>CM029013.1:48748850-49075039 GCA_016801055.1 Panax notoginseng | reverse complement strand
TTACAATTATACCGAATAATCCCTGGTCATAATCATACCAAGTCCATCTATGCACTACATGCCACAGATGACTTTCAACAACTTTATAAACATGAGGATGATGACAATGATATAAGAATTCAATAAAACAAGTTCAAGAATTAATTTATCCAGGAATTAACAACGTCCAAATTGTCAACATGATACTGCATTGTGGAGTAAAATTCAAGAACGCTTAGAAGAATATTTTCTTGAAAAGATACTGGATGAAACGCAACTATCAAGGATATTCCACAAATTTCATGGAGTATAGAAGTCAAAACTTAACCAACTGAGTACAATAAAGAATGGAATAACAAAAGAAATCACCATGCATGCGATAGACCGCACAGACAGTTATTCCAATAGAATAATAAATAATGGAACCAGGTCCGGCGTAAACGCACAGACAGGATAATCCGACAGAATAATAAATAATGGAACCAGGTCCGTGTAAAAAACACACAGACAGGATATTCCAACAGAATAATAATAAAACGGAACCAGGTCCGGTGTAAAACCACACAGACAGATTTCCAACAGAATAATAAACGAACCAGTCCGGTGTAAAACACACAGACAGGATGTTCCAACAGAATAATAGAAGAATGTCACCAAGTATAGGGTAGACCGCGTATACTGGTTATTCCAACAGAATAATAACAAATGGAATAACAGAAGTTCTCTTCATGAATATAAAAGAAATAATATTCCCTACCTTAAAAGAACTGGATATTGGAAAAGTGATGTAGCAGAATACTTTTAGTCTCTCTCTCTCTTATTCTCTCTATACTTTCTCTCTCTATAGCTTGAATGAATTCGTGAAAAATTAATGAAGCCCTAGGCCTCTATTTATAAAAAAACTGAGGGTGGCTCTTGGTCTTAACGAATGGTCAAATGACTCTTGGTCTAACGAAGGGTCAAATGACTCTTGGTAATTTGTGTGAAGGGACAACTACTATAGACGAAAGTAATTACTATTGACCAAGGTAAATACTATTGACGAAGGTAATTACTATTGACCAAGGTAAATACTATTGACCAAGGTAAATACTATTGATCAAGGTAAATACTATTGACGACGTAATTCTATTGTACGAAGAACTCTTAGATGATGACATATGGCCCCCCATAAAATAACCAAACTTACCACAACGTCTCAATAAATAACATATTATACAGATGATACTATGACAATAATTTAAGAGATATGATGCAGCAATTACTTTAGCAATAATTGAGTATAGCTGAGTGACTTCTCACGTAAGCATCAATAATCAATACCGTGTGCTACTATGCAACCACGCGTATTACTGTACTTTTACTACCGAGTAGTTCAACAGTTTTTAACGATTTAAAACGGTAACACCTCGGCCGTTATTTTTATAGAAAGATAATTCTGTCGTTTTCTCAATCCGACAATAATTCGTTGTGGGGTCCACCAATGATTGTGCCGTCGTACGAATATTCCCCGACAAAAAGAATATTCTCCGACCAAACGAATATTAATAAACAACTTGCTTACTTTGCAAAATTTATAAATATTACCCACAACTATAACATTATATCAAATTAACTCCATAATATTCAAAAATGATATTTATAGAAAATTCATCTTTATTTATAAAAGTTGGGGTCTTACAACCTCCCCTTCTTATAAAATTTCGCCCTCGAAATTAGGGTACGTACCTGGTATGTCGAAGAGGTAAGGATACCTTGATTTCATTTCTGATTCTAACTCCCAAGTCATTTCCTCAACATCGTGGTTTTCTCCACAAAACTTTGACTTGAGGTATACCTTGGAGCGTAGAATATGTTCCTTCTTATCCAAGATTTGAACAGGAACTTCTTCATACGTCAAATCCTCCGCTATTTCGTCCGGTTCTAACTCAATAATGTGGTTCGGGTCTTCCACATATTTGCGTAACATGGATATGTGGAAAACGTTATGAACACGAGACATACTTGGCGGTAAAGCGAGTCTATAAGCCACAGTTCCTACTCGATCGAGGATTAAAAAGGACCGATGAATCGAGGATTTAGCTTTCCTCTCTTTCCAAATCTCGTAACTCCTTTCCATGGAGCAACACGTAAGAACACATGATCTCCTACATCAAATTCCACGTCCTTTCGATGAAGATCAGCATAACTCTTTTGTCGATCTTGTGAGGTTTTTATACGTTGTCGATCGTTTGAATCTTTTCTGTAGTCATACGTACCAACTCCGGTCCCAACAACGTTGCTTCGCCCACCTCATCCCAGCATACTGGAGAACGACTTTTCTTCCATACATACATGCTTCGAATGGAGCCATGCCAATACTTGCTTGATAACTGTTGTTGTAGGAAAACTCCACCAATGGTAAGAACTGGTAAGAACTTCCCCAACTTCCCTTGAAGTCAAAGACACAGAGTCTTAATAGATCTTCAAGAGTTTGAATAGTCCTCTCTGATTGTCCGTCCGTCTGAGGATGATATGCTGAACTAAATCGTAACTCCGTGCCCATAGCTTTTTGTAAACTAACCAACAAAATCGTGAAGTGAATCTTGGGTCTCGATCAGAAATTATGGATACTGGCATACCATGCAGTCTTACAATCTCGTTTATGTACATACGAGCAAGACGTTCAAGTGTATAAGTTTCTCGTATCGGTAAGAAATGAGCAGACTTGGTCAATCTATCAACAATGACCCAAATCGCATCAATACCTTGAGAAACCCTAGGAAACCGGTAACGAAATCCATGGTAATGTGCTCCCACTTCCATTCTGGAATTTCAAGTGGTTGCAATGGACCTTTTGGTACTTGATGCTCCGCTTTGACTCGTTGACAAGTTAGACACCTTGAGATAAACAACGCTATCTCTCTCTTCATATTGCTCCACCAAAATGTATGACGAAGATCATGATACATTTTGGTACTTCCAGGATGGATTGCAAACGGTGTGTTGTGCGCCTCCATCATGATTTCATACTTTAAATCAGGGTTGTTAGGAACACAAAGTCTGGAGTTGACTCGAAGTATTCCTTCTTCATCGATTCTTGCTTCCGGCATAGCACCTTCTTGCACTTTCTTCCTCATACGCATCAGCTCCAGGTCTGTAGCTTGAGCAGCTTTAACTTATCGATTAAAGTCGGTTCTACTCGTATATTCGCCATCATCACATGGGTCCCTGGAGTCTTTAACTCTATCTCCATCCTTTGCAAGTCACACAAAATGGGCCTTTGTGTTGACAATATCGCACTCGTACTTGCATATGATCTTCTACTCAATGCGTCAGCTACCACGTTCGCTTTTCCAGGATGATATTGAATGGTATGATCATAATCTTTCAACAGTTCAAGCCAACGTCGTTGTCGCATGTTGAGTTCCTTTTGAGTGAAGAAATATTTGAGGCTTTTATGATCCGTAAAGATCTCCACCTTCTCCCCATACAAGTAATGCCTCCAAATTTTAAGTGCAAAGACAACAGCTGCCAACTCTAGATCATGAGTAGGATAATTCCTCTCATATTCCTTGAGTTGTCTTGATGCATAGGCTATGACTTTCCATGTTGCATGAGAACGCATCCCAACCCTTTGCTCGAAGCATCACTGTAGATGACAAATCCCTCCGAGCCAGATGGTATTGTTAGAACAGGTGCTGAAATGAGTCTCCTCTTGAGTTCTTGAAAACTCTGCTCACATTCTTCGCTCCAACCGAACTTTGTATCTTTCCGAGTCAGCTGAGTTAATGGAGTAGCGATTCGAGAAAATCCTTCCACGAATCTCCGATAATAACCAGCTAAACCAAGAAAGCTACGTACCTCGGTCACTGATTTAGGTTGCTCCCAGCTTTGAATAGCTTCAATCTTTGCCGGGTCAACCGATATTCCACGACTTGATACTACGTGCCCAAGGAATGCTACCTCCTCCAGCCAGAACTCGCATTTCTTCAACTTGGCATAAAGCTTGTATTCACGAAGCTTTTGGAGTACCAGCCTCAAGTGTTGCTCATGATCTTCACGGCTTTTGGAATAAATAAGGATGTCATCAATAAAGACGACCACAAAGTGATCCAAATATTCCTTAAATACCCTGTTCATCATATCCATGAAGGCAGCAGGAGCATTAGTCAATCCAAAAGACATAACTAAGAATTCATAATGCCCATACCGAGTTCTGAAGGCAGTCTTTGGAATATCCTCAGTTCTAACCTTCAGCTGATGATATCCAGAACGAAGATCGATCTTTGAAAAGAATTGTGCTCCTTGCAACTGGTCAAACAGGTCATCAATACGTGGCAATGGGTACCTATTTTGATGGTGACATGATTCAACTCCCGATAATCAATACAAAGTCGCATACTACTCCCATCTTTCTTCTTCACGAACAGAACAGGAGCACCCCAAGGAGAAGTACTAGGACGAATAAAACCAATGTCTAACAATTCCTGCAGTTGGGTCTTTAACTCCTGAAGTTCAATAGGAGCCATTCGATATGGGGCTTTGGAAATGGGTTTTGTACCGGGTTCAAGGTCGATACAAAATTCAATTTCACGCTCTGGGGGTAGGCCAGGAAGTTCTTCGGGAAATACGTCAGGAAATTTATTAACAACAGAAATATCATTCAAAGCTGACGTATTTTTGTTTAGATCTGTGACATGAGCTAAGAAAGCTTGACATCCGTTTTTCAATAAACGAATAGCTTTATGGCTTGAGATGACAGCGATTGATTTTAATGGTTTGGTTGCTTGAATTCGCATAATAGGTCGATTAGGAATATGAAAGCTAACAACCTTACGAAAACAATCAATTTTTGCATAATGAGTAGTTAACCAATCAATCCCTAGAATCACGTCAAATGCAAGTATTTTTAATGAAATCAGATCGATAGGTAATGTGTGGGTACCAACTTGAACCAAACAAGACTTATAAACGGTGGAGGTAATGAAGGTTTCTCTCCAATGGAGTTTCCACAGATAAGTCAAAGTCTAATTTCTCCGGAATCAAATTTAATCGATGAGCGCAAGTAGGAGAAATAAAAGAATGGGTTAAACCGGTATCAAATAAAGTATAAACTTCTTTAGAGTTTATGATAAGCTTACCCGTGATGACCTCATTCGGGTTCCTTGCTCTCTGGGAGTTCACAACAAACGCTCTCCCTTGCACAACCGGTTTTGACTTTTCTGGGACGGCTTTTGGTGCCTCCATCCTAGCTGAATTTGTCTTCGGTAAACGACAAAATCGGGCTAAATGACCTTCTCTTCCACAATTATAACATGCTTTGGACGGCATCGCGCAGTTTGGACTGATGTGCCCCTCCCCTCCGCATTTGAAACATATGATAGGTGGTCGTTCTCCTTCCTTAACGACAGGTGCTGGTGCTGACGTCTTTCCATCATTGTTGAATCTCCTCTTCTTGAAATGTCCATTCTTATTGTTTTGGCCCTGATTACCACCGAAGTGGTTACCATTTCTGGCCTGTTGATTCCCTCCACGCTTGTTGTCACCGCTTCGATGACTGCTCTCACTGGTATTATCATTTTGCCGGCTGCTCTCTTTTGGTTGCGTTGTCTCGTTATCGCGCTCCACCAACTGAGCCCTATTTACAACATCTGAATACAAACACAGTTTATGAGAAACAAGATGTTGACGTATCTCCGGCTTCAAACCTCTTAAAAACATCCGCGTCATTCTTTCTTCATTATCCACCAGGTGGGACGCAAACCGGGATAACTCCGCAAATTTTGCCTCGTACTGCGACACGGTCATATTATTCTGCTCCAATTTGATGAACTCACCTCCTTCATGTGACGAATACTCTCGGGAAAGTATTTGTCGTTAAACAGATCTTGAAACTTCTCCCAAGACATCTTCAGTGCGGCAGGTTGAGTACGCTTTATCGATTCCCACCAGTAATCTGCCTCTCCTCGCAACATAAAGGCGGCAAAGGGAACCTTTTGCTCCTCGGAGCAACCCAAGACATCAAATATCTTGGTGATCTGCTTTATCCATGTTTCAGCTACAAGTGGTTTGGGTTCTCCCTTAAACTCCGGTGGTCCCAGCTCCTTAAACTGTTTAGCGGTGACCGCCTGAGAGTTTCCAGTATTTCCACCTACGTTGTGGACAGGAGCCGCTTTCACCTGTTGTTGCATGAATTGCATAAAGCCTCTGAACATTTGATCATTCATCATTTGGTCAGTGTTGTTGTTTGCATGAGGATTGACACCTTCCTGATGCACATTATCCTGATTATTGATATGTGGTGAATCAACAGTCGTCTGTGCTCCATTGCTATTCTCAACATTCTCAGATGCCATTTTCAGATACTGCCACAAAATAAAAATTAATTGATATGTCATATATTATCCTTATATTATGACCGACCAATTAAATACCATGCAAATAAACTTAGGTATGTCATACTAGCGAAGGAATTCCCCGTCTCTCCCCTCCTAGTTCTATTCTCACATCTTAGCCAGGGATCATATCCCTAAGCTCTGATACCAACTGTGACGCCCCCAAAATTAGGTATACATCACCCATCTTGGGTCGTCAGATACATAGTACAGAATACAAATACAACTTTAATACAACTGTCGTGTACAATACGACAAAACATAAACTGTGAGTTTGAATACAAATATTATCTTCTAGAGAGTATTCATACTCAAAAGGAGTCCTCATTACATTTATTAACACACCATTACATAGAATAGTGAGGACTACTAACTAATACTATCATTCGGACCATCACTCTCCGTTCCCCGACTTGCCCCAGCTACGTTCTCATTTCCTGAAGAGAACAGTGAAAGAAAGGGTGAGCTCAACTAGCCCAGTAAGAAATATTATGACTAAGATAATGCAGAATAAATTATCATTAGCCTTCAACAATGTTAAACTGATAAAATATAATAGACATCAAGTTTAACTGTAGCGGAACAAGCAATCCATTAAAAGAGTCAAGTAGAAAATAAACTCTACTATCTTTTATGATTTAAAAGTTTTTTCAACACTGTAATCGCTGAGACTCAGCTTAATAAAATAATCCACATCATCGAATCACCCCTGCACTACGGCCAAGGATATTCGTGTATTCATTAATGGTCATGATCATGCCAACAACTGTCCATCAATGCACTACGGGCCAATGAGGACTTTTACCACATCATTTGTAACATTACGGTCATGATTATACCGAATAATCCCTGGTCATAATCATACCAAGTCCATCTATGCACTACATGCCACAGATGACTTTCAACATTTTATAAACATGAGGATGATGACAATGATATAAGAATTCAATAAAACAAGTTCAAGAATTAATTTATCCAGGAATTAACAACGTCCAAATTGTCAACATGATACTGCATTGTGGAGTAAAATTCAAGAATGCTTAGAAGAATATTTTCTTGAAAAGATACTGGATGAAACGCAACTATCAAGGATATTCCACAAATTTCATGGAGTATAGAAGTCAAAACTTAACCAACTGAGTACAATAAAGAATGGAATAACAAAAGAAATCACCATGCATGCGATAGACCGCACAGACAGGTTATTCCAATAGAATAATAAATAATGGAACCAGGTCCGGCGTAAACGCACAGACAGGATATTCCGACAGAATAATAAATAATGGAACCAGGTCCGGTGTAAAACACACAGACAGGATATTCCAACAGAATAATAATAAAACGGAACCAGGTCCGGTGTAAAACACACAGACAGGATGTTCCAACAGAATAATAAACGGAACCAGGTCCGGTGTAAAACACACAGACAAGATGTTCCAACAGAATAATAGAAGAATGTCACCAAGTATAGGGTAGACCGCGTATACTGGTTATTCCAACAGAATAATAACAAATGGAATAACAGAAGTTCTCTTCATGAATATAAAAGAAATAATATTCCCTACCTTAAAAGAACTGGATATTGAAAAGTGATGTAGCAGAATACTTTTAGTCTCTCTCTCTCTTATTCTCTCTATACTTTCTCTCTCTATAGCTTGAATGAATTCGTGAAAAATAATGAAGCCCTAGGCCTCTATTTATAGAAAAACTGAGGGTGGCTCTTGGTCTTAACGAAGGGTCAAATGACTCTTGGTCTTAACGAAGGGTCAAATGACTCTTGGTAATTTTGAAGGGACAACTACTATTGACGAAAGAAATTACATTGACCAAGGTAAATACTATTGACGAAGGTAATTACTATTGACCAAGTAAATACTATTGACCAAGGTAAAAACTATTGATCAAGGTAAATACTATTGACGACGTAATTACTATTGACGACGGTAATTACTATTGACGACGGTAATTACTATTGACGAAGAGACTCTTAGATGATGACATATGGCCCCCATAAAATAACCAAACTTACCACAACGTCTCAATAATATAACAATATAACAATGATACTATGACAATAATTTAAGAGATATGATGCAGCAATTACTGTAGCAATAATTGAGTATAGCTGAGTGACTTCTCACGTAAGCATCAATAATCAATACCGTGTGCTACTATGCAACCACGCGTATTACTGTACTTTTACTACCAAGTAGTTCAACAGTTTTAACGATTTTAACGGTAACACCTCGGCTGTTATTTTTATAGAAAGATAATTCTGTCGTTTTCTCAATCCGACAATAATTCCGTTGTGGGGTCCACCAATGATTGTGCCGTCGTACGAATATTCCCCGACAAAAAGAAATTCTCCGACCAAACGAATATTTTATAACAACTTGCTTACTTTGCAAAATTTATAAATATTACCCACAACTATAACATTATATCAAATTAACTTCATAATATTCAAAAATGATATTTATAGAAAATTCATCTTTATTTATAAAAGTTGGGGTCTTACAATTATTATGTAGTTTAAAAATTATAGAAAATGTACATATATTAGAGAGACATGAATCATTGTGGTTAAAAATTTATTGACAAAGTTATAAATTTTAATTTGACCCAGTAAAATAGAAAATTTATAAAATTTTTGTGGGTCAGTTTATATATAAAACTTAAAAAATTTTAAAATTACCTTACATTATACTCCTCCGTTCCTAAAAGAATGTCGTTTTTAGAAGAAAAAATTGTTCTAAAAAGTTTTTCGTTTACAACTTTCGAGGAGAATAAATAATTTACTTTCCTATATTATCCAATACCTTCTCTCATTGTCCCCAAAAATTTTCTACCTTGTATTAATAATTTTTAACTTCTCATAAAGGGGTAGTGATGGAATTTCAAACAATTTTAATTGATAAATGATACTTTCTTAATTCAAGTGTCAAAACTTTAAACGAAAACTTTTAGGAACAGTGGTAGTAAAGTACTCCCTCCATCCCATAAAAACTGTCGCTTTAGCTTGATGCACATGGATTAAGAAAATCATTTCAGTGCTATCATTTATTAATAAAAATTGGTGTGAAATTTCATCACTACCCCTTTATGGGAAGTTGAAAACTATTAATACAAGGGAAAAAAATTTTGGGACAATGAGAGAAGGTAGGGGTGATATAGGAAAGTAAATAATTGTTTCTCCTAGAAAGTTGTAAACGACAAATAAATTGAGAAATTTTTTTTTTCTAAAACGACAGTTAGTTATTATGGATGGAGGTAGTAACTTTTTTCCAATGGATCAATTGACCTCACAACCTTGTATGTGGCTTCGCCACTGGGTACTCTCACCAATGAAAGTAATTTAAATTTAAAATAATTTATTTGTTAGCTTGACAAGTAAAATGTGGGATAATAATTAGTGGTAAGTTTGAGGTTATTTCTGTAAGCCCCCGAATTTTATGAAATAAAAGTATTCAATTTTCTTATAATTACAATTCAGTAAATGATTAAATTGATAAAAAGTTAAACTTATGGGTGAAATGTAAAAATTTTTCAAAATAAACAAGTGATTATAAAATAATCAATGTTGTCGGAGAATATGCGTTGGTCGTAGAATATTCTTTCTGTCGGGAATATTAGTACGACGGCGCAGCTATTTGTGGGCCCCATAACGATAACTGTCGGATGAAGATAACGATAAAAATTGAGTTTTTATAAATAACGGCGTAGTTGTTACCGTTAATACTGTTGGAATACCCGGTGGTTAAAATACAGTAATACGCGTGTTTACACAGTAGCACACGGTTTTACACAGTATTTTTGAATTATTGATCCTTACGTAAGAAGGCACTACTCAATAATTGTTACAGTAATTACTGTTCAATATTTTATTTTATTGATTCAATAATTGCTGCGTTGATATTTTATATTATTGTCACTCAATAATTGTCACTACACAGTATTTTCCCATTATCAGATCAATAATTCATATTATTTGAATAATATTATTAGATAGCATTATTGACAATGTCTAGAAAGTTCTGTCTAAGGAGAGGTTTGGTCACCTAATTACGCACCAGTAAGGAAAAATCCTTATCGGAAAGCTCCCTCTTTTCTGGGAACTGCCTGGTTGTCATTATTGTGATTCTGTAATATTATTTATGAATAATTAATTATTGATTTATATGATAAGAAAATATTTATTTGATGCGGATATAAATGATGGCTTTATTTATGTGGTTATAAATGAAGGAATTAATGTTGAGGTGTTTTATCAGTATTTTTGTCGGATTGGAGATATTAAAAGATCAAATCGGTGTTCTTACAGCTTTATTGTGTGAGTTATAATTTTTGATCCTACCGTTGGATCGTTGTAATTTTTTGATATGTTATACATATATGAGTTGAGTATATGTCCACAAATTTTGAACCGTTAAAAATGAACGAATGTTTTGTTATGAATTTTAAGAGGTGACTGATTCGGAAATAAGGTTTATAAATGATTTTGGTAAAAAAAATTAGAAAAGGGTGGGCCCCACTTTTGGTTATTGGGGATGGTGGCTGATTTTTGGTGGGTGAAATAGTAGCAGATAAAGCCATCAGGTTGCAGGTCAAGTCTGCTTCGGCGTGCTAACATTTTCTTATAAATAGAGGGTTAAGTTAGAATTGAAATCACACTAGAATTCATAAGTTTTCTCTCTTTTTCTCTCTAGATTATTGAGTGTATTTTGTGAAATTTAGATACTTGGTGAGTTGATATTCATCGGTGCAAGTTTTCTTCAGCGTCATATCCGATATCCAGTCAGAAGTGCTGCTCTTTTGAGGTAAGGGATTTTAATGGTTATTATGTTTTTCAGTTCGTAATTCTTTTGACCTTCAGAAATTCTGAAAAAATTTAAAATGATATTTTGATGAATGTTATTGATTGTGTCCAAAATAGTGATTTTTGGATGTATAGATTAAGAGTTATGAATTTTATGAGAAAATATTATTTTAAAAGTAACTGCTTATAACTCCTTGTGGTTAACTCCAAAATTGATGAAATTTTTATTGGAAGTATATCTATATAATATCAGTGTACTCTGTGAATTTTAGAATTTTTGGATAAAATTACAATTTATGATAAATGTCTAAATATTCGGCTGTTTTGGCCATATGAAAAATAGTAAATGAATTTTAAAAATTCTGGAAAAAATATATGTTCAATATGGGACTATATTCTGTTAAATCTCAGAAAAAAATATTTTTGGAACTGATTTGGTATTTTTCATAAAAATAGACTAGTTATGAGTAAATGAATTAAATATGTTATGTGAAGTAAAAAAATTAGAAAATATGATTTTATGGTTTGAGAATCATATATGAGGTATATGCAGATTTTTGATGAGGATTTTTAGTTATTGGTGATGAATTCTTATGAGTTTGGCATATTAAGATGATTAAATGTATTATTTAGTAAAGTGTAAATAATTAAAATAAATTGTTTATAAGCTTAAGAAATATTATTCTTTTAATATCATTATACCGAAATATTGGTATGGATTTTATTGTAGAATTTCTACCTTTTTCATGTTGATTTACTATTCATGAGTATTCACGAGTTACTATTCACGACAAAATTGATTTCTTTTTCTGACCAAATTATCGTTGATTTATGATTGTTGCTCTTGAAAATAAATGTAGTTATTGATCATATTATTTTTATTATCATATATAACATTTTTATAACCCTGATGTTGAATTTCTCTTTCACTTGAGTGTAAATATGGGTAAATTATTGGTATGATCGTGACTGAGGAATATCTTTGGCCTGTAGTACAAAGATGAAATGCTAACTTGTATGATCATGACCATTGAATTTATAATTAAATATCTTTAGCTTAAGTGTAAAGATGAATTGATTAACATGGTTATAATTATTGTTTATATAATTCTGAAATGATTATATATTTTTTTGAGATATGAATATATTTGGCATGTAGTGCAAATATGAACTGTTGAGGAATATCTTTTTCCTATAGTGCAAAGATGAATTATTGATGAATATCTTTGGCTCGTAATGCAAAGATGACATGTTGTTGAATATCTTTGGCCTGTAGTGCAAAGATGACTTGTTGATGAATATCTTTGGGCCGTAGTGCAAAGATGAATTTATTAGTATGATTATGAACATGAACTGTGATTTGGTATAACTATGATCTTTGATGTTTCAGGTGATGAAAATTATCTTTGTCCTGGATGAGAAAAAGAATTTAGAACTACAATTACGATTATGAGTTATACACGTGATTGTGGACAGGAATTGTTGATTGATGTTACAGGGATAAAACATTGTTGGTGGACTTTTAACATGGAGAAGATAATAGATTTTATGGTCTATTTAACTCTTCTAATAGATTGCTCGTTCCGCTGCAACTATGGTTGAAATTTTTATCATCTACCATATGTTCTAAATATCTGATTTATTACTGATGAAGACTATTGATAATTTATTTATCTTTAGTCATGATATTCTTTACTGGGCTAATTGTGCTCACCCTTTTGTTTCACAATTCCTTTCAGGTAATAAGAGTGTAGCTGGGTCGAGCGGGGGTAACAAGGGAATAGAACGGTGGTCATCATTTAGTAGTTATATTTGGTGAAGAAAATAGGGTGAGGCGAACCCAACGTTGGAAGGGTGTTTTATCACTATCATACAAGATGTCTAGTGACATAAAACCTCGTGTCATCATAAGACAGGATTGTGCACATCCACTTGTGGAATATATCTACAAGCACTACCTATATAATCTTGGGGTCTGTTTGGAGTATAATTCTCAATTAGAGACAGTGGAGATAATGATAAGTCAAGAGAAGACTCACCATTGGGAAGAATATGATAGTAATCTTCTTGTATTTCTTTGGGGTCTATTGGGTCAACCAAGGATAATTCTGTGGCCATATGATATCTATCATAACCTAGACGCATGGCCTCCCCTCCCATGTACGAAAGTTTTCTTGAGCACTTCCCAAAGATTTTAATTTCTAAAACAGTTTTTGACTATACCTTTATGTAAGGTGTCATTGTGAGGTGCTGTCCACGGTTGGGACATGTGTCACATTTGGTATATATTTGTATCCAAACTCACGGCATACGTGTTGTTGTATTTTGCACGACAATTGTTGTAATAAAGTTGTAGTTGTTTTCTGTACCATGTATTTGGCGACTCAGAATAGGTTGGATGGAATGGACCTATTTTGGGGACGTTACATTTTCAATCTATAACAAAAATGGATTAGAAAAGTTATTATAACTAGGGCACTAAATGCTAATCAAAAAATTCGTATTCGTTTGCATTTATATTCGGAAAAAAATGAATATTATTCGTATTCGAAAAAAAACAGATATATACGTATTCGGTTTAAAGGTATCCGCAAATAAACGGATAAGAATACGGATATAGGCATATTCATATTCGTTTAATATCCGACCGTGAATATATTCGGCAGATAGCGAATATTCGAATTCGAATCAGTATCCGAAATTCGTATCCAAATAACCTATATATATATATATATATATATATATATATAATATATAATATATATATATATTATATATATAAAAGCAAAATAATTTTTTTAAGTGGCATTCTTTATATAATAATTAGTTTTCCTTATCATACGAAAATTATTTTAAAAATATATCATTTCACTTCTTAAAAGTAGAAAATAACACTTTTATTCTAATATTAATATACTGAAATAAATTGATTTAACTATAGTTAAAAGATTTTACTATTATCATTTACCAAGAAAATTATATACTAAAAAAATAAAATTATAGTTATTAGCGTGTTATAAGTTTTTTACTTTCAAAACTTACTTGCAATGTTGGGAGGCGAGAACAATGAACAATATAATTTTATTGTTAAATGTGTTAAGTCCGAATTAAATCTAGAAGGGGGTTGAATAATTAATTCACATTTATGAATTTTCGGGTGGAGGGAGTATTTATCACTTTCATTTGCCAAATTATTTAAAAATTAGAAATCCAAATATTTAAAATAAGTCCAAACTAAATTTTGGATCAAGTTGGATTAACTAGTTGTCATTGTCACATATACATTATAACTCTCACTCTTCATAAATATAATGAAATTCGACCCAATACTTTATTTCTGTCCTAGTTGATCTTGATTCGACATTAGAAGTATATTAATTTTTCCCCAATAACCGAATACTTTTGTCTGTAAATACTGCATATTTGATTCCATCCATAAATCGATTTTCTTCCCTATGAGTTCGGGGTTCTCTTTCTACTACTCTTTTATTTGATATAATAGGCCCAACCCCCGTCCCCCTATCCCTTATGTTTAGGAGCGGGATCCACCCAAGAATGACCATTCTTGTGGTGGCACGGACTCCGCGAACGTCCCACTGTAAGACCCCAACTTATTAATGAATAAAATCAAATTTTCTCTAAATATTATTGTGAATAATAAGGGGTTAATTTGATATAATACTTTGGTTATGGGTGAAATGTGCAAATTTTGCAAAATAAGCAAGTGGTTATAAAATATTTATTTTTGGTCGGTGAATATTCGGTTGGTCGTGGAATATTCTTGCTGTCGGGGAATATTCGTACGACGACGCAGCCTTGTGTGGGCCCCATAACGGAAAGCGATTGGATGAAGAAAACGACAAGTATAAGTTGTTTATAAATAACGGCGTAGTTGTTACCGTTAATACTGTTGGAATACCCGGTGGTTAAAAATACAGTAATAACGCGTGTTGCATAGTAGCACACGGATTGCACAGTATATTGATTATTGATTCGTACGTAAGAAGGCACTACTCAATAATTGTTACAGTATTACTGTTCAATATTTTATTTTATTGATTCAATAATTGCTGCGTTGATATTTTATATTATTGTTGTTTCAATAATTGTTGCTGCACAGTATTTTCATTTATCAGATCAATAATTCATATTATTTGAATAATATTATTAGATAACATTATTGGCAATGTCTAGAAAGTTCTGTCTAAGGAGAGGTTTGGTCATCTAATTGCGCGCCAGTAAGGAGAAATCCTTATTGGAAAGCCCCCTCTTTCCTGGGAACGGCCTGGTTGTCATAAATGTGATTCTGTAATATTATTTATGAATAATTAATTATTGATTCATATGATAAGGAAATATTTATTTTATGTGGATATAAATGAGGGATATATTTTTGTGGTTAAAAATGAAGGAGTTAATGTTGAGGTTTTTATCCATATTTTTGTCGGAATGGAGGTATTAAAAATCAGGGTTTTTGAGATATTTTGCGGGGGTTATAATTTTTAATCCGACCGTTGGATCGTGGTAATTTTTGGATATGTTATACATATATAAGTTGAGTATATGTCCACAAATTTTGAACCGTTAAAAATGAACGTATGATTTATTATGAATTTTACAAGATGACTGGTTCAGAAATTGTTGAATTTTCGGAGTTTATCATTTTGATGGAAAATTCTAGAATTGGTGGGCCCCACTTGTGGTTGGTGAAGAAATGTGCTGAATTATATTTCAAATGTGGTAGGTGGGAATAGTAGCAGGTAAAGCCATCAGGTTGCAGGTCAAACCTACCAAAATTTTCCTATAAATAGAGGGCTAAGTTAGAATTGAAAATCACACCAGAAACAAGTTTTCTCTCTTTCTCTCTCTAGATTATTGAGTGTATTTTGTGAGTATTTAGATACTTTGAGAGTTTCTATTCATCAGAGCAAGTTTCTTTCAGCCTTATACCGGTATTCCGACCAGAAGTACTGATATTTTGAGGTAAGGGATATTATTTTCTTCTTAATGATATTATTTTCTTCAATATCATTATGCTGAAATATTGATATGAGTTTTTATCAAATTTGGAACTTTTTGTGTCGGGGTTACTATTCACGTATACGGCACTATTCACGTATACGGCACTATTCACGAATACGGCACTATTCACCGAAAAATAAAATTTTCTCTTTTTGTCCAAGATGTCTATTATGGTTACTATCTTTGATTGTATCCATGTTTTGATCTTTATTTTTGAATTCTGCTTCACAATTGATTATTATGAAGTATTATTGATCTTGGATAAACTGTTATACGAATCCCTACTATTTGTCCTTCTGTCTCATTGGATTCGTTCTCTTTAAGATATTTTTCATCATCCTCAGTCCTAAATGATGATATTACTGAATATCTTTGGCCTGTAGTGCAAAGATGTATAATTACTTGATGAATATCTTTGGCCTGTAGTGCAAAGATGAACAGGTGTTGAGATGAACATGACCGACTGATGATACAAATGAATATCTTTGGCCTGTAGTGCAAAGATGAATATTTGGTTAAAGATGATTATTAATTGATGTTACAGGGATAAAATATTGATGATGGACTTTTAAATCTTAGAAGATAGTAGAATTCTTTCTCTACTTGACTCTTCTAATGGTTTGTTGTTTCCGCTGCAGTTGTTGATCTAAAACTTGTTGTCGATTATATTTTATCAGATTTTTCCCTGTTGAAGACTAACGATAATTTGTTGTATATTATCTTAGTCATAATATTCTTTACTGGGCTAGTTGAGCTCACCCTTTTCCTTTTTGTTCCATTTTTCTTCTCAGGAGGTGAGAACATAGCAGGATCTAGTCGGGGTATGGAGTGATGGTTCTAGAAAGATGTATTAGCAGTCCTCACTATTTCTGTAAAATAGTGTTTGAATAATTGTAATGAGGATTTATTTGAGTGTGGATATTGTCTAGAAGACAATATTTGTATTTAAACTCACAGTATGTGTTGTCGTATTTTGCACGACAATTGTATTATTGAAGTTGTAGTTTGCTTTCTGTACCATGTATTTGGCGACTCAGAATGGGTGTTGTATACCTATTCTGGGGGCGTCACAGTTGGTATCAGAGCTTAGGGATATGATCCCTGGCTGAGATGTGAGACAAGAACTAGGAGGGGAGAGACGGGGAATTCCTTCGCTAGTATGACCTGACTAAGTTTATTTGGTGTTTATTTGGTCGGTCAGAGTATAGGGATAATATATGACATGACTATTAACCCTTGTTTTATGGCAGTATTTAAGAATGGCAGCTGAGAACGTTAATAATGGAGTAAATCAGACCGTGGAGACACCTTTGATCACTACCCAGGGGAACGTGCAACAGGAAGGCAATATTCCTCCTGTAAACAACGTTACCGAGCAAACGATGAATGATGGAATGTTTAGGAGCTTTTTGCAGTTCATGCAAAATCAGACGAGGGAGACTCGTGTGCAGAATACGGGTGGAAATGATAACAACGCGCGGTTTGTCACAGCTAAGCAGTTCAAAGAATTGGGACCACCAGAATTTAAGGGAAAGCCGGATCCGATCATGGCGGAAACGTGGGTCAAGCAAATTACCAAGATATTTGATGTCTTGGGATGCACGGAGGAACAGAAGGTTCCATTCGCCACATTTATGTTCCGCGGTGAGGCAGACTACTGGTGGGAGTCTGTGAAGCGTACCCAGCCTGACGCACTCAACATGTCCTGGGAAACATTTCAAAAACTGTTCAATGACAAGTACTTTCCTGAAAGTATTCGTCATATGAAGGAGGTTGAGTTTATTAGACTGGAACAAAACAACATGACGGTGTCCCAGTACGAGGCGAAGTTTGCAGAGTTATCCAGGTTTGCACCTCATTTGGTCGAAAATGAGGAACGAATGACAAGGATGTTTCTGAGAGGTCTAAAACCCGAGATTCGGCAATATCTTATCTCTCATAAATTTTCTTTATATTCAGATGTTGTAAACAGGGCTCAATTATTAGAGCGAGATAATGAGTATGTGCAACCGAGGGACCACAACCAGGGTCATACCGGTGGCGGCAGTCATCGAAGCAATGAAAACCAGCAGGGAGGAAAACATTCGGACAAAAGCGGTAACCACTCTGGTGGTAATCGTGGTCGTGATAATAGAAGGAGCGAGTCGGGAGGAGATTTCAAGAAGAGAAGGTACAACAATGATAACGTGAAGACGTCAGCACAAACATCAACTGTTTCTAGGGGAGGAGAACGACCACGGTCGTATGTTACAAATGTGGGAAAGAGGGACATATCAGCCCAAACTGCCCACAACAATCCAAGGTATGTTATAACTGTGGAAAGGAAGGTCATATAGCTCGAGAGTGTTCTGTAGCAAAACCAAGTTCAGCGGGAGTGGTGACTCCAAAAGCTGTCCCGGATAAGTCGAAATCAGCGGTTCCTGGAAGAGCGTTTGTCGTAACTGGCCAAAACGCGAGAAACCCGAACGAGGTGATCACGGGTAAGCTAATCTTGAATTCTTGCGAAGTTTATACTTTACTAGATACCGGTTCTACCCATTCTTTTATCTCTCCTGCTTGTGCTCAACGTTTAAACTTGACTCCGGAGAAATTGGACTTTAACTTATCTGTTGAAACTCCGTTGGGTGAAACCTTCGTTACATCTACAGTTTATAAATCTTGCATGATCCAAGTTGGCACTATCACATTACCTGTTGATCTTATCTCTTTAAAGATACTTGCTTTTGATGTGATTTTAGGAATTGATTGGTTAACCACTCATCATGCTAAAATTGATTGTTTTCGTAAGGTTGTTAGTTTTCATATTCCTAACCAACCTGTCATACGAATTCAAACTACTAAACCACTAAAATCAGTCACTGTCATATCAAGCCACAAAGCTATTCGTTTATTGAAAAACGGATGTCAAGCTTTCTTAGCCCATGTTATGGATTTGAACAAAGACAAGTCAGATTTGAATAATATTTCTATTGTTAGAGAATTTTCCGATGTATTTCCTGAAGAACTTCCCGGTCTACCCCCGGAACGAGAAATTGAATTCTTTATTGACCTTGAACCCGGTACAAAGCCCATTTCTAAAACCCCATATCGAATGGCTCCTATTGAACTTCAGGAGTTAAAAGTCCAACTACAGGAGTTGTTGGACATCGGTTTTATTCGTCCTAGTACGTCTCCTTGGGGTGCTCCTGTTTTATTCGTAAAGAAGAAAGACGGGAGTATGCGACTTTGTATTGACTATCGAGAATTGAACCATGTCACCATCAAGAATAGGTATCCGCTACCTCGCATTGATGACCTGTTTGACCAGTTGCAAGGAGCACAATTCTTTTCAAAGATCGATCTTCGTTCTGGATATCATCAGCTGAAGATTAAAACTGAGGATATTCCAAAGACTGCCTTCAGAACTCGGTACGGGCATTATGAATTCTTAGTAATGTCTTTTGGATTGACTAATGCTCCTGCTGCCTTCATGGATATGATGAACCGTGTATTCAAAGAATATTTGGATCAGTTCGTTGTTGTCTTTATTGATGACATCCTCATCTATTCCAAAAGCCGTGAAGATCATGAGCGCCATTTGAAGCTGGTACTGCAAAGGCTTCGTGAAAACAAGCTATATGCCAAACTGAAGAAATGCGAGTTCTGGCTTGAGGAAGTAGCATTCCTTGGGCACGTGGTGTCAAAACATGGAGTATCTGTCGACCCGGCGAAGATTGAAGCCATACAAAGTTGGGAGCAACCGAAGTCGGTAACCGAAGTACGTAGCTTTCTGGGCTTAGCTGGTTATTATCGGAGATTTGTGGAAGGATTTTCTCGAATCGCTACTCCGTTAACTCAGCTGACTCGGAAAGATACAAAATTCGTATGGAGTGAGGAATGCGAGAAGAGTTTCCAAGAACTCAAGAGGAGACTCATTTCGGCACCTGTTTTGACAATACCATCTGGTTCGGATGGATTTGTTATCTACAGCGATGCTTCAGGCAAAGGGTTAGGATGTGTTCTCATGCAACATGGGAAAGTCATAGCCTATGCCTCACGACAACTCAAAGAATATGAGAGGAATTATCCTACTCATGATTTGGAGTTGGCAGCAGTCGTTTTTGCGTTGAAGATCTGGAGACACTACCTGTATGGGGAGAAAGTGGAGATCTATACAGATCATAAAAGCCTCAAATATTTCTTCACCCAAAAGGAACTCAACATGCGGCAACGACGTTGGCTTGAGCTGTTGAAAGATTACGATCATACCATCCAATACCATCCTGGAAAAGCAAACGTAGTAGCTGACGCATTGAGTAGAAGATCATATGCGGGTACGAGTGCAATGTTTTTAACACAAAGGCCCATTTTGTATGACTTGCAAAGGATGGAGATAGAGATGAAGGCTCCAAGTACCCACATGATGATATCAAATATACGAGTAGAACCGACTTTAATCGATAAAGTTAAAGCTGCTCAAGCTACGGATATAGAGCTGATGCGTATGAAGAAGAAAGTGCAAGAAGGTGCTATTCCAGAAGCAAGAATCGATGAAGAAGGAATACTTCGAGTCAACTCCAGACTTTGTGTTCCTAACGATTTTGACTTGAAGCATAGAATAATGATGGAGGCACACAACACACCGTTTGCAATCCATCCTGGGAGTACCAAAATGTATCACGATCTTCGACATACATTTTGGTGGAGCAATATGAAAAGAGAGATCGCGGAGTTTATCTCGAGGTGTTTAACTTGTCAACGTGTAAAGGCGGAGCATCAAGTGCCAAAGGGTCCATTGCAACCACTTGAGATCCCGAAATGGAAGTGGGAACACATTACTATGGATTTTGTTACAGGTCTTCCCAAGGTTTCTCAAGGCATAGATGCGATTTGGGTTATTGTTGATAGATTAACCAAGTCCGCTCATTTCTTGCCGATACGTGAGACTTATTCCCTTGAACGTCTTGCTAGTATGTACGTGAACGAGATTGTGAGATTGCATGGCATGCCAGTATCCATAGTTTCGGATCGTGACCCAAGATTCACTTCACGATTTTGGGTTAGCTTGCAGAAAGCTATGGGCACGGATTTACGATTCAGTTCAGCATACCATCCTCAAACGGACGGACAATCAGAGAGGACTATTCAAACTCTTGAAGATCTATTAAGACTTTGTGTCTTAGATCTCAAAGGGAGTTGGGATAAGTACCTACCATTGGTGGAATTCTCCTACAACAACAGTTATCAGGCGAGCATAGGTATGGCTCCATTTGAGGCGTTGTATGGAAGAAAATGTCGTTCTCCAGTATGCTGGGACGAGGTGGGTGAAGCAACATTGTTGGGACCAGAATTGGTACGCATTACTACAGAGAAGATCCAAACGATTCGACAACGTATACAAACGGCACAGGATCGACAAAAGAGTTATGCGGATCTTCATCGGAAGGACGTGGAATTTAATATTGGGGATCATGTATTGTTACGTGTTGCACCATGGAAGGGAGTTACAAGATTTGGGAAGAGAGGAAAGCTCAATCCAAGATTTGTTGGTCCATTTGAGATTCTTGAGCGAATAGGAAATGTGGCATATAGACTCGCATTACCTCCAAGCATGTCTCGTGTTCATAATGTTTTTCACATATCTATGCTTCGTAAATATGTTAAAGACCCGAACCACATTATTGAGTTAGAACCAGACGAGATAGCTGAAGATTTAACGTACGAGGAGGTACCTGTTAAGATCTTGGATAGGAAAGAGCATGTCCTACGCACGAAGGTTATACCACAAGTTAAGGTTTTGTGGAAAAACCATGCTATTGAAGAAATGACCTGGGAGTTGGAATCAGAAATGAAAGCGAGGTATCCTCACCTTTTTGAAACATCAGGTGCGTACGTCAATTTCGAGGACGAAATTTCATAAGGAGGGGAGGTTGTAAGACCCCAACTTATTAATGAATAAAATCAAATTTTCTCTAAATATTATTGTGAATAATAAGGGGTTAATTTGATATAATACTTTGGTTATGGGTGAAATGTGCAAATTTTGCAAAATAAGCAAGTGGTTATAAAATATTTATTTTTGGTCGGTGAATATTCGGTTGGTCGTGGAATATTCTTGCTGTCGGGGAATATTCGTACGACGACGCAGCCTTGTGTGGGCCCCATAACGGAAAGCGATTGGATGAAGAAAACGACAAGTATAAGTTGTTTATTAATAACGGCGTAGTTGTTACCGTTAACACTGTTTAAATACCCGGTGGTTAAAAATACAGTAATAACGCGTGGTTGCATAGTAGCACACGGATTGCACAGTATATTGAATTATTGATTCGTACGTAAGAAGGCACTACTCAATAATTGTTACAGTGATTACTGTTCAATATTTTATTTTATTGATTCAATAATTGCTGCATTGATATTTTATATTATTGTTGTTTCAATAATTGTTGCTGCACAGTATTTTCATTTATCAGATCAATAATTCATATTATTTGAATAATATTATTAGATAACATTATTGGCAATGTCTAGAAAGTTCTGTCTAAGGAGAGGTTTGGTCATCTAATTGCGCGCCAGTAAGGAGAAATCCTTATTGGAAAGCCCCCTCTTTCCTGGGAACGGCCTGGTTGTCATAAATGTGATTCTGTAATATTATTTGTGAATAATTAATTATTGATTCATATGATAAGGAAATATTTATTTTATGTGGATATAAATGAGGGATATATTTTGTGGTTAAAAATGAAGGAGTTAATGTTGAGGTTTTTATCATATTTTTGTCGGAATGGAGGTATTAAAAATCAGGGTTTTTGAGATATTTTGCGGGGGTTATAATTTTTAATCCGACCGTTGGATCGTGGTAATTTTTGGATATGTTATACATATATAAGTTGAGTATATGTCCACAAATTTTGAACCGTTAAAAATGAACGTATGATTTATTATGAATTTTACAAGATGACTGGTTCAGAAATTGTTGAATTTTCGGAGTTTATCATTTTGATGGAAAATTCTAGAATTGGTGGGCCCCACTTGTGGTTGGTGAAGAAATGTGCTGAATTATATTTCAAATGTGGTAGGTGGGAATAGTAGCAGGTAAAGCCATCAGGTTGCAGGTCAAACCTACCAAAATTTTCCTATAAATAGAGGGCTAAGTTAGAATTGAAAATCACACCAGAAACAAGTTTTCTCTCTTTCTCTCTCTAGATTATTGAGTGTATTTTGTGAGTATTTAGATACTTTGAGAGTTTCTATTCATCAGAGCAAGTTTCTTTCAGCCTTATACCGGTATTCCGACCAGAAGTACTGATATTTTGAGGTAAGGGATATTATTTTCTTTTTAATGATATTATTTTCTTCAATATCATTATGCTGAAATATTGATATGAGTTTTTATCAAATTTGGAACTTTTTGTGTCGGGGTTACTATTCACGTATACGGCACTATTCACGTATACGGCACTATTCACGAATACGGCACTATTCACCGAAAAATAAAATTTTCTCTTTTTGTCCAAGATGTCTATTATGGTTACTATCTTTGATTGTATCCATGTTTTGATCTTTATTTTTGAATTCTGCTTCACAATTGATTATTATGAAGTATTATTGATCTTGGATAAACTGTTATACGAATCCCTACTATTTGTCCTTCTGTCTCACTGGATTCGTTCTCTTTAAGATATTTTTCATCATCCTCAGTCCTAAATGATGATATTACTGAATATCTTTGGCCTGTAGTGCAAAGATGTATAATTACTTGATGAATATCTTTGGCCTGTAGTGCAAAGATGAACAGGTGTTGAGATGAACATGACCGACTGATGATACAAATGAATATCTTTGGCCTGTAGTGCAAAGATGAATATTTGGTTAAAGATGATTATTAATTGATGTTACAGGGATAAAATATTGATGATGGACTTTTAAATCTTAGAAGATAGTAGAATTCTTTCTCTACTTGACTCTTCTAATGGTTTGTTGTTTCCGCTGCAGTTGTTGATCTAAAACTTGTTGTCGATTATATTTTATCAGATTTTTCCCTGTTGAAGACTAACGATAATTTGTTGTATATTATCTTAGTCATAATATTCTTTACTGGGCTAGTTGAGCTCACCCTTTTCCTTTTTGTTCCATTTTTCTTCTCAGGAGGTGAGAACATAGCAGGATCTAGTCGGGGTATGGAGTGATGGTTCTAGAAAGATGTATTAGCAGTCCTCACTATTTCTGTAAAATAGTGTTTGAATAATTGTAATGAGGATTTATTTGAGTGTGGATATTGTCTAGAAGACAATATTTGTATTTAAACTCACAGTATGTGTTGTCGTATTTTGCACGACAATTGTATTATTGAAGTTGTAGTTTGCTTTCTGTACCATATATTTGGCGACTCAGAATGGGTGTTGTATACCTATTCTGGGGGCGTCACACCCACGCCCCCTTTACTAATAAGGGAAAGAATAAGTATGCCTTCTTGTTAACCAAAACTAGGTCGTATCGGGTGGGCCCTGCCCTGGAACGGCGAATGAAATAAAAGGAGTTTTTCGTAGGATTGTCGAATGGCCTAAGAGATTTGGTCAGAAGCAGGCTAAAAGAAGATGATCTAGACCTAATAACATTTGGTGAGCTCTTTGCGGCAATAGATCAGCTATTAAGACAAGGAGGCTATGGGAGTTCTAACCTCCCTCAATCTGTAACTGCTATTCTAAAATAGTAGTTCTCGACTTTCTACTTTGATGAAAGAAGGTTTCTAGTTTAATATGAAAGAAACCTATATATAAACGCCTTCAGAAGAGACATGAAAACTGAAATTAGACAGGAGATTGGACTTAGACAACTAGAGCTAGGAGGAAGAGGCTTGAGATAAACTTCTAGACAATCGATTAAGACTACTTCTTTTTTCTAGTAGGCATTAGAGCGATGGACTTAGTCTTGAGAGGAAGCAAGTGAAAGTTACTACACGGGGAAGTCAGTCTTACCCTGCCTTTGGACTCTTATTTTGTTCGTACACAATCAACGAAAGCCTCCCCGACATATGTTGCAACGTCTCCAATAGCATGCTCTTACTTTGTCTTTCCATTAATATATAAGTCATCAAATTTTTGTGCTTTTTGATTCCCAATTGTTATGGGGAATAAAGGAACAAATACAAATGATTCCTTCATTTAAGTGGTTCTCACTTCTCCTTGTTCCTGTTCCTAACTCCTCCCCGAGTAGTTCCCAATGTTTGGCACTTTCCATACTTCATGGGTGCAACATTTTTTATAATTATGTAAATTATAATCTATGTATTGAGAATAAATTATAAATAAAAGTTTTCATAAATATATTATTAAAGTTTTAATCAAGTATTTGAGAAAAAATAATTAAATATTCAATATAAACTTTTAAATCTAATTATAAATATTCATACATGCTACAATATTACTTCACACACATAAAATGGATATCTAAACATTACTAAGTAGAGCATTCATTTTAAAATTTAAGATTTCAAAAATGATGAAAACTTATTTAAATTGTAATTTGGAACATTGATTATTGTATTTAAAGATTTATTAAAAATAAATTAACATTCATTCATTAATAAATTATATTTTAAAACTCAATATTTTTTTATTTTAGTTATAGTTAGGGTAGTAAATGGTAAACAAAAAATTCGTATTCGTCCGCATCCGTATTCGGAAAAAAGCATATATTATTCGTATTCGGAAAAAATTCGGATATTATTTGTATTCAATTTGAAGGTATCCGCAAATAAACGAATACAGATATTATTGTATCCGAATTCGTATATAACCATTTACACCCCTAATTATAACTAAGAGTATTAGATAGATCTTATTATAATAGAAAAAATTTAATTTGACTAACTGCCATTATAATATTTTTATATTAGTAACCATGCTAAATATATCTATCTATCTATACTATAGTATACTGTACTATAATAAATTACAGTTCTTCCTCTCTCTTTTTTTTTTCGTTCTTTGACTTTTATTTGATTGAGTCGGTCTTTATTATTTATCAATCTAAATCAAAAATTGAAATTAGTATCATAATTTTATAAAGAAATGAGAATTAATAGTATAATTTTATAAAAAAACAATTAAAATAAGATCATTTTACATAATATTAATTTGTTGTATATATATATATATATATATATATATATATATATATATATATATATATATATAATAATAATAATACAAGCTTATTTAAAAATTAAAATTAATATTGTAATTTTATAAGAAATGAGAATTAGTAGTATACTTGTATAAGAAAACAATCAAAATAAGATTATCTTAGTATTAATTTATTTCTTTTATTCAAATATATATACAATAATACAAGTTTAAGTAAAATTATATTTCTATTTAGATAAAATAGTTAGACAAGAAAAATATTATCATAAAAATCATTTGTCTAACTTAAGTTTGTTATTATTATTAAAATATAAGTATAATAATAGTTTCGAGTATAAATGAGATTTAATGATTATTTAGATGATATATATAATTGTTATTAAAATTAAAATATAATATACAATCAATCATATAATTCAATTATTAAATAAAAATAATTACTCTACCCAATAAGAATTTATAAAATAACATTCAACACTACAATAATATTATAATTCTTCAAAAGGACCTTTCGCTTGGTTCAACCAAGTCAAGAAAAAAATAGTAATATACTTTACAAGTTAGATAATATATATACTTTGAACAAATATAAAATCATCTTATTTAATATTAGTTTTTTAGATCAAATGTTATTACAACTTAGACAACATACTTTGAGAAAAAAATAATTTTCGCATAGATCGTTTTATCTTACTTAAATTTATTACTTTTAATTAAGTATAAATGAAATTATATTCAAGTATAAGTAATATAATTTTAGAAAGAAAGTATTTAGTTATTAGACTATTTTAGCTAATAATATATTTATAATTTTTTTTATATAAGATCATAATTTTATAATAAAACTCTGTATTTTACAAAGAGGTGTATATGCTAGTATATAATTTAATTACAATTACACTTTGTAACCGTACATGTACATTCTTACTCCCCTATCTCTATCGGTTTATTTAGACCAAATCTTTATCATATTTGACACGGCGTCTAATTCTTTATCATTTTTGACACGGCGTCTAATTCTTTATTATTTTTTATTCTTATCTTTAGTTTCTTTGTTGATATTACTCCAGCTCATTAATAAATGAGTATATTATGGAGACAAAAAATCTTATAAAAAATAATTTATAAAATGATATAATAATGTATAATTAATTGATGATTCAGGTCTAGTGATATTAAGTAATTAGAATCAATCACACTATTTTTCAGTCATCTTAGTACTATTATTAATAAATTTAACACTTATTTTACACCTTATTATTTATTTAGGAATTATGTTTAAATTCTATTAGCTTGATATTAAGTAATTAGAATCAATCACACTATTTTTTAGTCATCCAAGTACTATTATTAATAAATTTAACACTTATTTTACACCTTATTATTTATTTAGGAATTATGGTTAAATTCTATTAGCTTATTTTCAAAAAGTTTAAATTTATTATCATAACTTCAGTCTGATCATCTCCTATAATAGTTATAATATAATTTATTTAAATTATCAAAATTAATTTTGTTAAAAAAAAATTACTTGATACTTTGGATGGGATAAGAGTTGGCATAATAATAAATCTGAACTTTAAGTCACACTCTTCATGGGATGTTTTTCTTTTTCTATTTTTTCGTTAAGATTTAGTATACAACAATGTATACTTCATGATAAGTATTATTTGATTTTGTTAAGATATACTCCATCTCTCCCTCCGTTCCTCCGTTTTATAATAAAAAATTATTTGTAATTTTTTTTTTTATAAAAATAGTAACATTTTAATAATAATAATAATAATATAAAATAGAGAAAAAAAGGATTTGAGTGACTTATTACGTACAAAAATTCTAAAAATATTCTAGTTAGATGATAAAATAACACAAATACCCCTTGACGATGAGTTGTTTAATATATTTTTTTATAGACTTAATATGTACCAAGTCCCTCCCCTAAATAACACATAATATCCTTAATTTTGTCAACATATATAATTTTATTATTATTATTATAATAATAAATTACTAAACTAACAACTTTTTACTATAATCTTTAAAAATAAAACTAATTTTGTGAATCAGAAAGAGGACAACAATATGTGTTATGGAATTAATAGGGCTAAGCAAGGAACCAATTTGGAACTAAAACCGCACTAAAAATCGCACAAACCGCACCAACGGTTCCGGCGTATGTGGCGGTTTTGGATGGGTTGAAAAACTAAATTTACAGTTTCGATTTGATTACTAACCAAAATCGCATACATAAAACTGAAATCGCGCCATGTGTATGTATGTATCTCAGATGTATGATCTTGATGTCTCTAAATGTATGACTATAATGAAGTCAAGCATGTTAAAAATTATTAATCGCACAATTAAAGGTTCCAAATGATTGTTCATTTGATTAAGGTGGAAAAAAATTCTATTGAAGGCTTAGACCTTATTTGAAAAATAACTTATTCAAGTCACTACGTACTAGCTAGTTGGATTGGAAGGGAGGTTTGCAAGTACTGGGTGGATATAAAGTTGGTCTAAGAAATAATTACACTAAAAGTCCGCACCAAAAACGTAACCGATTGAAGAGATAAATATTTTTTTAAATATGGCCACAAAATTATAGTAATGCTCGCTAAATTACATAAAATTTTGTTATTTTAATTGATTTTAAAACCGAAACTGCACTAAATGAAACCGTACCGCATGGTTTAAAATTACACCGCACCAATTACAAGCGATTTGTCAAACCGCATCTATATAAACAATTTCGAGTGTAATTTAAGCTTAAAACCTCGTCAAACCGCAATATACTCAATCCTAAGAATTAATGCTTATGGTAGGGTAAAGCGTACTAAAGGAACATCCGTAATGTTGGAGGTTGAATAGGATGATGATATCGTACGTATAAACTAAAAAGCCCTTTAGTAGTCGGTTCTCTCTTCGATCTCTACAAATAAAACAAATTGCATGAAATGGTCTACATAATAAACTTGCCTGCCTGCCTGCCTGCCATGTTAGGAGTAGGTAAGATAGCAAAATCAGCTTTGCCTACATTTCTCTCCATTTTTTTCTTAGCTAGCTTGTCATCGATATATCATCCCACACATCTCTTCATATATAAGCATGAAAAGATTTAGCATAGAGCACCAGGATATCCGGTTGTTAAATATATATAATATTGAATTAATTAAGAATATTATTTCTTTCGTATCAAAACTAAAACTATAGATATAGTTTAAAATTTTAGTATAAACAATTATAATTGCGATAAAGTAATTAATTAATTAAAAGGGAAGGCATTAATTCTTGTGTGGAATTCAATCATACTATATACTAGTATTTTTCGATTTAGCAAATACAATACATATGATGATGTTGCTGAGAGCAGATTTGCTTGATTTTGATAGCCATTTTGGGCCAGCACAATAGTTTCATGGGTTATATATATATATATATATATATATATATATATATATATATATATATATATAACTTTTATAATGAGTCTTGTCTAGTCTAGTCTAGTGAGTGAAATTAATACTACTTTAAAGGTTTGAGCCCCAGGGATGAACAGAAACATCCTAAAAGATTGTTGGCTAATGGCGAGTATCTAATATCAGAAGGACCAACAACAAAACCTGCTGCTTAATGCGATTATCAAGGGTGAATGAATTGGTAGGATTATTTTGCTTCCCACACACACACACACACACACACACACACACACACATATATATATAAACAAAACATGAACTTCTTCTTTTCGGCTCCCCAAAGAAAAAAAAAAGGAAAAAGCATGCATCCCTATATATATATATATATATATATATATATATATATATATATATATATATATATATATAGCGTCCGGATTTTAAGCTCACCCCTTATTCAACTCACCCCCTTTAGCGACGGACCCGACGACGATTCGATTATACAACCGTCGTCTATACTTTTAGCGACGCTATATGTTGTCCGTTGCTAAAAGTATAGACGACGGTTGTATGATCGAACCGTCGCCGAGTCCGTCGTTAAAGGGGAGGTGAGCTCGGATGAGTTAAATAAAGGGTGAACTTAAGATCCAGACCGTATATATATATATATATATATATATATATATATATATATATATATATATATATATATAGTTTATTAGGTTTATACTACTAATAATCAATCGACTATAAAAGCATTCAAAGTACTGTGCTTCCATATATATAATTCTATAGATTGAAATATTTATTAAATGGAATATTAATATTAATTAGAAGGTTAATTTGGTGTTCAAGCCCTCCCTTGTTAATGGGTTAAAGTCTTTTGACTTATGATATTAAATGCCAGATTAAAGGTTAAATAGTGAATAGGGGGTCTCTTAATCCTTTGCATTAATTTGTACTTGTTTGTCCCTCGGCCTGGCCCATGATGCTTATAAAATTTGGGTTTAGTGAAGTGCTGGCAACCTATTCTTTAATGGGTCCTTAACACTAATATACAACAATTAAAAAGTAATTACAAAAATAAAACACACACAACATAATTACAAAAATAAAACAAACACAATATTACGTTGCTAAAATCACGTGTCATTAACTCCTATACGTCAGTTACCAACTTTGCTATTTGCAACTAACCGCTCCTAAATTGAAACAATTGAAAAAACATGCAACTTTCATATCGGAGAAATCCAAATCTTCTGTCGCGACACAACTCTGAGATCGAAGAAGACGAAAACTTTTGCAGCGGCGAAACACTGAGATCGGAGAAGACGAAACCTTTTGCAGCGGCGCAACTCTGAGATCGGTAAATAGTATACAAAATCAACAGCAACTTCAAGTTCAGTAACAAAAAACAATCGTACTGCAGTGATTGTTGAATACAAGATCACAACAATTTCGATACAAATCTGAATACGGAGGTATGTGAGTTTAAAATTCGTATGCATGTAGTTACCTATGGTTACTACGAAATCCTATATTGATTACCTTTCTTAAGTTTTTTACACTTAAAATGGTCACAGATTAAGAATACTGAATGTTTTGAATGGTCATTAATATGTTTTATATTATGGTTACTAAATAGATATAAATTGGTTACTGTTTATTATGTATTTTGTTGCTGAATAATGTTTATTTGATTGCTTTATAATTTTTATATGAGTTCTACTGATTTTTTTTATATTAATGGTTACTCATCAAATACATTGGTTACCTTCCTGCAACTGTCGGTTACTGTGTAATGTTGTCTTGGTTACTGTGTAACATTATACTGTCTAATGTTGTATTGGTTACTGTCTAATGATATCTTGGTTACTTTGTAACATTAAATTGGTTACTGACTTAGTTACTGTGTAACATTATAATGGTTACTGACTATTGCTTATTTGGTTGCTGTGTAAAATTATAATGCTTAGTGCATAATATTACTTACTAATGCTGACTTGGTTATTAAAAAATGATGACTTGGTTACTGACTAATGCTGACTTGGTTACTGTTTAACAATATATTGGTTACTGGCTAATGCTGATATGGTTACTATGTAAAATTATAATAGTTACTCATTAGTGCTGACCTGGTTACTGTATTAATCTAATTATACTTATACTTATGTGTTTTATATTATTGGTTACTTGTTAGCTACATTGGTTACATTCTTACAATATTTAGCCTTTAGTTGGTAACAATCAAGTTATACTGGTTAGTTTTTACTATAAAAATGCAATGGAGAATGTGTTTATCTTGTGGCTACTAAATAAATATGTGTTGGTTACTGTTTAAATTGAATTTGATTACTGTATAATGTTGTTATGATTATTACTATATAATATTACGGTGTTTTTTATTTGTTTGTTTTATTATGATGGTTACTTATTGGCTACATTTGTTACCTTCATACAATTGTTATAGTTTAATTGGTAATAAATATCAATATACTGATTATTTTCATTGCAAGATGGATGTACAAATGTATTTTATGTACTGGTTACTAACATTATGTAGTTTGGTTACTGGCTAACATTGATTTGGTTACTTTACAGTACTTATTCTGTTATCAGCCAATGGAATTGATTCCTGTTGTACTTTATTTCAACGGTACATGGACTGATAGTAACCAATACACCAAATTTGAAGTTACCGACATACTAGTTCCATCAACTTGTTCGTTTAGAGAAATGCAAAACATGATATGCATTGTTCTATCAAATTTGGAGTGTCGAATTTTGGCGTTTTCAGAGCCTAATTTCATTAGAAACGGGTCAACGATCAAAAGTCACAGCGTTGTTGGTGAACTGCAGGGTTTTTTGGTCAAATTCCATCATTTAGACCTTCAAAATTGCATGTAAAAATATGGTTTATATTCTGGTTACTAAGATTATGTAATTTGATTACTATCTAATATTAATTTGGTTGCTTTACAATGTTTATTCAGTTGTTACATCTCAAACTACTTTTATTTTAATATGAGATCTATAAATGACTATCATATATATAAATGGGAACTCTTAATTAGAGTTTCTTATTCCATCATGATGACAGGGTATAAATAAAATATATATATTTAACACTTTATAACAGTCCTCATACAAACTTATAATTATAATAAAATAGTAACCACATAATTATATGATAGTAACCATAACATGTTTTAATAGTAACCAAAACATAAACATCATATAATGAAACCCAGTTTAGGAAATTCATGTATACTAAACAATTACATATTAACCAGAATAAAAAATAAAAATAACCAAAATTCCACACTGAGAAAACAATGATAGTAGCCAAACCATAAGATAACAGTAACCAAAACATATTAAAAAAGTAACCAAATAGTTATATATAAGTAACCAGAACATGTTTTAATGGTAAACAAAATAGAAACAACCTGTATATCAAACCCAGTTTAGGCAACCTAAGTATACTCTCACATGTATTTTTAACATTTGATATATGTCATGATACAAGCTTGTAACTATCTGGTTACTACAAAAAAATAAAATGGTTACCCTTCTATGCATGTTTGGTTACCAACTGCACCTTTCAAACAATATATCAGACACAACTTAGAAGAAACAAATACGAACCAACAAATAATGTCAAATAATTGATAATATAATCAAATATGTAATCCCATTTACATAAGCTCCAATAAACATTACATATTTACTAACTATAACAAATGGTTATGAATATCCAACAAAAACTAAAGTACGAAACACAATTCAGAAGGACAAGACGACAACAACCGAACTAATCAAAATCTATTACAAATCTTCCTAAAACTTTAGCTTTTTGGCTGCTGCTACTTTTTCTTCATGACTGCTCTCATTCTCTAGAAAAGACTTCTGCATTATGTATGAACCTGTGGGAGGAAGAGAAATACCTTGGGATTAGTGAATAGATAACCCATTAACCATAGGTATCATATCATAATATAACATTAACCATACCATAATAAAGCAGTGACAAAAAAATTATATTATATAATCTAATTGTAACCAAAATATAAACATGTAGTACAAACCATTTTATATAATAAACAAACAGTTATATATAATATTAACCAAAACATAATTTAAAGGTCACCAAAAAAAAATTTGTATACCAAAAAATATACTAAAGAAGTAACCAAACATTTATAGGATAGTAATCAAACCATGTTTTAATGGTAACCAACACATAAACAACATGTAGACCAAATCCAGTTTAGTCAACCAATGTATACTAAGTAAATATATTGTAACCAAAACAACATATAAAAGTAACCAAAAACTCAATTAAAGGAAAAAGAATGGTATCCAAATCATAAGCTAAAAGTAACAAAAAATATACTCATGAAGTAACCAAACAGTTATATGTTAGTAACCAAAATATATATTAATAGTAACCAATACATAAATAACATATAGACCAAACACAGTTTAGTCAACCCATATATATTAAGCAAATACATGGTAACTAGAACAACAAAAAACAGTAACCAGAATCCCAACTCAAGGAAACAAAAATGGAATCCAAATGAGAAACTAACAGTAACAAAAAACATACTAAAGAAGTAACCAAATATTTATATGATAGTAACTAAAACATGTAAAAATGGTAACCAATACATAAATAACATGTACACCAAAATCAGTTTAGTCAACCATGTATACTAAGCAAATATATGGTAACCATAACAACATAAAAAAGTAACCAAAATACCAAATCAAGGTAACAAAAATGGTATCTGAATCACAATCTAACAGTAACCAAAACATAATACATAAGTAACCAAACAATTATATGATAGTATCTATTTTTTATTGCTTGACGTAGCTACAACGTAAGCATTACATCAAGCCCCCAAAAATTGGTCTTGTGTCAGTATATGATGCAGAAGTAAAATGGCAAAATGAAGATGAGACAATCATGATCATTCAAAAGCAGACTATATTTGTTAAGAGCCTAAATAATTTGAAAATAATTATCCACTTTAACAAATATTATGCTGTTAAATGATGTCTATCGCAAATAACCCAGTCATGGAGATAAAGAAAAATTCATTCAATAAAAAAATTAACATAAACAGAATGTGGCCAGAAGTACAAACTCATAGTATGACAACATCACTTCAACCATGTACATACCAAAGCAAGAACTCCATCGTCTGAAGAAATTGATTCAGTCCGCTGACGACGAGTGGCTTCAAGCGGAGAGAGAAGTAGATTCAGTTCGTTGACGACGAGTGGCTTCAAGAGGAGAGAGAGAAGTAGTAAGGACGGAGAGAGGGAAACAGAACGAGAGTTAAGGGCGGAGAGAGAGAGAGAGAGAGACCGAACGAGAAAGAGATGTTTGAGGAAGATAGAAACTAATTTACCATGTCAACCCATTAATACTAATCCCTTAATTTAAGGACTCCTAATTGTATTAGTATTGTAAATAAATATGATGAAATGTCATATTTTTATAATTATTTTATGAATGTATGATTATTGTAATTATTTTTAATAATGTACTATAATATGTAATTAACCATTCTTTAATTAGTCTTTTAATCATGGAGTTTTGAAGCTAAACAGGTGGCTTTGGTTTTGTTGTAAACACTACGGGGAACACTAGATTCGTTTTTTCGTCAAATTATTTAGGCCTAGTAGTATAGTATATTCTTTAATGTGTTTTGAATACATACATACATGTAGAAATATAAATACGTACGTACATATAGAAATAAACATACAATGCAACATAATTTGGTACCAAAGTAGACTAGACTAGTATTGTGTAGCATGTGAAATTATTTTTACTTTTCTACCTACCACCGATCCAATATGAGGTTTTGGTCTAAAAGGATGGTTGAAAAACTCATAAACCAACTTAATTTGCTATACGCAAGGTAAGTAGGCCTGACAAAATATGGTTATGGGTTAGTTTTAATTTTTAAAATATGGTTATGGTTCCATTTAAGAACTAAAACCATATTAAGTATTTTTAATATGGGTTATATGGGTTGGAACCATATGGTTATGGTTAAAAACCATATTAACCATTTTTAAAATATTTTGACTTTTAAACAAAATTTATAAATAAACTTTTAATATGGGTGGGGTGGGGTGGGGTGGGGTGGGTAGGTAGTGTATACATATTTTTTTTGGGTGGGGCTTGGGCGTAGGGGTAGGGTGGGGAGTAAGAGTTGTATACATAATCACATAATATTATTTTTTTTGGGTGGAGGTGGGGGTGGGGGTGGGGGTGGGGGTGGGTGGGGGGAAAGGGATGTATACGTAATCACATAATATTATTTTTTTTAGGGTAGGAGTGGCGTGGGTGGGTTGGGTAGGTGGGGGGGGTGGGGGTGGATAGATTGGTGGCGGGGTGGGTGGATAGGTGGGTGGGTGTGGGTGGGGTGAGTAGATGGGTGGGTAGGTCTGTGGGGTGGGGTGGGTGGGGTGGGGTGAGGTGGGGTGGGCGGGGGTAGGGGTGGGGTGAGTGGGAGTGTTGGATGAGCGGGTGCGTGGATAGGGTGTGGATGAGGTGAGTGGTGTATACATAATCGCTTAATATTATTTTTTCTTGGGAGGGAGTGTTGGGTGGGTGGGTGGGTGGGTGGTTGGGTGGATGGGTGGATGGGGTGGGGTGGATAGGTAGGTGGGGTACGTGGGTGGGTGGGGTGCATGGGTGGGTGGGGCAGGTGGTTGGGTGGGGTAGGTAGGTAGGTAGGTGTGGTTGGGTATGTAGGTGGGTTGGGTGGTGGGGTGGTTATGTGGGTAGATAGGTGGGTGGGGTAGGATGTGGGGGGTGGCTGGGTGGGCTGGGTGGGTGCATGGTGTATACATATTATTTTTTTTGCGTGTGGGTGTGGGTGTGGGTGTGGGTATGGGTGTGGGGTGGGGGGTGAGGTGAGGTGAGGAGTGGGGTGGGGGTAAGGGATGTATACATAATCACATAATATTATTATTTTTTTGTGTAGGTGTGGGTGTGGGTGGCGTGGGTGGGGGTTAGGTGGGGTGGGGTTGGGGGTGGGAGTTGGGATGGGGATGAGGTGGGATGGGAGGATTGGGGGAAATGGATGTATACGTAATCATATAATATTATTTTTTTTTGGTTCGGGTGTGGGGGTGGGTGTGAGTGTGGGTGGGGGTGAATGGGGGGTGGGTTGGGTTGGGTTGGGTTGGGTGGGTTAGGTGGGGTGGGTGAGTGGGTGGTTGAGCTTCATTAATATGTAAATATGGGTGAAAATAACTTTTGATTTGGATTTGAAATAAAATATGGGTTGAAAAATGGTTAACCGGGTTGGAACTATATTTCTTTTTTAAAATATGATTACAAACTTTACCTGTGACAACCCCAAAATAGGTCCATTCTACCCAACCCATTTTGAGTCGCCAAATACATGGTACAGAAAATAACTACAACTTCATTATCACAATTGTCATGTAAAATACAACAACACATATACTGTGAGTTTTAATACCAACTGTGACTCATGTCCCAACTATGGACAACACCTCACATTGATACATCACATAAAGGTACAGTCAATAACTGTTTTAGAAATTAAAATTTTTGGGAAGTGCTCAAGGACCTCGTACATGGGAGGCCAAGCATCTAGGTTATGATAGATATCATATGTCCATAAAATTATCCTTAGTTGACCCAATAGACCCCAAAGAAAAATAAAAAGATTACTATCATATTCTTTTCAATGGTAAGTCTTCTCTTGACATATCATTATCTTCACTGTCTCTAATTGAGAATTATACTTTAAACAAACACCAATATTATATAGGTAGTGCTCGTAGATATACTTACCAAGTGGATGAGCACATCCCTTTCTTATGATGACACGAAGTTGTATGTCATTAGACATCTTGTATAATAGTGGCAAAACATCCTTCTAATGTTGGGTTCGCCTCACCCTATTTGATTCACCAAATATAACTACTAAATGATGTATACAACACTTTTCTATACTGCTTAGGGAGAACCTCCACAGCTAGAGACCACCGTTCTATTTTTCCGTTACCCTCGCTCGACCCAGTTACACTCTTATTACCTGAAAAGAAATTGTAAAGCAAAAGGGTGAGCACAACTAGCCCAGTAAAGAATATCATGACTAAAGATAATTAAATTATCAATAGCCTTCATCAGTAATAAATCAGAGATTTAGAACATATGGTAGATGATAAAACTTTTCAACCATAGTTGCAGCGGAACGAGCAATCCATTAGAAGAGTCAAATAGACCATAAAATCTATTATCTTCTCCATGTTAAAAATCCATCAACAATATTTTATTCCTGTAACATCAATCAACAGTTCTGGTCCACAATTATATAAATAACTCATAATCATAATTGTGATTCTAAATTCCTCTTCGCATCTAGGATGAAGATAATTTTCATCACATGTCTTTACCTGAAACATCAAAGATCATGGTTATACCAAATCACAGTTCCTGTTCATAATCATACTAATAAATTCATCTTTGCACTACGGGCAAACGATATTCGTCAACAGTTCATCTTTGCACTACTGGCCAAAGATATTCCTCAATAGTTCAAATTTGCACTACAGGCCAAATATATTCATCAACAGTTCATATTTGCACTACAGGCCAAATATATTCATATCTCAAAGAAATATATTGTGACAACCCCAAAAACAGGTCCATTCCATCCAACCTATTCTGAGTCGCCAAATACATGGTACAGAAAATAACTACAACTTTATTATAACAATTGTCGTGCAAAATACAACAACACATATGCTGTGAGTTTAGATACAAATATATATCAAATGTGACTCATGTCCCAATCGTGGACAGCACCTCACAATGATACCTTACATAAAGGTATAGTCAAAAACTGTTTTAGAAATTAGAATCTTTGGGAAGTGTTCAAGGAAACCTTCGTACATGGGAGGCCATGCGTCTAGGTTATGATAGATATCATATGGCCACAGAGTTATCCTTGGTTGACCCAATAGACCCCAAAGAAAAACGAGAAGTTTACTAACATATTCTTCCCAATGGTGAGCCTTCTCTTGACTTATCATTATCTCCACTGTCTCTAATTGAGAATTGTACTTCAAACAAACACCAAGATTATATAGGTAGTGCTCGTAAATATACTCAGCAAGTGGATGAACACAATCATGTCTTATGATGACACGAGGTTGTATGTCATTAGACATCATGTATGATAGTGGCAAAACACCCTTCCAACGTTGGGTTCGCTTCACCCTAGATGATTCACCAAATATAACTACTAAATGATGACCACCGTTCTATTCCCCTGTTGCCCCCGCTCGACCCAGCCACACTCTTATTACCTGAAAGGAATTGTGAAATAGAAGGGTGAGCACAACTAGCCCAATAAAGAGTATCATGACTAAAGATAAATAAGTTATCAATAGTCTTCAACAGAATTAAATCAGAGATTTAGAACATATGGTAGATGATAAAAATTTCAACCATAGTTGCAGCGAAACGAGCAATCCATTAGAAGAGTCAAATAGACTATAAAGTCTATTATCTTCTTCATGTTAAAAATCCACCAACAATGTTTTATCCCTGTAACATCAATCAATAATTCTGGTCCACAATCATATGAATAACTCATAATCATAGTTGTAGTTCTAAATTCCTCTTCTCCTCCAGGGCGAAGATAATTTTCATCACCTATCTTTACCTGAAACATCAAAGATCATGGTTACACCAAATCACATTTCCTGTTCATAATCATACTAATAACTTCATCTTTGCAGTACGGCCAAAGATATTCATTTGTATCACCAGTTGGTCATGTTCATCTCAACACCTGTTCATCTTTGCACTACTGGCCAAAGATATTCAACAACATGTCATCTTTGCACTACTGGCCAAAGATATTTATCAACAATTCATCTTTGTACTACTGGCCAAAGATATTTATCAACAATTCATCGTTGCACTACTGGCCAAAGATATTCAACCACAGGTCATCTTTGCACTACAAGTCAAAGATATTCAACAACAGTTCATATTTGCGCTACAGGCCAAATATATTCATCAACAGTTCATATTTACACTATAGGCCAGATATATTAATATCTCAAAGAAATATATAATCATTTCAAAATTTATATAAACAATAATTATAACCATGTTGATCAATTCACCTTTGCACTTAAGCTAAAGATATTCAATTATAAATTTAATGGTCATGATCATACCAGTCAACAATTCAACTTTGCACTACTGGCCAAAGGAAACCCATAGTCATGATCATACCAAAAATCTACTCATCTTTACACTCAAGTTAAAGAGAAATATCATCATTAGGGTTATAAAAATGTTATATATGATAATAAAATCAATATAATCAACATATAGATTTAATCTCAAGAGTAATATTCATAAATCAACTATAATTTGGTCAGAAAAAGAAACCAATTTTGTCGTGAATAGTAACTCGTGAATAGTAACTCGTGAATAGTAACTCATGAATAATAACTCATGAATAGTAAACTCGACACAAAAAGATAGAAATTTTATACTAAAATACATACCAATATTTCGGTATAATGATATTGAAAGAATAATATTTATTATGCTTATAAACAATTTATTTTTAATTGTTTACACTTTACTAAATAATGCATTTAATCATTCTAAAATGTCAAACTCATAAGATTTCATTACCAATAACCAAAACCCTCATCAAAAATTTGCATATACCTCATATAGGATTCTCAAGCCATAAAATTCTATTTTCTAATTTTCTTACTTCACATAACATATTTAATTCATTTACTTGTAACTAGTCCATTTTCATGAAAAATATCAAATTAGTTTCAAAAATATTTCTTTTCTGAGATTTAGCAGAATATAGTCCCATATTGAACATATATTTTTCTCAGAATTTTTAAAACTCATTTACTATTTTTTATATGGCCAAAACAGCCGAATATTTAGACATTTATCATAAATTGTAATTTTATCTAAAAATTCCAAAATTCACAGAGTACACTGGTATTATATAGATATACTTCCAATAAAAATTTCATCAATTTTGGAGTTAACCACAAGGAGTTATAAACGGTTACTTTTAAAATAGTCTTTTCCCGTAAAATTCATAACTCTTAATCTATACATCCAAAAATCACCATTTTTGGACACAATCAATAAAACTCATCAAAATATCATTTTAAATTTTTTTAGAATTTTCTAAAGGTCAGAAGAATTACGAACTGAAAAACATAATAACCCTTAAAATCTCTTACCTCAAAAGAGCACTACTTCTGATCGGTATAAGGCTGAAAGAAACTTGCACTGAATAACAACTCTGAAAGTATCTAAATACTCACTAGAATATGCTTGATAATATAGAAAGAAAGAAAACTTGTTTCTGGTGTATTTTTCAATTCTAACATAAGCACCTATTTATAGGAAAATGCTAAAACGCCAAAAGAGACTAAAATAATAAAATAATATTATTTTAACAAACTCTTCTACGCATGCCTTAAGAAAGCCATCAGCATGCCATTCTCGAAGAAAATAATCAGCAGCCCATGTGAATTCTACCAACCAAAAAGTGGGTCACACCCATAATTTAATAAAAATTATTTTATTTTTCGAAACTTCAATAATTCATAGAAAATAGTCCTTTTATCAGAAAATTCGAATCTCGCTACTTTTTATAGGAAATTCAATTCTCTACAACTTTGTAGAAGAAAATTTTTCCAAATTCCAAACAGAAATTGACCAAAATCCATAAACGGACAATTTTACAGGCTATAATCAAATTTCAGTCAAGAAATGGGGTCCACCGACACACAAAATATGTGTTAATCATTTAATACAATAAAAATACTCTTCCTCCTCATATACTCATATATCCCACATTCATTGTAAAACTATCACTATTATTATATTATTAAATATAATAATAAATTATTTTATCAGAAAAGATAAAATATTATTTTTTAACAATTGTCATTTTAAAAAATTTCTCCATCTATATCCACATAAAATTAATATTTTTCTCATCATATAAATCAATAATTAATTATTCACAAATAATATTACAGAATCACAATACTGACAACCAAGCACTTCCCAGGAAAGAGGGGGCTTTCCAATGAGGATTTCTCCTTACTAGCGCGTAATTAGATGACCAAACCTCTCCTTAGACAGAATTTTCTAGACATTGCTAATAGTGCTTTCTAATAATATTATTTAAATAATATGAATTATTGATCTGATAATGGAGATACTGTGCAGTGACAATTATTTAAACAACAAAAATATAAAATATCAACGCAGCAATTATTGATTCAATAAAATAAAATATTGAACAGAAATTACTGTTACAATTATTGAGTAGTGCCTTCTCACGTAAGAATCAATAATTAAAAAAAATACTGTTCAATACCGTGTGCTACTGTGCAACTACGCGTATTACTGTATTTTAACCACCAGGTATTTCAACAGTGTTAACGGTAACAACTACGCCATTATTTATAAAAACTCAAATTTGTCGTTTTCTTCATCCGACCGTTTTCCGTTATGGGGCCCATAAATAGCTGCGCCGTCGTACAAATATTTTCCGACAGAAAGAATATTCCACGACCAACGAATATTCCCCGACAACAATGATTATTTTATAATCACTTTTTTATTTTGAAAAATTTTCACATTTCACCCATAACTTTAATTTTTTATCAATTTATCCATTTACTGAATTGTAATTATAAGAAAAATTGAATACTTTTATTTCATAAAATTCAGGGTCTTACATATATAATCATTTCAGAATTTATATAAGTAATAATTATAACCATGTTGATCAATTCACCTTTGCACTTTAGCTAAAGATATTCAATTATAAATTCAATGGTCATGATCATACCAGTCAATAATTCATCTTTGCACTACAGGCCAAAGATATTCCTCAGTCACGATCATACCAATAATTTACCCATCTTTACACTCAAGTGAAAGAGAAATTCAACAGCAGGGTTATAAAAATATTATATATGATAATAAAAACAATATGATCAACAACTGTATTTATTTTCAAGAGCAACAATCATAAATCAACGATAATTTGGTTAGAAAAAGAAACCAATTTTTGTCATGAATAGTACCCGTGAATAGTAACTCGTGAATAGTAACTCATGAATAGTAATTTGTGAATAGTACTCCGTATTCATACATAGTACCGTATACGTAAATAATGTCATATACGTAAATAGTGTCATATACATGAATAGTACCGTATACGTGAATAGTGACGTATACGTGAATAGTAATCCCGACTCAAAAAGATAAAAATTTTACAATAAAATTCATACCAATATTTTAGTATAATGATATTGAAAGAATAACATCATTATGAATAATATAGCATCCCTTAATATCCTTTAATATCCCTTACCTCAAAAGAGCAGTACTTCTGACTAGATATCGGATATGACACTGAAGGAAACTTGCACTGATAAATAGAAATTCACCAAGTATCTAAATACTCACAAAATACGCTCGATAATATAGAGAGAGAAAGAGAGAAAGCTTATGTTTCTGGTGTGATTTTCAATTCTAACTTATTTAGCCCTCTATTTATAAGAAAATATTAGCACGTCGAAGCAGACTTGACCTGCAACCTGATGACTTTACCTGCTACTATTCCACCCATCAAAAATCAGCCATCTTCCCCAACAACCAAAAGTGGGGCCCACCCATTTCTAGAATTTTCTACCAAAATTATTTATAAACCTAATTTCTGAATCAGTCACTTCTTAAAATTCATAACAAATCATTCGTTTATTTTTAACGGTTCAAAATTTATGAACATATACTTAACTTATATATGTATAACATATCCAAAAATCACAACGATCCAACGGTCAGATTAAAAATTATAACTCACACAATAAAGCTTTAAGAACACCGATTTGATCTTTTAATACCTTCAATCGATAAAATACTGATAAAATACCTCAACATTAATTCCTTCATTTATAACCACATAAATAAATCCATCATTTATATCCACATCAAATAAATATTTTCTTATAATATAAATCAATAATTAATTATTCATAAATAATATTACAGAATCACAATTATGGCAACCAGGCAGTTCCCAGGAAAGAGGGGACTTTTCGATAAGGATTTTTCCTTACTGGCGCGCAATTAGATGACCAAATCTCTCCTTAGATAGAAATTCTAGACATTGTCAATAATGTTATCTAATAATATTATTCAGATAATATGAATTATTGCTCCGACAATGGAAAATACTGTGTAGTGACAATTATTGAAATAACAATAATATAAAATATCAACGTAGCAATTATTGAATCAATAAAATAAAATATTGAACAGTAATTACTGTAACAATTATTGAGTAGTGCCTTCTCACGTAAGAATCAATAATTAAAAAAAATATTGTGCAATACCGTGTGCTACTGTGCAACTACGCGTATTACTGTATTTTAACCACTAGGTATTCCAACAGTGTTAACGGTAACAACTACGCCGTTATTTATAAAAACTCAAATTTATGGTTTTCGTCATCTGACAGTTATTCTGTTATGGGGTCCACAAATGGCTGCGTCGTCGTACGAATATTCCCCAACAGAAAGAATATTCCACGAATAAACGAATATTCCCCGATGTGAGACCCCAGATTTTATGAATAAATATTTAATTTTCTCGAAATATTTTTTTAATATTATGGTGTGGATTTGAGATAATATTATAGTTGTGGGTAGTATTTATAAATTTTGCAAAGTATGCAAGTTATCATATTATATTCGATTGGTCAGGGAATATTCTTTATATCGGAGAATATTCGTACGATGACACAATCATTGGTGGACCCCACAACGAAATATTTATCAGATTGAGAAAACGACAAAAATATTTTTATGAAAATAACGGCAAAAGTTTTACCGTTAATACTGTGGAACTACTCGGTAGTAAAAGTACAGTAATACGCGTGGTTGCATAGTAGCACACGGTATTGATTATTGATGCTTATGTGAGAAGTTATTCAGTTTTGCTTATTTTATAGACTCCCATTTACCTATTTTTTAAAATAATCGGTAGAATTTATTTAAAGGTGGGGCCCACATGTAGGGCTCATATGTGTTAAAAAACTGATTTTAGAAATTGGGGTGGGAGAGAGTTACGTAGGGGAAGGAGTTTATATATATAAGATTGTGATGTGTGTGTATATATATAATATTATATGTGTGAGTGGAGAGTGGTGGAAGAAAAGGAAGAGTGAAAGTGATGTGTGTGAGTGGAAAATGGTGGAAAAGTAATTATATGAAAGTGATGGGTGTAAGATGTGTAGTAATGTGTAAGAGTGTAGTGAATTTAATTATTGGGTGGGTGGGGGATTGATGTTGGTTATGGGGGAGAAAAATTAAGTGGTTTATATATAATATTGATATATATAAGTTGAAAATATGTGTTTATATATATGTATTATATTTTAATTTTTGTTGAAATCTTATTGGTTAGTTGTTTTGACTTAGTTGTTAGTTGATTGAAGAAATAATGCTGCAAAATAATTTCGTTCATGAACAGTGCACTTCCATTCTCCTATATATAGAAGCTCATTCCTTCATTATTTCTTACAAATTCACTGAAACTCTAGAGAGAGAAAATTATAGAGAGAAAGAAGAAAAGTATTCAGCTACTTCCCTACTCTTATATCAAGTTTCTTTTACGGTAAGGGATATTATTTGTTGTACCCGTAAGGAGTATTATTTCTTTTGTATTCATGAAGAGAACTTCTGTTATTCCATTATTTATTATTCTGTTGGAATAACCTGTATACGCGGGCTATCCTATACATGGTGAAATTATTCTAATATTTCGTTCTTTATTATTCTGTCGGAATATCCTGTCTGTGCGTTTACGCCGGACCTGGTTCCATCTTTATTATTATTTTGTTGGAATATCCTGTCTGTGCGTTTTACGCCGGACCTGGTTCCGTCTTTATTATTATTCTGTTGGAACATCCTGTCTGTGTATTTTACACCGGACCTGGTTCCGTCATTATTATTCTGTTGGAACATCCTGTCGGTCCAAATTTTGCCTGACCTGGTTCCGTTATTATTATTCTGTTGGAATAACCTGTCTATGCGAAGTACCGCATGTATGGTGATTTCTTTTGTTATTCCAATCTTTATTATACTCAGTTGGTTAAAGTTTTGACTTCTATACTCCATGAAATTAGTGGAATATCCTTGATATTTGTATTTCATCCAGTATTTTTTCATGAAAATATTCATCTAAGCATTCTTGAATTTTACTCCACAAATCAGTATCATGTTGACAATTTGGACGTAATTGGTTCCTGGAGAAATTAATTCTTGAACTTGTTTTATTGATTATTATGTCATTGTCATCATCCTCATGTTTACTGTGACAACCCCAAAATAGGTCCATTCCATCCAACCTATTCTGAGTCGCCAAATACATGGTACAGAAAATAACTATAACTTTATTACAACAATTGTCGTGCAAAATACAACAACACATATGCTGTGAGTTTGGATACAAATATATACCAAATGTGACTCATGTCCCAACCGTGGACAGCACCTCACAATGACACCTTACATAAAGGTATAGTCAAAAACTGTTTTAGAAATTAGAATCTTTGGGAAGTGCTCAAGGAAACCTTCGTACATGGGAGGCCATGCGTCTAGGTTGTGATAGATATCATATGGCCACAGAATTATCCTTGGTTGACCCAATAGACCCCAAAGAAAAATGAGAAGATTACTATCATATTCTTCCCAATGATGAGTCTTCTCTTGACTTATCATTATCTCCACTGTCTCTAATTGAGAATTGTACTTCAAACAAACACCAAGATTATATAGGTAGTGCTCGTAGATATACTCAGCAAGTGGATGAGCACAACCCTGTCTTATGATGACACGAGGTTGTATGTCATTAGATATCTTGTATGATAGTGACGAAACACCCTTCCAACGTTGGGTTCGCCTCACCCTATTTGATTCACTAAATAAAACTACTAAATGAACTTTTCTATACTACTTCGGGAGAACATCCACGGCTAGAGACCACCGTTCTATTTCCCCGTTACCCTCGCTCGACCCAGCTACACTCTTATTACCTGAAAGGAATTGTGAAGCAAAAGGGTGAGCACAACTAGCTCAGTAAAGAATATCATGACTAAAGATAATTAAATTATCAATAGCCTTCATCAATAATAAATCAGAGATTTAGAACATATGGTAAATGATAAAAATTTCAACCATAGTTGCAGCGGAACGAGCAATCCATTAGAAGAGTCAAATAGACCATAAAGTCTATTATCTTCTCCATGTTAAAAATTCACGAACAATATTTTATCCCTATAACATCAATCAACAGTTTTGGTCCACAATCATATGAATAACTCATAATCATAATTGTGGTTCTAAATTCCTCTTCTCATCCAAGACGAACTTATCTTTACCTGAAACATCAGAGATCATGGTTATACCAAATCACAATTCATGTTCATAATCATACTAATAAATTCATCTTTGCTCTATGGGCCAAAGATATTCGTCAACAGTTCATCTTTGCACTACTGGCCAAAGATATTCAACAGCAGGTCATCTTTGCACTACGGGCCAAAGATATTCATCAACAATTCATCTTTGCACTACAGGCCAAAGATATTCCTCAACAGTTCATATTTGCACTACAGGCCAAATATATTCATATCTCAAAGAAATATATAATCATTTCAGAATTTATATAAACAATAATTATAACCATATTAATCAATTTATCTTTACACTTAAGCTAAAGATATTCAATTATAAATTCAATGGTCATGATCATACAAGTTAACAATTCATCTTTGCACTACAGGCCAAAGATATTCCTCAGTCACGATCATACCAATAATTTACCTATCTTTACACTCAAGTGAAAGAGAAATTCAATATCAGGGTTATAACAATGTTATATATGATAATAAAAACAATATAATCAATATATAGTTTTAATCTCCAGAGTAATATTCATAAATCAACTATAATTTGGTTAGAAAAAGAAACCAATTTTTGTCATGAATAGTACCCGTGAATAGTAACTCATGAATAGTAACTCGTGAATAGTAATTCATGAATAGTACTCCGTATTCGTACATAGTACCGTATACATGAATAGTGCCGTATACGTGAATAGTACCGTATACGTGAATAGTAACCCCGACTCAAAAAGGTAAAAATTCCACAATAAAAGTTATACCAATATTTTAGTATAATGATATTGAAAGAATAACATCATTATGAAGAATATAACATTCCTTACTATCCCTTACAATCTCTTACCATCCCTTACCTCAAAAGTGCAGTACTTCTGACTGGAATGCAAAGTTGAAGGAAACTTGCACTGAATAGCAACTCTCAAAGTATCTAAATACTCACAAAATATGCTTCATAATATAGAGAGAGAAAGAGAGAAAGCTTATGTTTCTGGTGTGATTTTCAATTCTAACTTAGCCCTCTATTTATAGGAAATTGTTAGCACGCCGAAGCAGACTTAACCTGTAACCTGATGGCTTTACCTGCTACTATTCTCACCCACCATATTTGAATAAAAATCTCAGCACATTTCTTCACCAACCAAGAATGGGGCCCACCAATTCTAGAATTTTCTACCAAAATGATTAACTACGAAAATTCAACAATTTTTGAACCAGTCATCTCGTAAAATTCATAACAAATCATACGTTCATTTTTAACGGTTCAAAATTTGTGGACATATACTCAACTTATATATGTATAACATATCCAAATATTACCACGATCCAACGGTCGGATTAAAAATTATAACCCTCGCAAAATATCTCAAAAACCCTAATTTAATTTTTAATACCTCCGTTCTGACAAAAAATACAGATAAAACACCTCAATATTAACTCCTTTATTTTTAACCATAAAAATATATCCCTCAATTATATCCACATAAAATAAATATTTCCTTATCATATGAATCAATAATTAATTATTCACAAATAATATTACAGAATCACATTTAAGGTAACCAGGCCGTTCCCAGGAAAGAGGGGGCTTTCCAATAAGAATTCTCCTTACTGGCACGCAATTAGATGACCAAACCTCTTCTTAGACAGAACTTTCTAGACATTGCCAATAATGCTATCTAATAATATTATTCAAATAATATGAATTATTGATCTGATAATAGAAAATACTGTGCAGCAACAATTATTGAAATAACAATAATATAAAATATCAACGCAGCAATTATTGAATCAATAAAATAAAATATTGAACAGTAACTACTGTAACAATTATTGAGTAGTACCTTCCTTCGTAAGAATCAATAATTCTAAAATACTGTACAATCCGTGTGCTACTGTGCAACCACGCGTATTACTATATTTTTTAACCACCGAGTATTCCAACAGTGTTAACGGTAACAACTACGCCGTTATTTATAAAAACTCAATTTTTGTCGTTATCTTCATCCGACAGTTATTCTGTTATGGGGCCCACAAATGGATGCGCCGTCGTACGAATATTCTCCGATAGAAAGAATATTCCACGACCAAACGAATATTCCCCGACAACAATGAATATTTTATAACCACTTGTGTATTTTGAAAAAATTTCATATATCACCCTTAACTTTAACATTTATCAATTTAACCATTTACTGAATTGTAATTATAAGAAAAATTGAATATTTTTATTTCATAAAATTCGGGGTCTTACATTTATATTATGTTGAAAGTCATCTGTGGCCTGTAGTGCATAGATGGACTTGGTATGATTATGACCAGGGATTATTCAGTGTAATCATGACCGTAAAGTTACAAATGATGTGGATAAAGTCATCTGTGGCCTGTAGTGCATAGATGGACTTGGTATGATTATGACCAGGGATTATTCGGTATAATCATAACCGTAATGTAACTAATAATGTGGAAAAAGTTCTCATTGGTCGTAGTGCATTGATGGACAGTTTTTGGTATGATTATGGCTATGGATTCTCTTTGGCCGTAGTGCAGAGATGAATTATTTTATGGCATGATCAGGACCGTTGATGAAAACATGATTATCTTTAGCCGTAGTGCATGGATAATTCGTGATCGTGATACTAAAGAATATCATTGGCCATAGTGCAGGGGTGATTCGATGATGTAGATTATTTATTAAGCTGAGTCTCAGCGATAACAGTGATGAAAACCTTTTAAATCATAAAAGATAGTAGATTTTACTTTCTACTTGACTCTTTTAATGGATTGCTTGTTCCGCTGCAGTTAAACTTGATGTCTATTATATTTTATAAGTTTAACATTGTTGGAGACTAATGATAATTTATTCTACATTATCTTAGTCATAATATTTCTTACTGGACTAGTTGAGCTCACCCCTTTCTTTCACTGTTCTCTTCAGGAAATGATAATGTAGCTGGGACTAGTCGGGGAACAGAGTGATGGTCTTAGAGGATAGCATTAGTAGTCCTCACTATTCTATGTAGTAGTGCGCTAATAATTGTAATGAGGACTCCTTTTGAGTATGGATACTCTTTGGAAGACAATATTTGTATTCAAACTCACAGTTTATGTTCTGTCGTATTGTACACGACAGTTGTATTATTAAGTTGTATTTAGATTTGTGAGACCCCAGATTTTATGAATAAATATTTAATTTTTCTCGAAATAATTTTTTTTTTATTATGGTGTGGATTTGATATAATAGTTATGGGTAGTATTTATAAATTTTGCAAAGTAAGCAAGTTGTTATAAAATATTCGTTTGGTCGGAGAATATTCTTTTTGTCGGGGAATATTCGTACGACGGCACAATCATTGGTGGACCCCACAACGGAATTATTGTCGGATTGAGAAAACGACAGAATTATCTTTCTATAAAAATAACGGCTGAGGTGTTACCGTTAAAACCGTTAAAACTGTTGAACTACTCGGTAGTAAAAGTACAGTAATACGCGTGGTTGCATAGTAGCACACGGTATTGATTATTGATGCTTACGTGAGAAGTCACTCAGCTATACTCAATTATTGCTACAGTAATTGCTGCATCATATCTCTTAAATTATTGTCATAGTATCATCTGTTATATTATTGAGACGTTGTGGTAAGTTTGGTTATTTTATGGGGGGCCATATGTCATCATCTAAGAGTCTCTTTGTCAATAGTAATTACCGTCGTCAATAGTAATTACCGTCGTCAATAGTAATTACCGTCGTCAATAGTAATTACCGTCGTCAATAGTAATTACCGTCGTCAATAGTATTTACCTTGGTCAATAGTAATTACCTTCGTCAATAGTATTTACCTTGGTCAATAGTATTTACCTTGGTCAATAGTAATTACCTTCGTCAATAGTATTTACCTTGGTCAATAGTAATTACTTTCGTCAATAGTAGTTGTCCCTTCAATATTACCAAGAGTCATTTGACCCTTCGTTAAGACCAAGAGTCATTTGACCCTTCGTTAAGACCAAGAGCCACCCTCAGTTTTTCTATAAATAGAGGCCTAGGGCTTCATTATTTTTCACGAATTCATTCAAGCTATAGAGAGAGAAAGTATAGAGAGAATAAGAGAGAGAGAATAAAAGTATTCTGCTACATCACTTTTCCAATATCCAGTTCTTTTAAGGTAGGGAATATTATTTCTTTTATATTCATGAAGAGAACTTCTGTTATTCCATTTGTTATTATTCTGTTGGAATAACCAGTATACGCGGTCTACCCTATACTTGGTGACATTCTTCTATTATTCTGTTGGAACATCCTGTCTGTGTGTTTTACACCGGACCTGGTTCCGTTTATTATTCTGTTGGAACATCCTGTCTGTGTGTTTTACACCGGACCTGGTTCCGTTTATTATTCTGTTGGAACATCCTGTCTGTGTGTTTTACACCGGACCTGGTTCCGTTTTATTATTATTCTGTTGGAATATCCTGTCTGTGTGTTTTACACCGGACCTGGTTCCATTATTTATTATTCTGTCGGAATATCCTGTCTGTGCGTTTACGCCGGACCTGGTTCCATTATTTATTATTCTATTGGAATAACCTGTCTGTGCGGTCTATCGCATGCATGGTGATTTCTTTTGTTATTCCATTCTTTATTGTACTCAGTTGGTTAAGTTTTGACTTCTATACTCCATGAAAGTTGTGGAATATCCTTGATAGTTGCGTTTCATCCAGTATCTTTTCAAGAAAATATTCTTCTAAGCATTCTTGAATTTTACTCCACAATGCAGTATCATGTTGACAATTTGGACGTTGTTAATTCCTGGATAAATTAATTCTTGAACTTGTTTTATTGAATTCTTATATCATTGTCATCATCCTCATGTTTATAAAATGTTGAAAGTCATCTGTGGCATGTAGTGCATAGATGGACTTGGTATGATTATGACCAGGGATTATTCGGTATAATCATGACCGTAATGTTACAAATGATGTGGTAAAAGTCCTCATTGGCCCGTAGTGCATTGATGGACAGTTGTTGGCATGATCATGACCATTAATGAATATACGAATATCCTTGGCCGTAGTGCAGGGGTGATTCGATGATGTGGATTATTTTATTAAGTTGAGTCTCAGCGATCACAGTGTTGGAAAATTTTTTTAAATCATAAAAGATAGTAGAGTTTATTTTCTACTTGACTCTTTTAATGGATTGCTTGTTCCGCTACAGTTAAACTTGATGTCTATTATATTTTATCAGTTTAACATTGTTGAAGGCTAATGATAATTTATTCTGCATTATCTTAGTCATAATATTTCTTACTGGGCTAGTTGAGCTCACCCTTTCTTTCACTGTTCTCTTCAGGAAATGAGAACGTAGCTGGGACAAGTCGGGGTACGGAGTGATGGTCCGAAGAATAGTATTAGTTAGTAGTCCTCACTATTCTATATAATGGTGTGTTAATAAATGTAATGAGGACTCCTTTTGAGTATGAATACTCTCTAGAAGATAATATTTGTATTCAAACTCACAGTTTATGTTTTGTCGTATTGTACACGACAGAGGTATTAATCAGTTGTATTTGTATTCTGTACTTTGTATCTGACGACCCAAGATGGGTGATGTATACCTAATTTTGGGGGCGTCACAGTTGGTATCAAAGCTTAGGGATATGATCCCTGGCTAAGATGTGAGAATAGAACTAGGAGGGGAGAGACGGGGAATTCCTTCGCTAGTATGGCATACCTAAGTTTATTTGCATGGTATTTAATTGGTCGGTCATAATATAAGGATAATATATGACATATCAATTAATTTTTATTTTGTGGCAGTATCTAAAAATGGCATCCGAGAATGTTGAGAATAGCAATGGAGCACAGACGACTGTTGATTCACCACACATCAATAATCATGATAATGTGCATCAGGAAGGTGTCAATCCTCATGCAAACAACAACACTGACCAAATGATGAATGATCAAATGTTCAGAGGCTTTATGCAATTCATGCAACAACAGGTGAAAGCGGCTCCTGTCCACAACGTAGGTGGAAATACTGGAAACTCTCTGGCGGTCACCGCTAAACAGTTTAAGGAGCTGGGACCACCGGAGTTTAAGGGAGAACCCAAACCACTTGTAGCTGAAACATGGATAAAGCAGATCACCAAGATATTTGATGTCTTGAGTTGCTCCGAGGAGCAAAAGGTTCCCTTTGCCGCCTTTATGTTGCGAGGAGAGGCAGATTACTGGTGGGAATCGATAAAGCGTACTCAACCTGCCGCACTGAAGATGTCCTGGGAGAAGTTCCAAGAGCTGTTTAACGACAAATACTTTCCCGAGAGTATTCGTCACATGAAGGAGGTGGAGTTCATCAAATTGGAGCAGAATAATATGACCGTGTCGCAGTACGAGGCAAAATTTGCGGAGTTATCCCGGTTTGCGTCCCACCTGGTGGATAATGAAGAAAGAATGACGCGGATGTTTTTAAGAGGTTTGAAGCCGGAGATACGTCAACATCTTGTTTCTCATAAACTGTGTTTGTATTCAGATGTTGTAAATAGGGCTCAGTTGGTGGAGCGCGATAACGAGATAACGCAACCAAAAGAGAGCAGCCGGCAAAATGATAATACCAGTGAGAGCAGTCATCGAAGCGGTGACAACAAGCGTGGAGGAAATCAACAGGCCAGAAATGGTAACCACTTCGGTGGTAATCAGGGCCAAAACAATAAGAATGGACATTTTAAGAAGAGGAGATTCAACAATGATGGAAAGATGTCAGCACCAGCACCTGTCGTTAAGGAAGGAGAACGACCACCTATCATATGTTTCAAATGCGGAGGGGAGGGGCACATCAGTCCAAACTGCGCGATGCCGTCCAAAGCATGTTATAATTGTGGAAGAGAAGGTCATTTAGCCCGATTTTGTCGTTTACCGAAGACAAATTCAGCTAGGATGGAGGCACCAAAGGCCGTCCCAGAAAAGTCAAAACCGGTTGTGCAAGGGAGAGCGTTTGTTGTGACCTCCCAGAACGCAAGGAACCCGAATGAGGTCATCACGGGTAAGCTTATTATAAACTCTAAAGAAGTTTATACTTTATTTGATACCGGTTCAACCCATTCTTTTATTTCTCCTACTTGCGCTCATCGATTAAATTTGATTCCGGAGAAATTAGACTTTGACTTATCTGTGGAAACTCCGTTGGGAGAAACCTTCATTACCTCCACTATTTATAAATCTTGTTCAAATCAACACTTTCACGTTACCTGTCGATCTTATCTCTTTGAAAATAATTGCCTTTGATGTGATTTTTGGAAACGATTGGTTAACTGCTCATCATGCTTTTCGTAAGGTTGTTAGCTTTCATATTCCTAACCAACCTATTATGCGAATTCAAGTAACCAAATCACTAAAGTCAATCATTGTCGTATCAAGCCATAAGTAAAAATTCCCGTTCCTTTCGTTGTTGACTTCCTGGTGTGGAATGCACCGAAGCTAGACTTTCCGTAGGAGACGTTGTAAATGACGATGGCAAGTTGATAGGTATCAATGTGACGTGTTATCCAAGTCTTGGATGAGGGTCACAGTTTTGAACGATATTTCTATTGTTAATAAATTTCTTGACGTATTCTTGAAGACTTCTTAGCCTACCCCAGAGCGTAAAATTGAATTTTGTATTGACCCCAGTACAAAACCTATTTCTTAAACCCTCAAATATTTCTTCAACTAAAACGAACGTATTATGCGCCAAAGACATTGGCTCGAGCTGTTGAATATTACGATCGTACCATTCAATAATATCGTGGAAAAGCGAACGTGGTAGCTGACGCGTTGTGTAGAAGATCGTATACGGTTACAAGTGCGAATATACGAACCCACGTGAAGATAACGAATATACGATTAAAATCGACTTTAATCGATAAAGTTAAAGCCGCTCAAGCTACATACTCAGAGCTGATAAATGTGAAGAAGAAGGTTCAAGAGGGTGTTATTCTAGAAGCAAGAATCGACGAAGAGAGGAAATCTCAACTCTCGATTTAATTGGCCCATTTGAAATCCTCGATGAAGTAGGAACTGTGGCCTAAAGACTCGTCTTACCGCCAAGTATGTTGCGTGTTCAGAACATTTTACATATCGATGTTACGTAAATATGTGGACGACCCGAACCACATTATTAATTTAGAACCGAACGAGATAGCGAAATATTTAACGTATGAGGAGATACGTGTTAACATCTTGGATAAGAAGGATCATATTCGATGCTTAAAGGTTATACCTCAAGAATTAGAATTTGAAGTGAAGTCAAGGTATCCTCACATGTTTGGCATACCAAGTACGTACGTAAATTTCGAAGGCGAAATTCCATAAGGAGGGGAGATTGTGAGACCCCAGATTTTATGAATAAATATTTAATTTTTCTCGAAATAATTTTTTTTTTATTATGGTGTGGATTTGATATAATAGTTATGGGTAGTATTTATAAATTTTGCAAAGTAAGCAAGTTGTTATAAAATATTCGTTTGGTCGGAGAATATTCTTTTTGTCGGGGAATATTCGTACGACGGCACAATCATTGGTGGACCCCACAACGGAATTATTGTCGGATTGAGAAAACGACAGAATTATCTTTCTATAAAAATAACGGCTGAGGTGTTACCGTTAAAACCGTTAAAACTGTTGAACTACTCGGTAGTAAAAGTACAGTAATACGCGTGGTTGCATAGTAGCACACGGTATTGATTATTGATGCTTACGTGAGAAGTCACTCAGCTATACTCAATTATTGCTACAGTAATTGCTGCATCATATCTCTTAAATTATTGTCATAGTATCATCTGTTATATTATTGAGACGTTGTGGTAAGTTTGGTTATTTTATGGGGGGCCATATGTCATCATCTAAGAGTCTCTTCGTCAATAGTAATTACCGTCGTCAATAGTAATTACCGTCGTCAATAGTAATTACCGTCGTCAATAGTAATTACCGTCGTCAATAGTAATTACCGTCGTCAATAGTATTTACCTTGGTCAATAGTAATTACCTTCGTCAATAGTATTTACCTTGGTCAATAGTATTTACCTTGGTCAATAGTAATTACCTTCGTCAATAGTATTTACCTTGGTCAATAGTAATTACTTTCGTCAATAGTAGTTGTCCCTTCAATATTACCAAGAGTCATTTGACCCTTCGTTAAGACCAAGAGTCATTTGACCCTTCGTTAAGACCAAGAGCCACCCTCAGTTTTTCTATAAATAGAGGCCTAGGGCTTCATTATTTTTCACGAATTCATTCAAGCTATAGAGAGAGAAAGTATAGAGAGAATAAGAGAGAGAGAATAAAAGTATTCTGCTACATCACTTTTCCAATATCCAGTTCTTTTAAGGTAGGGAATATTATTTCTTTTATATTCATGAAGAGAACTTCTGTTATTCCATTTGTTATTATTCTGTTGGAATAACCAGTATACGCGGTCTACCCTATACTTGGTGACATTCTTCTATTATTCTGTTGGAACATCCTGTCTGTGTGTTTTACACCGGACCTGGTTCCGTTTATTATTCTGTTGGAACATCCTGTCTGTGTGTTTTACACCGGACCTGGTTCCGTTTATTATTCTGTTGGAACATCCTGTCTGTGTGTTTTACACCGGACCTGGTTCCGTTTTATTATTATTCTGTTGGAATATCCTGTCTGTGTGTTTTACACCGGACCTGGTTCCATTATTTATTATTCTGTCGGAATATCCTGTCTGTGCGTTTACGCCGGACCTGGTTCCATTATTTATTATTCTATTGGAATAACCTGTCTGTGCGGTCTATCGCATGCATGGTGATTTCTTTTGTTATTCCATTCTTTATTGTACTCAGTTGGTTAAGTTTTGACTTCTATACTCCATGAAAGTTGTGGAATATCCTTGATAGTTGCGTTTCATCCAGTATCTTTTCAAGAAAATATTCTTCTAAGCATTCTTGAATTTTACTCCACAATGCAGTATCATGTTGACAATTTGGACGTTGTTAATTCCTGGATAAATTAATTCTTGAACTTGTTTTATTGAATTCTTATATCATTGTCATCATCCTCATGTTTATAAAATGTTGAAAGTCATCTGTGGCATGTAGTGCATAGATGGACTTGGTATGATTATGACCAGGGATTATTCGGTATAATCATGACCGTAATGTTACAAATGATGTGGTAAAAGTCCTCATTGGCCCGTAGTGCATTGATGGACAGTTGTTGGCATGATCATGACCATTAATGAATATACGAATATCCTTGGCCGTAGTGCAGGGGTGATTCGATGATGTGGATTATTTTATTAAGCTGAGTCTCAGCGATCACAGTGTTGGAAAATTTTTTTAAATCATAAAAGATAGTAGAGTTTATTTTCTACTTGACTCTTTTAATGGATTGCTTGTTCCGCTACAGTTAAACTTGATGTCTATTATATTTTATCAGTTTAACATTGTTGAAGGCTAATGATAATTTATTCTGCATTATCTTAGTCATAATATTTCTTACTGGGCTAGTTGAGCTCACCCTTTCTTTCACTGTTCTCTTCAGGAAATGAGAACGTAGCTGGGACAAGTCGGGGTACGGAGTGATGGTCCGAAGAATAGTATTAGTTAGTAGTCCTCACTATTCTATATAATGGTGTGTTAATAAATGTAATGAGGACTCCTTTTGAGTATGAATACTCTCTAGAAGATAATATTTGTATTCAAACTCACAGTTTATGTTTTGTCGTATTGTACACGACAGAGGTATTAATCAGTTGTATTTGTATTCTGTACTTTGTATCTGACGACCCAAGATGGGTGATGTATACCTAATTTTGGGGGCGTCACAAGATTTATGTATCATGTAAGTGGCGATCCAAGATGGGTGACGTATACAAAATTTTGGGGGCGTCAAAGTTGGTATCAAAGCTTAGGGATATGATCCCTGGCTAACATGTGAGAATAGAACTAGGAGGGGAGAGACGGGGAATTCCTTCACTAGTATGACCTACCTAAGTTTATTTGGTATTTAATTGGTCGGTCAGAATATAGGAATAATATGTTACATGTCGATTAACCTTTGTTTTGTGACAGTATTTGCAAATGGCATCCGAAAATGTTGAGATAAGCAATGAAGCACATGAGAACGTGGAGACACCTCTAATCACCAACTAGGTTAATGTGATTAGAGATATCCATGTAGTGATTGAGGAATTAAAAGTTGCACTCAAGCTAGTCGCAAAGGTAGCAGCTGAGAGTGAGGAAGAAGAGGAACCTGAGGTTGATTTATTAGAAGAACTTATTAATCAAAATATAGAATTGCAAAATCATATTCATGAGTTAGAAGAGCAGGTTGAAGAACGACAGGCGGTCATAGAACAAAGGGATGCAACAATTCAAAATTGTTTTACCCGATGTGCGATGGTTGAATAGGAGCACTCTTTGGCAGAGTATATGATATTAAAGCTGGAATCTGAGAATTCAAATGTCAAGGAGCAACTGAAAGAACAAATAACTGAACGAGTGAGAATGAAAGATGCATGGGTAAAAGCCGCACGACGCGTCGATATTGTGAAAAGAGAAGTCCGATCCAAGAAAGCTAAAATAGATGATATGTAATTTTTTCGACAGCAATTGGGAAAATCCAGCATCGAGTTTTGAATTACCCTAACGAGGAATCGAACGAAGTTATCATGGGTTAGTTACTTATAAATTCTTGCGAAGTCTATACCTTATTAGATACAGGTTCTACCCATTCTTTTATCTCTCTTGCTTGCGCTCAACGGTTAAATTTGACTTCGGAGAAATTAGACTTTGACTTATTGGTTGAAACTTCGATAGTAGAAACCTTCGTTACCTCCACTATTTATAAATCTTGTTTGATTCAAATCGACACTTTCACGTTACATGTCGATCTTATCTCTGTGACGCCCCCAAAATTTTGTATACGTCACCCATCTTGGGTCGCCACTTACATGGTACATAAATCCAAATACAACTTAATAATACAACTGTCGTATACAATACGACAGAACATAAACTGTGAGTTTGAATACAAATATTATCTTCTAGAGAGTATCCATACTCAAAAGGAGTCCTCATTACAATTATTATCACACTATTACATAGAATAGTGAGGACTACTAATGCTATCCTCTAGGACCATCACTCTGTTCCCCGACTAGTCCCAGCTACGTTTTCATTTCCTGAAGAGAACAGTGAAAGAAAGGGGTGAGCTCAACTAGCCCAGTAAGAAATATTATGACTAAGATAATGTAGAATAAATTATCATTAGTCTCCAACAATGTTAAACTGATAAAATATAATAGACATCAAGTTTAACTGCAGCGGAACAAGCAATCCATTAAAAGAGTCAAGTAGAAAATAAAATCTACTATCTTTTATGATTTAAAAGGTTTTTCATGACTTTTATCGCTGGGACTCAGCTTAAAAAATAATCCACATCATCGAATCACCCCTGCACTACGGCCAAGGATATTCTTTAGTATCACGACCACGAATTATCCATGCACTACGGCTAAAGATAATCATGTTTTCATCAATGGTCCTGATCATGCCATAAAACAATTCATCTTTGCACTACGGCCAAAGGGAATCCATAGCCATAATCATACCAAAAACTGTCCATCAATGCACTACGGCAAATGAGGATTTTTACCACATCATTTGTAACATTACGGTCATGATTACACCGAATAATCCCTGGTCATAATCATACCAAGTCCATCTATGCACTACAGGCCACAGATAACTTTCAACAAAATATAATCATGAGGATAATGACAATGATATACGAATTCAATAAAACAAGTTCAAGAATTAATTTATCCAGGAACCAATAACGTCCAAATTGTCAACATGATACTGCTTTGTGGAGTAAAATTCAAGAATGCTTAGAAGAATATTTTCTTGAAAAGATACTGGATGAAATACAAATATCAAGTATATTCCACTAATTTCATGGAGTATAGAAGTCAAAACTTTAACCAACTGAGTATAATAAAGAATGGAATAACAAAAGAAATCACCATGCATGCGATACTTCGCATAGACAGGTTATTCCAACAGAATAATAACAACGGAACCAGGTCAGGCAAAATTTGTATTTACAGAATGTTCTAACAGAATAATAATGACGGAACCAGGTCCGGTGTAAAACACACAAACAGGATGTTCCAACAGAATAATAATAAAGACGGAACCAGGTTCGGCGTAAAACGCACAGACGGGATATTCCAACAGAATAATAATAAAGATGGAACCAGGTCCGGCGTAAACGCACAGACAGGATATTCCGACAGAATAATAAATAATGGAACCAGGTCCGGCGTAAACGCACAGACTGGATATTCCGACAGAATAATAAAGAACGAAATATTCGAAGAATTTTACCATGTATAGGGTAGCCCGCGTATACAGGTTATTCCAACAGAATAATAAATAACAGAATAACAGAAGTTCTCTTCATGAGTACAACAAATAACATCTCTTACCGTAAAAGAAACTTGATATAAGAGTAGGAAAGTAGCAGAATACTTTTCTTCTTTCTCTCTATAATTTTCTCTCTCTAGAGTTTCAGTGAATTTGTAAGAAATAATGAAGGAATGAGCTTCTATTTGTAGGAGAATGGAAGTGCACTGTTCATGAACGAAATTATTTTGCAGCATTATTTCTTCAATCAACTAACAACTAGGTCAAACAACTAACCAATAAGATTTCAACAAAAATTAAAATATAATACATATATATAAACACATGTTTTCAACTTATATATATCAATATTATATATAAACCACTTAATTTTTCTCCCACATAACCAACATCAATCCCCCACCCACCCAATAATCAAATTCACTACACTCTTACACATTACTACACATCTTACACCCATCACTTTCATATAATTACTTTTTCACTATTTTTCACTCACACACATCACTTTCACTCTTCCTTTTCTTCCACCACTCTCCACTCACACATATAATATTATATATATACACACACATCACAATCTTATATACATAAACTCCTTCCCTTACGTAACTCTCTCCCACCCCCATTTCTAAAATAAGTTTTTCAACACATATGGGCCCCACATGTGGCCCCCACATGTGGGCCCCACCTTTAAATAAATTCTACCGATTATTTTAAAAAATAGGTAAATGGGAGTCTATAAAATAAGTAAAACTGAGTAACTTCTCACATAAGCATCAATAATCAATACCGTGTGCTACTATGCAACCACGCGTATTACTGTACTTTTACTACCGAGTAGTTCCACAGTATTAACGGTAGAACTTTCGCCGTTATTTTTATAATAATATTTTTGTCGTTTTCTCAATCCGACAATAATTCTGTTGTGGGGTCGACCAATGATTGTGTCATCGTACGAATATTCTCCAACACAAAGAATATTCCCTGACCAATCGAATATAATATGATAATTTGCATACTTTGCAAAATTTATAAATACTACCCACAACTATAACATTATCTCAAATCTACACAATAATATTAAAAAAATATTTCGAGAAAATTAAATATTTATTCATAAAATCTGGGGTCTCACAATCTCCCTCCTTATAGAATTTCGCCCTCGAAATTTACGTACGTGCCTGGTATGCCGAATAGGTGAGAATACCTTGACTTCGAACTCTTGAGGTATAACCTTTGAGCGTTGAATATGATCCTTCTTATCCAAGATGTTAACACGTATCTCCTCATACGTTAAATCTTCTGTTATCTCGTCTGGTTCTAAATTAATAATGTGGTTCGGGTCGTCCACATTTTTACGTAACATCGATACGTAAAAAAAACGTTCTGAACACGCAACATACTTGGCGGTAAAACGAGTCTATAAGCCACAGTTCCTACTTCATCGAGGATTTCAAATGGGCCAATTAAATCGAGGGTTGAGATTTCCTCTCTTCATCGATTCTTGCTCCTAGAATAACGCCCTCTTGAACCTGCTTCATTCATCTGCTCTGAGTATGTAGCTTGATCAACTTTAACTTTATCGATTAAAGTCGATTCTACTCGTATATTCGTTATCTTCACGTGGATTCGTATATTCGCACTTGTAACCGCATACGATCTTCTACTCAACGCGTCAGCTACCACGTTCGCACTTCCACTATGATATTGCATGGTACGATTGTAATCTTCAACAGCTCGAGCCAACGTCTTTGGCGCATGTTACGTTCGCTTTAGTTGAAGAAATATTTGAGGGTTTAAGAAATAGGTTTTGTACTGGGGTCAATACAAAATTCGATTTCACGCTTTAGGGTAGGCTAAGAAGTCTTTAAGAATACGTCAGGAAATTTATTAACAATAGAATTATCATTCAAAACTGTGACCCTCATCCAAGACTTGGATAACACGTCACATTGATACCTATCAACTTGTCATCGTCATTTACAACGTCTCCTACGAAAAGTCTGGCTTCGGTGCATTCTACACCAGGAAGTCAACAACGAAAGGAACGGGGATCTTTACTTATGGCTTGATATGACAATGATGAACTTTAGTTGTTTGGTTACTTGAATTCGCATAATAGGTTGGCTAGGAATATGAAAGCTAACAACCTTACGAAAAGCATGATGAGCAGTTAACCAATCATTTTCAAAAATCACATCAATGCAAGTATTTTTAAAGAGATAAGATCGAGAGGTAACGTGAAAGTGTTGATTTGAACAAGATTTATAAATAGTGGAGGTAACGAAGGTTTCTCCCAACTGAGTTTAAACAGATATATCAAAGTATTTCCTGACGTATTCTTGAAGACTTTTTAGCCTACCCTAGAGCGTGAAATCGAATTTTGTATTGACCCCAGTACAAAATCCATATGTAACGACCCCAAAATAGGTCCATTCCATCCAACCTATTCTGAGTCTCCAAATACATGGTACAGAAAATAACTACAACTTTATTACAATAATTGTCGTGCAAAATACAACAACACATATGCTGTGAGTTTGGATACAATTATATACCAAATGTGACTCATGTCCCAACCGTGGACAGCACCTCACAATGACACCTTACATAAAGGTATAGTCAAAAACTGTTTTAGAAATTAGAATCTTTAGAAAGTGTTCAAGGAAACCTTCGTACATGGGAGGCCATGCTTCAAGGCTATGATAGATATCATATGGCCACAGAATTATCCTTGGTTGACCCAATATACCTCAATGAAAAACGAGAAGATTACTATCATATTCTTCCCAATGGTGAGTCTTATCTTGACTTATCATTATCTCCACTGTCTCTAATTGAGAATTATACTTCAAACAAACACCAAGATTATATAGGTAGTGCTCGTAAATATACTCAGCAAGTGGATGAGCACAATCCTGTCTTATGATGACACGAGGTTGTATATCATTAGACATCTTGTATGATAGTGGCAAAACACCCTTCCAACGTTGGGTTTACCTCACCCTATTTGATTCACCAAATATAACTACTAAATGATGACCACCGTTCTATTTCCCTGTTACCCCCGCTCGACCCAGCTACACTCTTATTACCTGAAAGGAATTATGAAACAGCAGGGTGAGCGGAATTAGCCCAGTAAAGAATATCATGACTAAAGATAAATAAGTTATCAATAGCCTTCAACAGAATTAAATCAGAGATTTAGAACATATGGTATATGATAAAACTTTTCAACCATAGTTGCAGTGGAACGAGCAATCCATTAGAAGAGTCAAATAGACCATAAAGTCTATTATCTTCCCATGTTAAAAGTCCACCAACAATGTTTTATCCCTGTAACATCAATCAAAAATTCATGTCCACAATCACGTGTATAACTCATAATCGTAATTGTAGTTCTAAATTCCTTTTCTCATCCAGGACAAAGATAATTTTTATCACCTGAAACATCAAAGATCATGGTTATACCAAATCACAGTTCATGTTCATAATCATACTAATAAATTCATCTTTGCACTACGGCCCAAAGATATTCATCAACAAGTCATCTTTGCACTACAGGCCAAAGATATTCAACAACAGGTCATCTTTGCATTACGAGCCAATGATATTCATCAATAATTCATCTTTGCACTACAGGCCAAAGATATTCGTCAACAGTTCATCTTTGCACTACAGGCCAAAGATATTCATCAACAAAACATCTTTGCACTACAGGCCAAAGATATTCTTCAACAGTTCATATTTGCACTATAGGTCAAATATATTAATATCTCAAAGAAATATATAATCATTTCAGAATTTATATAAACAATAATTATAACCATGTTAATCAATTCATCTTTACACTTAAGCTAAAGATATTCAATTATAAATTCAATGGTCATGATCATATCTGTTAACAATTCATCTTTGCACTACAGGCCAAAGATATTCATCAGTCACGATCATACCAATAATTTACCTATCTTTACACTCAAGTGAAAGAGAAATTCAACATCAGGTTATAAAAATGTTATATATGATAATAAAAATAATATGATCAACAACTGCATTTATTTTCAAAAGCAACAATCATAAATCAACGATTATTTGGTCAGAAAAAGAAACCAATTTTTGTCGTGAATAGTATCCGTAAATAGTAACTCGTGAATAGTAACTCATGAATAGTAACTCGTGAATAGTACTCCGTATTCGTACATAGTACCGTATACATAAATAATGTCATATACATAAATAGTACCATATACATGAATAGTGACGTATACGTGAATAGTGTCGTATACGTAAATAGTAATTCCGACTCAAAAAGGTAGAAATTCCACAATAAAATCTATACCAATATTTCAGTCTAATGATATTAAAAGAATAACATCATTATGAAGAATATAACATCTCTTAATATCCCTTATTATCCCTTACTATCCCTTACAATCCCTTACAATCCCTTACCTCAAAAGGGCAGTACTTCTGACTGGATATCGGATATGACGCTGAAGAAAACTTACACTGATGAATAGTAACTCACCAAGTATCTAAATACTCACAAAATACAATCGATAATCTAAAGAGAAAAAGAGAGAACACTTATGAATTCTGGTGTGATTTTTAATTCTAACTTAGCCCTCTATTTATAAAAAAATGTTAGCACGCCGAAACAGACTTAACCTGCAACCTGATGGCTTTACCTGCTACTATTCCCACCCACCACATTTAAAATTCAATTAAGCACATTTCTCACCAACCAAGAGTGGGGCCCACCAATTCTAGAATTTTCCACCAAAATGACAAATTTCGCAACTTCTACAATTTCTGAACCAGTCATCTCGTAAAATTCATAACAAATTATACGTTCATTGTTAACGGTTCAAAATTTGTGGACATATACTCAACTTATATATGAATAACATATCCAAAAATTACCACGATCCAACGGTCGGATTAAAAATTATAACCCCCGTAAAATATCTCAAAAACCCTAATTTGATTTTTAATACCTCCGTTCCGACAAAAATACAAATAAAATATCTCAACATTAACTCCTTCATTTTTAACCACAAAAATATATCCCTCATTTATATCCTCATAAAATAAATATTTCCTTATCATATGAATCAATAATTAATTATTCACAAATAATATTACAGAATCACATTTATGACAACCAGGCCGTTCCCAAGAAAGAGGGGGCTTTTCAATAAGGATTTCTCCTTACTAGCGCGCAATTAGATGACCAAACCTCTCTTTAGACAGAACTTTCTATACATTACCAATAATGTTATCTAATAATATTATTTAAATAATATAAATTATTGATCTGATAATAGAGATGCTGTGCAGTGACAATTATTGAGCAACAATAATATAAAATATCAATGCAGCAATTATTGAATCAATAAAATAAAATATTGAACAGTAACTACTGTAACAATTATTGAGTAGTGCCTTCTCACGTAAGAATCAATAATTAAAAAAAATACTGTGCAATACCGTGTGCTACTGTGCGACAACGCGTATTACTTTACTTTACTAACCGGGTATTCTGACAGTGTTAACGGTAACAACTACGCCGTTATTTATAAAAACTCAATTTTTATCGTTATCTTCATCCGACCGTTTTCCGTTATGGGGCCCACAAATGGTTGCGCCGTCGTACGAATATTCCCCGACAGAAAGAATATTCCACGACTAAACGAATATTCTCCGACAACAATAAATATTTTATAACCACTTGCGTATTTTAAAAAAAAATTCATATATAACCCTTAACATTAACTTTTATCAATTTAACCATTTACTGAATATGAAAATTGAATACTTTTATTTCATAAAATTCGGAGTCTTACAATCTCCCCTCCTTATGAAATTTCGTCCCCGAAATTTACGTACCTGATAATTCAAAGAGTTGAGAATACCTTGCTTTCATTTTAGATTTCATCTTTCCTGTCATCATGATTTCTCCAATGCTCATCTCCTGTATTTCAGATATCATTCTAGAATACAGCTTCAAAACAAAGGTTAATTGAATAAATTAACATATCACATAATATCTCGATATTATGACTAACCAACAAATAAGCTTAGGTAGGACACACTAGCGAAGGATTTACTCATCTCTCCCCTCCTAGTTCTATTTCTAGATCTCTGCCAGAGATCATATCCCTAAGCTCTGATACCAAAATGTAACTCTGGACACCAACTTGTGTCAGCACCTTACATTGATACCTATCAGTTTTCCACCGCAGAACGACGTCCCCTACGGAGAGTCTGGCTTCGGTGCATCCCCCATCAACAGGAAGTCACCAAAGACGTTGGCTCGGACTGTTGAAGATTACGATCGTACCATACAATATCATCGTGGAAGTGCGAACGTGATAGCTGACGCGTTGAGTAGAAGATCGTATGCGATTACAAGTGTGAATATACGAATCCACGTGAAGATAACGAATATACGAGTAGAATCGAATTTAATCGATAAAGTTAAAGCCACTTAAGCTACATACTCAGAGCTGATGAATGTGAAGAAGAAGGTTCAAGAGGGCGTTATTCTAGAAGCAAGAATCGACAAAGAGAGGAACCCTCGATTTATTTGGCCCATTTGAAATCCTCGATCAAGTAGGAACTGTGGCTTATAGACTCGTTTTATCGCCAAGTATGTCGCGTGTTCATAACATTTTTAACGTATCGATGTTACGTAAATATGTGGCCGACCTGAACCATATTATTGAATTAAAACTAGACGAGCTTGCAGAAGATTTAACATATGAGGAGATACGTGTTAACATCTTGGATAAGAAGGATCATATTCAACGCTCAAAGGTTATACCTCAAGAGTTCGAAGTCAAGGTATCCTCACCTGTTCGGCATACCAGGCACGTACGTAAATTTCGAGGGCGAAATTCCATAAGGAGGGGAGATTGTGAGATCCCAGATTTTATGAATAAATATTTAATTTTCTCGAAATATTTTTTTAATATTATGGTGTGGATTTGAGATAATGTTATAGTTGTGAGTAGTATTTATAAATTTTGCAAAGTATGCAAGTTATCATATTATATTCGATTGGTCAGGGAATATTCTTTGTGTCGGGAAATATTCGTACGATAGCACAATCATTGGTGGATCCCACAACGGAATTATTGTAGGATTGAGAAAACGACAAAAATATTTTTATGAAAATAACAGCGAAAGTTTTACCGTTAATACTGTGGAACTACTCGGTAGTAAAAGTACAGTAATATGCGTGGTTGCATAGTAGTACACGGTATTGATTATTGATGCTTATGTGAGAAGTTACTCAGTTTTACTTATTTTATAGACTCCCATTTACCTATTTTTTAAAATAATCGGTAGAATTTATTTAAAGGTGGGGCCCACATGTGGGGCCCATATGAGATGAAAAACTGATTTTAGAAATGGGGGTGGGAGAGAGTTACGTAGGGGAAGGAGTTTATAAATATAAGATTGTGATGTGTGTGTATATATATAATATTATATGTGTGAGTGGAGAGTGGTGGAAGAAAAGGAAGAGTGAAAGTGATGTGTGTGAGTGAAAAATGGTGAAAAAATAATTATATGAAAGTGATGGGTGTAAGATGTGTAGTAATGTGTAAGAGTGTAGTGAATTTAATTATTGGGTGGGTGGGGGATTGATGTTGGTTATGGGGGAGAAAAATTAAGTGGTTTATATATAATATTGATATATATAAGTTGAAAACATGTGTTTATATATATGTATTATATTTTAATTTTTGTTGAAATCTTATTGGTTAGTTGTTTGACCTAGTTGTTAGTTGATTGAAGAAATAATGCTGCAAAATAATTTCGTTCGTGAACAGTGCACTTCCATTCTCCTATAAATAGAAGCTCATTCCTTCATTATTTCTTATAAATTCACTGAAACTCTAGAGAGAGAAAATTATAGAGAGAAAGAAGAAAAGTATTCTGCTACTTTCCTACTCTTATATCAAGTTTCTTTTACGGTAAGGATATTATTTGTTGTACCCGTAAGGGGTATTATTTCTTTTGTATTCATGAAGAGAACTTCTGTTATTTCATTATTTATTATTCTTTTGGAATAACCTGTATACGTGGGCTACCCTATACATGGTGAAATTCTTCTAATATTTCGTTCTTTATTATTCTGTCGGAATATTCTGTCTGTGCGTTTACGCCGGACCTGGTTCCATCTTTATTATTATTCTGTTGGAATATCCTGTCTGTGCGTTTTACGCCGGACCTGGTTCCGTCTTTATTATTATTCTGTTGGAACATCCTGTCTGTGTGTTTTACACTGGACCTGGTTCCGTCATTATTATTCTGTCATTATTATTCTGTTGGAACATCCTGTCGGTGCAAATTTTGCCTGACCTGGTTCCGTTATTATTATTCTGTTGAAATAACTTGTCTATGCGAAGTACTGCATGTATGGTGATTTCTTTTGTTATTCCATTCTTTATTATACTCAGTTGGTTAAAGTTTTGACTTCTATACTCCATGAAATTAGTGGAATATCCTTGATATTTGCATTTCATCCAGTATCTTTTCATGAAAATATTCTTCTAAGCATTCTTGAATTTTACTCCACAAAGCAGTATCATGTTGACAATTTGGACGTTATTGGTTCCTGGATAAATTAATTCTTGAACTTGTTTTATTGATTATTATGTCATTGTCATCATCCTCATGTTTATATTATGTTGAAAGTCATCTGTGACCTATAGTGCATAGATGGACTTGGAATGATTATAACCAGGGAATATTTGGTGTAATCATGACCGTAATGTTACAAATGATGTGGATAAAGTCATCTGTGGCCTGTAGTGCATAGATGGACTTGGTATGATTATGACCAGGGATTATTCGGTATAATCATAACTGTGACAACCCCAAAATAGGTCCATTCCATCCAACCTATTCTGAGTCGCCAAATACATGGTACAGAAAATAACTACAACTTTATTACAACAATTGTCGTGCAAAATACAACAACACATATGCTGTGAGTTTGGATACAAATATATACCAAATGTGACTCATGTTCCAACCGTGGACATTACCTCACAATGACACCTTACATAAAGGTATAGTCAAAAACTGTTTTAGAAATTAGAATATTTGGGATGTGCTCAAGAAAACCTTCGTACATGGGAGGCCATGCGTCTAGGTTATGATAGATATCATATGGCCACAGAATTATCCTTGATTGACCCAATAGACCCCAAAGAAAAACGAGAAGATTACTGTCATATTCTTCCCAATGGTGAGTCTTCTCTTGACATATCATTATCTCTATTGTCTCTAATTGAGAATTATACATCAAACAAACACCAAGATTATATAGGTAGTGCTCGTATATATACTCAGCAAGTGGATGAGCACATCCCTGTCTTATGATGACACGAGATTGTATGTCGTTAGACATCTTGTATGATAGTGGCAAACTACCCTTCCAACGTTGGGTACACTTTACACTATTGGATTCAACAAATAAAACTACTAAATGAACTTTTCTATACTACTTCGGGAGAACATCCACAGCTAGAGACCACCATTATATTTCTCCGTTACCCTCGCTCGACCCAGCTACACTTTTATTACCTGAAAGGAATTGTGAAGCAAAAGGGTGAGCACAACTAGCACAGTAAAGAATATCATGACTAAAGATAATTAAATTATCAATAGCCTTCATCAATAATAAATCAGAGATTTAGAACAATGGTAAATGATAAAAATTTCAACCATAGTTGCAGCGGAACGAGCAATCCATTAGAAGAGTCAAATAGACTATAAAGTATATTATCTTCTCCATGTTAAAAATCCACCAACAATGTTTTATCCCTGTAACATCAATCAACAATTCTGGTCCACAATCATATGAATAACTCATAATCATAATTGTAGTTCTAAATTCCTCTTCTCATCCAGGACGAAGATAATTTTCATCACCTATCTTTACCTGAAACATCAAAGATCATGGTTACACCAAATCACATTTCCTGTTCATAATCATACTAATAACTTTATCTTTGCACTACGGCCAAAGATATTCATTTATATCACCAGTTGGTCATGTTTATCTCAACATCTGTTCATCTTTGCACTACTGGCCAAAGATATTCAACAACATGTCATCTTTGCACTACGGGCCAAAGATATTCATCAACAATTCATCTTTGCACTACAGGCCAAAGATATTCATCAATATTTCATCTTTGCACTACATGCCAAAGATATTCCTCAACAGTTCATATTTGCACTACGGCCAAATATATTCATCAACAGTTCATATTTGCACTACAGGCCAAATATATTAATATCTCAAAGAAATATATAATCATTTATATAAATAATAATTATAACCATGTTGATCATTTCACCTTTGCACTTAAGCTGAAGATATTCAATTATAAATTCAATGGTCATGATCATACTAGTCAATAATTTAACTTTGCACTACTGGCCAAAGAGAACCCAAAGTCATGATCATACCAATAATCTACCCATCTTTACACTCAAGTGAAAGAGAATTTCAACATCAGGGTTATAAAAATGTTATATATGATAATAAAAATAATATGATCAACGTATAGATTTAATCTCAAGAGTAATATTCATAAATCAACTATAATTTGGTTAGAAAAAGGAAACCAAATTTATCGTGAATAGTAACTCGTGAATAGTAACTCGTGAATAGTAACTCGTGAATAGTAACTCATAAATAGTAACTCGTGAATAGTAACTCATGAATAGTAATCTCGACACAAAAAATTCCAAATTTGATAAAAACTCATATCAATATTTCAGCATAATGATATTGAAGAAAATAATATCATTAAGAAGAAAATAATATCCCTTACCTCAAAATATCAGTATTTCTGGTCGGAATACCTGTATAAGGCTGAAATAAACTTGCTCTGATGAATAGAAACTCTCAAAGTATCTAAATACTCATAAAATACACTCAATAATCTAGAGAGAGAAAGAGAGAAAACTTGTTTCTGGTGTGATTTTTAATTCTAACTTAACCCTCTATTTATAGGAAAATGTTAGCACGCCGAAGCAGACTTAACCTGCAACCTGATGGCTTTACCTGCTACTATTCCCACCTACCACATTTGAATAAAAATCTCAGCACATTTCTTCACCAACCAAGAGTGGGGCCCACCAATTCTAGAATTTTCCATCAAAATGATAAACTCCGAAAATTCAACAATTTCTGAACCAGTCATCTCGTAAAATTCATAACAAATCATACGTTCATTTTTAACGGTTCAAAATTTGTGGACATATACTCAACTTATATATGTATAACATATCCAAATATTACCACGATCCAACGGTCGGATTAAAAATTATAACTCTCGTAAAATATCTTAAAAACTCTAATTTGATTTTCAATACCTCCGTTCCGATAAAAATACAGATAAAACACATCAACATTAACTCCTTCATTTTTAACCACAAAAATATATCCCTCATTTATATCCACATAAAATAAATATTTCCTTATCATATAAATCAATAATTAATTATTCACAAATAATATTATAGAATCACAGTACTGACAACCAGGCCGTTCCCAGAAAAGAGGGGGCTTTCCAATAAGAATTTCTCCTTACTGGCGCGCAATTAGATGACCAAACCACTCCTTAGACAGAACTTTCTAGATATTGCCAATAATATTATCTAATAATATTATTCAAATAATATGAATTATTGATCTGATAATGGGAAATACTGTGCAGCAACAATTATTGAAACAACAATAATATAAAATATTAACGCAGCAATTATTGAATCAATAAAATAAAATATTGAACAGTAATTACGGTAACAATTATTGAGTAGTGCCTTCTTACGTAAGAATCAATAATTTTAAAAATACTATGCAATACCGTGTGCTACTGTGCAATAACGCGTATTACTGTATTTTAACCACCGGGTATTCCAACAGTGTTAACGGTAACAACTACGCCGTTATTTGTAAAAACTCAAATTTGTCGTTTTCTTCACCCGACAGTTATTCTGTTATGGGGCCCACAAATGGCTGCGCCGTAGTACGAATATTCCCCGACAGAAAGAATATTCCACGACCAAACGAATATTCCCCGACAATAATGAATATTTTATAACCACTTGTGTATTTTGAAAAAAAAATTTCATATATCACCCTTAACTTTAATATTTATCAATTTAACCATTTACTGAATAGTAATTATAAGAAAAATTGAATACTTTTATTTCATAAAATTCGGGGTCTTACAATAACCGTAATGTTACTAATGATGTGGAAAAAGTCCTCATTGGCCATAGTGCATTGATGGACAGTTTTTGGTATGATTATGGCTATGGATTCTCTTTGGCCGTAGTGCAGAGATGAATTGTTTTATGGCATGATCATGACCGTTGATGAAAACATAATTATCTTTAGCCGTAGTGCATGGATAATTCGTGGTCGTGATACTAAAGAATATCCTTGGCCGTAGTGCAGGGGTGATTCGATGATGTGGATTATTTATTAAGCTGAGTCTCAGCGATAACAGTAATGAAAACCTTTTAAATCATAAAAGATAATAGATTTTATTTTCTACTTGACTCTTTTAATGGATTGCTTGTTCCGCTACAGTTAAACTTGATGTCTATTATATTTTATCAGTTTAACATTGTTGGAGGCTAATGATAATTTATTCTACATTATCTTAGTCATAATATTTCTTACTGGGCTAGTTGAGCTCACCCCTTTCTTTCACTGTTCTCTTCAGGAAATGAGAACGTAGCTGGAACTAGTCAGGGAACAGAGTGATGGTCCTAGAGGATAACATTAGTAGTCCTCACTATTCTTTGTAATAGTATGATAATAATTGTAATGAGAACTCCTTTTGAGTATGGATACTCTCTAGAAGATAATATTTGTATTCAAACTCACAGTTTATGTTATGTCGTATTGTACACGACAGTTGTATTATTAAGTTGTATTTGGATTTATGTACCAAATAAGTGGCGACCCAAGATGGGTGACGTATACAAAATTTTGGGGGCGTCACACCCGACAACAATGAATATTTTATAACCGCTTGCGTATTTTGAAAAAAAATTCATATATCACCCTTAACTTTAACTTTTATCAATTTAACCATTTACTAAATAGTAATTATAAGAAAAATTGAATACTTTTATTTCATAAAATTCGGGGTCTTACAATCTCCCTTCTTTATAAAATTTCATCCCCGAAATTTACGTACGTACCTGATATTCGAAGAGATGAGAATACCTTGCTTTCTTTTCAGATTGTACCTTTTCGGTAATTTTCTCGCTATCATGATTTTCTCATTTCTCATCTTTTGTATTTCAGATATCATTCTAGAATATAGCTTCAAAACAAAGGTTAATTGACAGATCATAATTTGTCAACTTATCAAGTAAACAATTTCAGCTTAGGTAAGTCACACACTAGCGAAGTATATAAATCGTCTCTCCCCTCCTAGTTCTAGACTCTTATCTCCGCCAGCGACCATATCCCTAAGCTCTGATACCAACTGTGACGACCCCAAAATAGGTCCATTCCACCCAATCCATTCTGAGTCGCCAAATACATGGTACATAAAATAATTACAACTTCATTATCACAATTGTCGTGCAAAATACAACAACACATATACTGTGAGTTTTAATACCAACAGTGACTTATGTCCCAACTATAGACAGCACCTCACATTGATACATCACATAAAGGTACAGTCAATAACTGTTTTAAAAATTAAAATTTTTGAAAAGTGCTCAAGAAAACTTTCGTACATGGAAGGCCAAGCATCTAGGTTATGATAGATATCATATGTCCACAGAATTATCCTTGGTTGACCCAATAGACCCTAAAGAAAAATAAGAAGATTGCTATCATATTCTTTCTAATGGTAAGTCTTCTCTTGACATATCATTATCTCCACTGTCTCTAATTGAGAATTATACTTCAAACAAATACCAAGATTATATAGGTAGTGCTCGTAGATATACTCAGCAAGTGGATGAGCACATCCCTGTCTTATGATGACACGAAGTTGTATGTCATTAGACATCTTGTATAATAGTGGCAAAACACCCTTCCAACGTTGGGTTCGCCTCACCCTATTTGATTCATCAAATATAACTACTAAATGATGTATACAACACTTTTCTATACTGCTTAGGGAGAACCTCCACAGCTAGAGACCACCGTTCTATTTCTCCGTTACCCTCGCTCGACCCAGCTACACTCTTATTACCTGAAAAGAAATTGTGAAGCAAAAGGGTGAGCACAACTAGCCCAGTAAAGAATATCATGAGTAAAGATAATTAAATTATCAATAGCCTTCATCAGTAATAAATCAGAGATTTAGATCATATGGTAGATGATAAAACTTTTCAACCATAGTTGCAGCGGAACGAGCAATCCATTAGAAGAGTCAAATAGACCATAAAATCTATTATCTTTTCCATGTTAAAAATCCATCAACAATGTTTTATCCCTGTAACATCAATCAACAGTTCTGGTCCACAATCATATAAATAACTCATAATCATAATTGTGATTCTAAATTCCTCTTCGCATCCAGGACGAAGATAATTTTCATCACATGTCTTTACCTGAAACATCAAAGATCATGGTTATATCAAATCACAGTTCTTGTTCATAATCATACTAATAAATTCATCTTTGCATTACAGGCAAACAATATTCGTCAACAGTTCATCTTTGTACTACTGGCCAAAGATATTCAACAACAGGTCATCTTTGCACTACGGGCCAAAGATATTCATTAACAATTCATCTTTGCACTACTGGCCAAAGATATTCCTCAATAGTTCATATTTGTACTACAGGCCAAATATATTCATCAATAGTTCATATTTGCACTACAGGCCAAATATATTCATATCTCAAAGAAATATATAATCATTTCAGAATTTATATAAGCAATAATTATAACCATGTTGATCAATTCACCTTTGCACTTAAGCTAAAGATATTCAATTATAAATTCAATGGTCATGATCATATCAGTCAATAATTCATCTTTGCACTACAGGCCAAAGATATTCCTCAGTCACGATCATACCAATAATTTACCCATCTTTACACTCAAGTGAATGAAAAATTCAACATCAGGGTTATAAAAATGTTATATATGATAATAAAAACAATATGATCAACAACTGCATTTATTTTCAAGAGTAACAATCATAAATCAACGATAATTTGGTCAGAAAAATAAACTAATTTTTGTCATGAATAGTACCCGTGAATAGTAACTCGTGAATAGTAACTCATGAATAGTAACTCGTGAATAGTACTCCGTATTCGTACATAGTACCGTATACGTAAATAATGTTATATACGTAAATAGTGTCATATACATAAATAGTGTCGTATACGTGAATAGTGCCGTATACGTGAATAGTAATCCCTACTCAAAAAGGTAAAAATTCCACAATAAAATCCATACCAATATTTTAGTATAATGATATTGAAAGAATAACATCATTATGAATAATATAGCATCCCTTAATATCCCTTACTATCCCTTACCTCAAAAGAGCAGTACTTCTGACTAGATATCGGATATGACGCTGAAGGAAACTTGCACTGATAAATAGAAACTCACTAAGTATCTAAACACTCACAAAATACGCTCGATAATATAGAGAGAGAAAGAGAGAAAGCTTATTTTTCTAGTGTGATTTTCAATTCTAACTTAGCACTCTATTTATAGGAAAATGTTAGCACGCCGAAGCAGACTTGACCAGCAACCTGATGGCTTTACCTGCTACTATTCTACCCACCAAAAATCAGCCATCTTCCCCAACAACCAAAAGTGGAGCCCACCCATTTCTAGAATTTTCCACCAAAATTATTTATAAACTTAATTTCCGAATCAGTCACCTCTTAAAATTCATAACAAATCATTCGTTTATTTTTAACGGTTCAAAATTTGTGAACATATACTTAACTTATATATGTATAACATATCCAAAAATCACAACGATCCAACGGTCAGATTAAAAATTATAACTCACACAATAAAGCTTTAAGAACACCGATTAGATCTTTTAATACCTTCAATCTGACAAAATACTGATAAAATACCTTAACATTAATTCCTTCATTTATAACCACATAAATAAATCCATCATTTATATCCACATCAAATAAATATTTCTTTATCATATAAATCAATAATTAATTATTCATAAATAATATTACAGAATCACAATTATGACAACCAGGCAGTTCCCAGGAAAAACAGGGCTTTCCGATAAGGATTTCTCCTTACTGGTGCGCAATTAGATGACCAAACTTCTCCTTAGACAGAAGTTCTAGACATTGCCAATAATGTTATCTAATAATATTATTCAGATAATATGAATTATTGCTCCGATAATGGAAAATACTGTGTAGTGATAATTATTGAAACAACAATAATATAAAATATCAACGTAGCAATTATTGAATTAATAAAATAAAATATTGAATAGTAATTATTGTAACAATTATTGAGTAGTGCCTTCTCATGTAAGAATCAATAATTGAAAAAAATACTGTGCAATACCGTGTGCTACTGTGCAACTACGCGTATTACTGTATTTTAACCATCAGGTATTCCAACAGTGTTAACGGTAACAACTACGCCGTTATTTATAAAAACTCAAATTTATCGTTTTTCGTCATTCGACAGTTATTCTGTTATGGAGACCACAAATGGCTGCGCCATCGTACGAATATTCCCCAACAGAAAGAATATTCCACGACTAAACGAATATTCCCCGACAACAATAAATATTTTATAACCACTTGCGTATTTTGAAAAAAAATTCATATATCACCCTTAAATTTAACTTTTATCAATTTAACCAATTACTTAATAGTAATTATAAGAAAAATTAAATACTTTTATTTCATAAAATTCGGGGTCTTACATTACCCAACCCAAATAAATAAAATAGTTAACCAACTCATTTGGTTCCAGTTAATATAGGTTGACCCGACAGTTAACCAACTATATTGCCAAGTCTAAAGGCAAGTTTCATTAGCTAGCTCTAGTGTGTGTGAGGGAATCAATTAGCCATCCATCGACATGCATACTTAACCAAAAGAAATACAACTAGCTAGACCTGACAAACAGGCTCAAAGCCCGCGTGCCGGCCCGTCCGCCAAAAAGCGGGCTTTGGCCCCCATTTTTTTGGCCCACAAAGATTCGGGCCTTTTTGGCCGGGCCGGGCCCGTTCACTTTAGACTCAAAAAATGTTTAAAAAATAGGCATAAAACACCCTCGGCCCGCGGGCCAGCCCGGCCCGTCCGTGAACCCGCGGACTTTGAGTTTACATTTTACGACTCGTAAAAATCCGAGTCGTTTTGACCCGACCATGGCCCGGCCCGGCCCGCACCCGCTCGTCCGTTTGTCAGGTGTACAAATAGGTACTAGTTATTTGTAATGGGCACGTACTTGAAGGATGGGATGGAGCATACAGAAACATAGACATTGGACCACCCACCATATGGATGGATTGAAGTGATCATGGACCACATTAGTTAGTTTGCTGCCACTACTCTACAGTCTAATTACAATGTAAAGTTACAGAATTAAAAATAGCAGCCGATTCACTTCACCGACCGTGCTAAGTTTCCAAAATATATTTACTCAAAATATAATAATACTGATGATATTCACTCCATTTCTTTTTAGAGACTAAAATTATTCTATTTTCTATAAATTTCAATGATGCTTTAATGGCTTTGTTTCCTATATTAAATGCTATTTTGTTTGTTTTTCATCTTTTCAATCAATTTTAAAAAGATAATATTGAGATATTAAATCTTAGGAGTATTTTATTAATCAAACTCTCAAAGTCTGTAGAGCCGGTGGCCCAACTCCCAAATTGGTCTCAACCTATAAATTTAAAATCATGGGCTGGGCTGGACTGGGTTTTATGGGACGGACAACATAGTGGGAAAAATACTCGGGTCTTGGTATTTTTGAGGATTGGGCTCATTGGTTTGGGACTGAAACTGTTGGGCTTGGTTATTCAACTTTTTATAGATGAGAATCATATTTTCATTTTGTAATCTTGTTGTCATGCATGCTAGGTATGTTCAGTCTCCATTATATCGTTAGAAAGATCTAATATGATTGAATAATTGGATTTCTACAGTAGCGTAAACGTTTTCTAAAATATATGTAGAATTTTAACGAATAATTAATCTAATTGAAAAGTTTAGTAAGAATTTGATTAGTAAAATCGGGGACCTACTTGTTACACCTTCAATTCAGAGATTAGTCTGGCCACATAAATAGATAGCATGAATTATCATTAAACCTGAAAAAATATAGTTATGGGTTGATTTTAGTTTTCAAAATATGGTTAACCAATCATTTAAGAATTAAAACTATATTAACTATTTTTAATATGTATAATGTAGGTTGGAACCATATGGTTATGCTTAAAAATCATATTAACCATTTTAAAAAGTTTTGACTTTTAAACAAAATTTTTTAAAAATGAAATTAATATATAATATAGATAGAGAGACGGATATAAGGGAGAGGGGTGGGGGTGGGGGTGGGGTGGAAATGGGGTGAGGGTGGGGTGGGTAGGGGTAGAGCGTGGGTGATGTATACATAATCGCTTAATATTATTTTTTTTGGTGGAAGTGGGGGTGGGGTGGGGTGGGTGGGGTGGGTGGGGTGGGTGGGGTGGGGTGGGGGTGGGGCGTGGGTTTGGTGGGAGTGGTGGTAAGGGGTGTATACATAATCATATAATATAATGGTTTGGTTTGGTGGGGTGGGGTGGGGTGGGGATGGGGGTAGGAGTAGGGGGTGGGCGTAGGTGGGGTGGGGTGGGGTAGTGGGGTGTATACATAATCACACAATATTATTTTTTTGGTAGAGGTAGGGGTGGAGTGGGGGTAAGGGATGTATACATAATCACATAATATTTTTTTTTGTGGGGGTGGAGGTGGGGGTGCGTGGAGGTGGGGTGGGTGGGTGGGGGTGGAGGTAAGGGGTGTATATATAATATAACTTTTTAGTAGGGGTAGGGGTGGGGGTGGGGGTGGGGGTGGGGTGGGTGGGGTAGGGGTGGGTTAGGATAGGTGTGGATGGGTAGGGGGTGGGTCGGGTGGTGGGGTGTATACATAATCATATAATATTATTTTTTTTGTGGAGGTGAAGGTGGAGGTGGGGGTGGAGTGAGTGGGTGGGTGGGTGTGGGTGTGGGTGGGGGTAGGGTGAGTGAGGGTAAGAGATGTATACATAATCACATAATATAATTTTTTGGTGGGGTGGGGTGGGGTGGGGTGGGGTGAGGTGGGGGGTGGGTGGGGTGGGGATAGGGGGTAGGCGTAGGGAGTGGGTGGGGGTGGGGTGGGGTGGGGTGGGGTGGGGGGTGGGTGGGGTGGGGATAGGGGGTAGGCGTAGGGAGTGGGTGGGGGTAGGGGTGGGGTAGGGTGTCGTGGTGGGGTGGGTGGGTGGGTGAGTGGGGGTAGGGGGTGGGTATGGGTGGTGGAGGGTAGGGGAGTGGGTGGGGGTGAGTGGTTGAGCTTCTTCAATATGTAAATATGGGTTGAAAGAATTTTTGATTTGAATTTGAAATAAAATATGGGTCATAAAATAGTTAATCGGGTTGGAACTATATTTCATTTTAAAAATATGGTTCCAAACTTTAACCACACAAATAAATAAATATAGTTAACCAACTCATTTGATTTCAATTAATATAAGTTGGCCTGACAGTTAACCAACTATATTACCAAGGCTAATTATCATTATGATCTGTAATTTCTAACTAGCATCATCAAATTGATTTTTGACTCAACATCTGTAATAGTGTATTTGTATTTTGCCTTTTCAGGTCTGCATAAGAACTTGGGCGTAATTTCCCTCAAAAGTTTTTTTCTATGTTCGACGAAAAAAAAAAAAAAAATCATTTCCGTGCTATACTATACACAGGTCTTAATTATAAAGGTGTAAATGAATCGAATCGAGCCGAGTATTGAGTTACTCAGATTTGATTCACTAAATTTATCGAATATAAAATAAGATTTGATTGAGGCTTATTTAACAACCGAATCGAACACGATTCCGAATCGAGCCCAAACAGTTTGAACTTTTTGAATGAATATAATCCGAGTATTAATAGAAAATAATAATTTGAAGAGGTTTGAATAATTTATCGAACTTTAAAATTTGCTTATATTTGACTCATTTATATTTTGAGTCAAACTCGAATCGAACTTTTAATCGAACAAGTACGAATCGAGTCCGAACTATTTACTCATTTTACAACTTTACTTAATTAGATCCTCCTCACTCTTTGAAATATTACTGCGTACCTTCAAAAGAGCAGGGATCCCCTATATTCTTGCCTTTCTAAGGATACTAACTACCAGAAACGCTAATAAAAGGATCCAACACCCATCTTCTCTGCCTGCACATCTTTTTCTGAAATTCATTGTCATCTGTCACCAGAACATACAATACAAATTAACAGTTAGAATATGCTATCAAATCCTTAAGAAACTACTCTTAATATAAGGTACCCAAACAATTTAAACATCAATACAAAACAAACCCCTTTAAAGTAAAATTCAAATATTTAATTTACAAAGGGAAAAAAAATTAGATCCCAAGAAATACGTCTTAATTGCCCCCATATTTAAGATCCTCTGGGTGCATATTTTTTTACACAAATATATATTATTATAATTCCACTTCTAACTTGTGGAAAAATAAAATGAAATATCACACTACTATATACTACTAGTATATATGAAGCTTTCCAGCTGTTCATCTATTATTCAGTTTTCATTCTAATAATCAGTAAACCATCTACCACTATCACTATAAATTTTACGTGATTTGTTCACATAACCAATAAAATTATAATCCCTACACAAGTTAATCATTTTACCTCACACATCTGATTAAAATAACTAAAAACCTTCACGAGAAATATATATGCGCACGCAATAATTGACAGATTTATCATGCAAAATTTAGATTATTACACACAAGCACAAATGAACAACTCATCGAAAAACACAGAACGCATAGAAGTACCAAATATATATATATATATATATATATATATATATAGAGAGAGAGAGAGAGTCCGGATCCAGTCCGGAATCCCGGACTCTATAAAATATAAACTTTTTTTTTTTTTTTTTTTTAAAACAACTAAAAAAAATTATGGAATTGAAATTTTTTCATAATACAGTGTTTTGGGTGTAATTTGGGTACGTATAACAAAACATGGTAGTACTATCTGTGCAGACTGTACCACCTGGTATAGATATTATGAAAAAATTTCAGTTCCATAACATATTAAATATTTTTTTTTAGTTATTTAAAAAAAAAACAAAAAAAAAATGTCCGAATTTTAAGAAAATCCGGACTCCCGGATTTGATCGGCTGTGTGTATATATACATACACGACAAAAATATAAATATATATTTCATCCGTTCCTAAAATATTATCGTTTTAGAAAAAAAATTATTTCAATTTATTTATAGTTTATATTTTTTTAGGAGAATAAATTATTTATTTTCTTATATCACTCATACTTTCTCTTATTATTTCAAAAAAATTTCTCTCGTATATTAATAATTTTCAACTTTCCATAAAGAGATAGTTATAAAATTTTAAATAAATATTAATGACTTTCTTAATCCATATGTAACAAAATTAAAAAAAAAAATTTAAGAACGAAAGTAATATAAGTAAAGTTGTGCTATTAAAGAAATAATTATATAATATTAAATATAATATCAATTGTATATATTATTTTGTAATGGAAGAAGAGAGTGGTATTTATGAATAGAGAGAACGAAGACCTTGATTCAGTGAAATTCGGACTTGATCGTCTTGCCACTAAGAGGCGAAGCAGGAAGAATCGGCCTCTGTAAAAAGATCCACACATCCACATGATGATAACGATGATCATCGTCAGACTCATCAGAGGCGAACTTATTATTATTCATGGCCGCACCGATAGTACTCAAATTCTCGGCGATATCCTCTCCAATATGAGAGTCTTCCTCTCTTATCCTCAAAATCTGGCTATGCACATACAGATTCACATTCTTATTCGCCAATGAATTCGGCCATTTCTTCATCTTCGCCACGACGGACCTCGGCGACTCCACATCTTCCGACGATCCTGTACTCTCTTGATCCGTTTCAATCTCGCTGCACGCCTTTAACTTCCCGTATAAAACTCGATCATTCTCTCGATCGGACGCCTTCTTGCCGGAGAAGAAATCTTTCAATTTATGTGAATCGGAGCCGGCGCCGGAGCTGTTCTGAATTAACGAGGATTCATTGGCAACAGCTGGATCTCGATTCACAGTCATCTTATGATTCGAAGCAAATATGGTAACGAAACGAAAGGCGGAATTTAATTAGCAAAATGTGGATGAATTACGCCAGGCCTGGATAGGCAATACTAGTATATGAGAAAAAGTAATGAACTAGAAATGCTGAAAGCATGATTGAGCGCGTTTGCGTGTATATATAGAGGGGAGAGATGAGGTAGGTTACCGTGGGTAATATAATGGTTGTGTACACCTAGTTTTGTGATGAGTTTGACGTCGTTTTTATTTGAATGGAAACACTTGCATTGACTGACGCGTGTTCAGGAGACGGAAAAAGATATAACGTCACGTGTTCACAGATGTGGTGATGATAATATTTCTTTCTTTTGAATCTGCTAGAGGACTAAGAGAGAGAAAAGTCTAAGCTGTTGGCTGGGAAATAAGTTCGGATCTTTTTGTTTTAGCCACGTCACCCCTACTCGGCTACTCCCCAACCAACCCAACCCAACCCATGCCCAACAATCAGTTGGACAGTTGCCTTATTCTCAATCCCTGTCATCTACTTGGATAGAGATTAGACTTTGTTTATTAAGAGTAAAATTATGAATAAATTCATAGACAAGTGTCAGATACAAGTAATTGATGATACCTTATTTATTACTATCATCTTTTTTTAATTAACTATTTGGGAACAAAATTCTATACTCAAAAAATAATAATTATGTTACTATAATTCAAACAACACAAATTTTTAACTTCAATCAAAAATAATTTGGAAGTAAACAAAAATTACCCAGTAAAAATACTTTTTAAGATAATTATCATATATTATAAAATTAGAAAAATAATATATATTGCGAATGTTTATATCTATTTTTTTATTATGTGAATAAATATTAATGGCACCTCTTTTGCATAAATGTATAATACTAAGTGAGACCCTTTTATAATTTTATCTAATTCATAAAATTATGTATATTGATATGTTTTACAATTGTAATTCGGCACAAATTTATCGCAATATATAATAGAGCTTATAAAATTACGTGTAAACGAGATATTACACTTCAGATTGAGATAAATGAGTCATGCTATGTATCATAAAATTATGTGAAAACTAAATACAATTCTCATAAATTTGTGCCGAACTACAATTACAAAATAATGAAATTAAAAAATAATAAAAACGTTTAATTTATTAAACATTCCTCTAAAAAAATTATTATTAATACTTATTTACGTAATTAATAATCAAAAATTAATGTGCACGTTCATAATATATATATCACTTTGATATAAAATTCATAAGTTTAGTACAAATAAAATTCTTTGTTCGATCAGACGTATAACTAAGAATTCCATCCATCCGCAGAGAAAATTATGAATGTAAAAGGTGTACAGGCGGCATGAGATGCAAATGCCCGGCGTGCCATGTACTGAATTTAGAGACACCAATGGAAACCAAGTGGCGTGTTGTTTGGGAAACAACCCACTCACTCATTAAATAAGAATTCAATCCAACTAAATTACAATAACTACTTATTTTAATATGTGTCTAAATAAAAATAAAAAGACAGCTATTTTAACAAAATGTACAATCTCTAATTTTAATTTATTTGCCTTTTTAAATGAGTTGAATTTGAATTACAATTAATAATATTCTATTTAAATTATTTAAAATTTAATTCTATCCAATACATAAGTTTCTCAAACATCAATATCATTTATAAAAAGACTCTCCATTTAACTTTAAAAATTATATTGAAAAATGTATTTATTTAACTCTAAATAATATAAATTTTGAGATTAATAGAAATTTTAGATAGTTTTATTATATTCACAATACTCTATATTGATTAAAATTAAATACATTTATATTAATCCTAAATTTAATCATATCATATATTTATTTTAAAACGTTAAAATAACTCTTTTTATCAATCGGATGTTGTAATAATATTACTGATTTGGGAATGAACATATGAAGTACCTAAATTATTTAATTTGATTATAATAAAAAATATATTTCCAACTTTGCCCCTACTTTCGAGAAAAAAGAAAGTAATATATTTTTATTTTTAAACTGCTTGTATTTTTATTGTTCATCTTGATATTGTTGTTATCTACTTGTCACCAAATATACTTATCATCAGCTGTTAAAAGCTCAAGCGAAGCAGAACTATATAGTCTTTATTATTTTATTATGAGTTAAATTGACAAATTGTGTAGCATGAAAAAAAAGGGAAGAAGCCCGTGGGCTGGACCGGCCCGGCCCAACCCGGGCCACAGGCTACACATTTTTAGCCCAAGAAAAGTTGGGCCATTTTAGTCTGACCCAAATTTGGCCTGATCCGCTTCAAGCTCGGCCCGTTTGCCAGCTCTACATACACACACATACATATTTGTGGACTTCACGTGTTAGGCGGGGACCCACAGTATGCATGTATATATGTGAATATTATGTGATCCTTTTTATGTGATAGTAAATAAGTTGATCGTAAAATTTTTTAATTCAATAATATATTTATAAATCGAGTTCGAGTAAAATGAAAAAGTGTATTTAATCACTTTTAAAGCAATGGTGACCCGCATCAGGGTGCGTATTGACTGCTTGAGAGTATTTCTTAGTTTTCTTTATGTTTCTTATCTGTCAGTTAACATGATTATCTTAGTTATTACATTATTTTAACTTCATTTGAGAGTGTGGTCTACGATCGGCAATCTTGGACGCAGATGCAATAATTAGAATTAGTAATCACATTTTTTAAATAATCTCAACGAGTAGTAAATTTTTTGATAAAAACTCGGGCAACTTTTTTTTGCCTTAAAAAAGAAAATTAAAAAAGAGACTCCTTATTATTCTTTTTATCTTGCATAATTATATTTTTTTAATTATTTACTTCATTTCTCTCGCTACTTTTTATCTTGCATAATTATATTTTTTTAATTATTTATTTCATTTCTCTCACTGCGCCACCACACCCCACAATCCACCGTCACCACTACCACAATCTACCGTTGCATATTTTATAGTAATTATTTCAAATTATCATAATTATTATGTTTTATTTGAATTAGTTATTTAATATTTATTATATTATTATCCTCATCTTAAATTTGTATAAACTGATTTAAGGATAAAATAATAAATAATTGTATTTAGAAAATATTATACAGATTAGTTATCAAACAATTTTTTCACATTTCAGTTTTATTTTAAAAAGAATCTCCATTTTATACAAAATCTTTATTTTTATAAGCTCTTATTACATAATTTTATCAAACAATATATGTGGTGTTTGATTGTATCTTAATGCATATTAACAGTTTATCTCTTAATGCATATTAACAACCCACGTCTTTATAGTAAGAGATTCTCTGAATAGTTTAGACTCGTATCCGTATCTTAACTATTTAAAGGATCTCTTAATAGTTAATACAAATATGCGAGTTATTAAGATGTGAATTATTTCGGATGCGATTAAACACCACATAAGATTAACTCGAATCCGAGAAGGATTCATATACAACATTATGGATGGAGTACTGGTAACTTAACCTTTTATGAATACAGGAAATAAACAATTTATAATGGTGAAAACACCTACCTTAAGGCTGTAAAATGAGCAAACGAATCGGGTTCGATTCGTATTCGTTCGACTAAAAGTTCGATTCGAGCTCGACTCGAAATATAAATTAGTCAAATATGAACAAATTTTAAAATTCGATAAATTACTCGAATCTTCTGAAATTGTAATTTTCAATTGATACTCGGATCATATTCGTTCAAAAAATTCATATTGTTCGGACTCGGTTCGGAATTGTGCTCGACTCGGTAACTAAATGAGCCTCAATCAAATCTTATTTTATACTCGATTAATTTTATGAACCAAATTTAAGCAACTCAATACTCGAATCGACTCAGTTCATTTACATCCTTACCTACTTAAGAAAGAAATAGGGAGATTGATAACCCCACTTTCTGTCTTGCTTTCCATGTACGTCATAAATTTGCCATCTTACTTATAAATTTGACTATTTATAAGTAATCTACAACATCCTACTAGTCTTTGTACGAAAAAGGGAAAAAAACCAAGACCAAAAAAAGCTATCAAGCAACCCCATAGATACCAATTAGTTAGCGCCTTAAAAAGAAAATGCTGAAAAGTAGCACCAAATAGACCCAAATACATAATTTTTTCCATCCAGAAAGCAAGCTACATTCAACATTTCTGTGGAATACGTTACATTATTATAATAAAATGTCACTCCATGTACACTTCAAGAAATTTTTTAATTTTACCGTGCTTAACCCCTACAAATATCTGAAAATGTAATAACAATAGCAATATAGTACTACTCAATAATAAGTCTCGAAACCAAAGGAGGCTTAAACTCAGATTGCAACTTGCTGCTTAAAAACGAACAAATGGTAGACAGACAGGTACCTAACATCGCAAACAGATGGCATGAAATCATCTACCACCGCTGACAAGTCCGGCATAATTTACTTAACAAAGCTAAAGATAAATGTAATTTTTAAAATCACTTCAAAACAAATTTAAAGATGTAATAAATCCCGCAAAGATATTGATAAGAGTTGATTGTATAACTAATTGATTGGGCAGAGCTTGCAAACCACCAGTTAAAAGTTCTAATCCATTATCACAGGAAAACTATTTGCAACATAACTTTTAAGAGAAAAAAGGGCAGTCTGATATAAAACTAGCAACCTATGAGCAGGAATTCAAACACACGAAATCTCATAATTAACACTCAAGGATTTACTACTCAATCTTCTTCCTCCTCATCTCCAGCTCCGCCAGCTGCTTTCTTTGCAGCTGCCTTCTGGTTCCTTCGCTTCACTCTTCCAGGGCGCCCACCTCCAAATGGACTGGTAAGAGAGAAATCAATGTGCTTCTGGGAGTCCACCCTCACCATGAATGAAGCTACATTAACCACCTGCCTTCCAACCCTATAAAATAAAATGAAGTCAAAACACGACTCGAAAAACAATATTTTGAAAAACAATAAGATAACATGAAATTGTTTAAACAAGTATTGGAAAACATGACTGTAAGCAGTGCAGGTACTAAAATTTCAATAAGAATGAAACACAAACAGTGGGTGTATATAAACATTGCAAATAGCAATGAAATTATAACATTACAACCCCACATTAAACTGCAAGGACTTCGTCCTGAAATTTAGTTACTTCCAGAAAACAGAGAATCTTAAAAAGGGCTCTGACTTGTTAATCATTAAATATGCCTATTCCCAAATAAAAACGAGTAGAAAAGTAAATCACCCCCATTCCTCGATTGGACTCGAAGTTTACAGAAGCCCCAACTGAAGGAACATATAATCTTCAACATTTTACAATATATTAAAATTCATATTCAAAGCTGTAGTATTGGTATGTCACCCGCTAATTCTTCTGTAGTTTTGATCAATATATCACCAGCATACCAAGTAAAGTAGAACGGCCAAACCAAAATAGTTCGAACAAGGATTCCGTAATCGAGACAACAGTGGTTCAGACATCACCATGTTCTGTGACTCTGATTATCATATATCGAAGGTACCAACCTCAGGTCCTCAAACTTAAGTAAGATTTGATTATGGTTTACGTATGCAGTGAAGTAGAAGTAGATGCATTACATGCAAACAACCGAATGAAATAGAAAAGAAAACAATGAGAGCTGTAAATCCCAAAACTTTTCAAGAGAACTTCCAAAGCTGTATAACATAGTTCTAGAACTCTACAAATATGTAGACAAGGACTATCAGTAAAGAAATGTTCCAATCCCGAAAAAAAAAAACAAAAGTATAGCATATATGTTAATAGTGTTTTTGCACTTGAAAACGATGATCAAACTATTGCTACAATCTCAAAAATTTCAAACCAGACAACTAAATTCGTTTGTTGTTTAAAAGAATCGTGCAAACATGCTCATATTAATACAAACATCATAAACGAACTATTGTGTTTATTTAGAAATTACGCTCATCATCTTGGGATTATGATCAACTCATGGAGTGAATAGCTGTTCAAATTTTAAGTTCAAAAATAACAATACAGAAACTATATTAGTATTAACAGATAGAAAAAAGGAAAATACAGAACTATAATAAGAAAGATACTCAACCTACAAATATAAAGTAGCCGGACAAAGGGATTCAGATGACTAATTTTTCACTTTTCTAACTTCAGGCTAAATTTTAAACATTAACCTGACAGTAAATTGAGTATAAAGTTTGCAACAACCCTTGATATCATATGGAAGGTGAATATTCAATGAAAAATATCAACAGTACAAGAAAAGAACATTGGCAACTTCTACCAAGAATTGCATTAATTTAATCACAAAGGCTAGTGTAAGGTTCAATGCAAAACAGACAATACAACGAATATAAAATTAGTAAAGTAATAAACACAGTTTCAATCTGATTCAAAAACACTAAATATAAATAATATCTAGATACACATTTAACCTTATGGATGGTAATTTTTCAATTAAAGAATAATAATCGTATATACCTGATATGCCTTTGCCTAATGAGAACACGTGCATGGTGAATCGACTTTGCCATGCCAGTCTTGAACACAAGTGTTTGAAGACGGCGCTCAAGGAAGTTCTCCACAGTCAAAGCCAGAACATAATCAAGTTTGTTCTGGCTCTCATCCAAAAGTCCATACCTATTCATCCTGCGGAGAAGAGCCTCACCCTCAAAGATACGGCGTGGGTCTTTCTCATCAAGTGTGAGAAGATTTCTCGCAGCATTTCGGATGCGACTCAGTGCATACTGAACCCTCCACAGCTCCCTCTTACACCGGAGTCCATATTCTCCAACAAGCTTAAGTTCAGCATCCAAACGTTCCTTCTCATAAGGACGACGAGGCTTCTTGAATGTCTTACCGTCTATGAACCACAAGATAATGCATTTGTAAAAAATCTAATGACTGCTAGCTGAGAAGAACTAAAATTTTGAACCTTTTTGGAACCAAATACTTCCTGTCTGGAAATGGGGTTCGTATTTGATTTTTTTGACTTCTTTTTAGGTATGAGATATATTATGCCCTTGTTTGTTGAGCTAGGTTTTTGATCAACTAATAGAACACATGACAGAACTCAATGCTTGAACTTTTTCAAGTACCATAAAAAATGTTGGAAAATTCAGATGACATACATAATTACAAGATGAGAAACACTGAAATTAAAACTAACTATAGTAATCAGTTACAAACTAATGATTCAGAAAGATTACTTCCTTATGATCGATCTACTTCCATATGATCGATCGACCCAATGTTATGAACAAGTGAGGTTTTATATGGATCTGAAACAAATGAATAACTTCAGAGAAATGAATATAGAAATGTCTTACAATTACGGTAGAAGTTGACGTGAACCATGGTTCCGGTGCTACCTCCGCTTTGCCGTCAGGAACTGAGAAGAAAATTGGAAGAGGGAACAAAAGAGGTCGGTCCCTTCTTATATAGTAAAACCCTAAACCCTAATCAAACTGTTCAATCAAACATCTAAAGAACAGTGCCTGATATTGGACTGGGCTTTAGATATGCAATATTTGTACTTAATTGGGCCAACGATATAATCCTATATTTTTATGGAACACTTTGCAAAAAAATAATAATTCTTTAAATAGTCTTATAAACTATTTTTTTGGTCATTTTTAAGGTTATATATAATCTCATTAATGAATGTGAGATTAATAGTCCACTCATTTTAAACTATCAAATGATTTTATAGGACTAATATAGTCTCTCACATTAAAGGACTAATAATCTCTCTTCAAATAATTAAATAGTCCAAAATAGTATTAAATTAAGATAAATATTTTAATCTCAAACATATTTTTTACAAACAAATATAATTTTAATGCTTAATTTTTGATAACGTGTCAATTAAACTTTGAAATATTTAAGAAGGAAAATGAAAATTCCCTAGTTTTCAAACAATCTTAAAATCATTAAAACATTAAAACACCACGAATAATTATTAAATAATAAGCAATAGTAATGGTTATTCATTTAAATTTGAATGTTATTTGAATTGGAAAAACTATAGCCCTAAATGGAATGGTCCATAAATCAATTTATTTTTCAATTGATTTATGTTCGTTAAGTATCGATGATAATAACGGTATAATAACTATCAAGGTATCATCGCGTCACTTATCATTTTTACACTAAATATATTTATTTTTTGACAAGGAGTATTGGTTAGTTTTTTGATAAAAAGTATTTGGTCATTTTTTTTAAATTCAATTATTATTTACATTGAATACTAACAAAGTATTCAAATCTTTGTCCTTCTTCGAATCAAAGAGATAAAGAAAAAAAGAGGAAATAAATATAAGGGAAAAATTCAGATGACCACCTCTAGTATCTGACATTTTTCACATAACCACCTGTATTACGTAAACCTACATTTAAACACTCGTGATTTTGAGTTGAAGTGAAAAACAGACAGTTTCCATTTAATCTAACTGTGTGTGAAGTGTACTCGCCAAAAGAGCGTGAGGTATGAGTGTAACGGTCAAATGAGCTAGGAAAAAGTTGATAATGCCCTCATCTTCAACCATGGTTATTAAAGACCCATTTTGTTGGCTATTTATGCCCTAACCCGTCCCTTAGCAGCTCTGTCTCAGTCCCAGGGATTATTAGTGTCTTCATCAAGGTTATTAATTGTCTTACTCAAAACTCAGGTATGTATATTTAGCTTCTTTGAAATCTAATGAGTATATCGAAGAACGAATTTACCCAAATCGACTTTCTTAGATTTCTTAGTTGTGTAATTTGTTAGCAAGATGAGTATGACTCGTTATACAGTGTTCATTAGATTTATTAGTTGTATATCGAAGAACGAAATCTAATGAGTATGACTCGTTATACAGTGTTCATTAGATTTCTTAGTTGTGTAATTTGTTAGCAAGATTTGGGCTGAAGTTACTACAAATTTGGCCGCCCAGAAGGTGTTTGTGAAAATGTTGAAGTAACATCTTGTATACATTTGCTTTATGTGCATGTTAGTATGTAAATATTATGCTTTAAATTGCTGATTAAAGATTTTGCTGATGTTTATGTGAAGTAGGAGGCATGTCTTCGTCAAGCAATCATGTAGGATGGAATAATGGTGACCTTCGATACATATATAGGAAATGTAAATGTGGAAAGAAGGCTTCTGTAAGAATTGTCGACTCGAACAAACCATCGAAGGGAAAATTGTATTTTGTATGTGATGAATGTGAATTTTGGGCATGGTGCTTACCTTCTACAACAAACTCAAGTGGTACACTTACTGATACTAATGAACACAATGAAGGAATGGGGACAACAGTGGTGAGGAGAACAACGTGCAAGTGTCTGTGCGAGAAGAATAATCTACATATGAGGATGATGCTTGTTGAAAGCCATGTGAAGATAATAATGATAATTGGAGTTGTTTTTCTTCTCCTGTTATTCATGCTGATGTTCTTTAGTAGTATGAAGTGAAAGTTTGTAATGTGAGGGTTTTAATGTGTAATGAAATATGTAATGAAAGTTTTTAATGCTTTTTAGTAGTATGAAATGAAATATGTTAGTGTAATGGAATATTTAATGCTCTAAATTTAATGAAATATAAGTTTTTATTCTTGGAGTTGTGTTGAATTTTTTTTCAAAGTTGAATTGAATTTATTTTGGTCTGTTGTTATAATCTGCAATATGTTGTTCATGTTATGTTGGAGTATTATTGTTGTTCATGTTATATTGGAGTTATGTTGCACAAAAAAAGATGAGCAATCTAACGAGAACAAGCAGTTGTGTAGAAGGAAATCACAATAAATATCAATTCACTTGTCACCATTGCCAAAACTTTCAAATACACAAATCTGTTCCTATCTCAAAAATACACAAATATGTTCCTTGTGAACAGCTAACTCTAGCGGTGCCAAAGCAGATAACCAAAGTAGATGACCACTGGTGCCAAAAATATACACTGCCCATTAAAGTTTACGAAAAACTACCAACAAGGCAACTAAAACTAACATCCATGTAACTGTGCCAAAATATAATTACATATTAGTCTAAACTAAGTCCAAGGCAAAATCAGAGCCTTAATCCTCACCTTCCTGCCTTTTTTGGTGAACTAACAATGCAGCCCTTTGATAAAAGCTTCTTCAATTTTGGTATGCTCTTCATTCTTCGTCCAGGATTAGGCTGTGAACTTGACCTTGGTTGATCAGTAGCCCCAGTCCAACATGCAGACAAACTTGGTCCAGGATTAGTCCACTTGGTAGACTGGTTAGATTGAGAGCTTGATTTGGGCTGCTCTGAGGTTGAAGAATTAGGTCCAGGATTAGCACCCTTCCCTTTACTTTGCAACTTTGGTGGTCTGATTTTTGCCTGAAAGATACAAACAAATATGTTAGCTTATTCAACATTGCATTTTAAACCTAGGACCATCATTTTCAACAGTTACCTGGGAAGATGATGCCCCAACATTTGACTGGCAATCCTTTGCAGCTGTTGTTTCACCAGTTGGTCTGCTTTTCCCCTACAAATACAAACCTGTTAGCTTCAGATTAAAAAGTCATAATTATATCAGCTATATATAATGTAAATGCATACCTTTAGTTTGGAGTTTGGATGAAATGGCTGCCTACAAGCTCTGCTGTTATGCCCAAGTGTCAAACATCTTGCACATGTTACAGTGCCACCTCTTCTACTTGTCAGGTGAGGGTTTTTTGGTTCATCTTGTGCCTTTTTCCTTACTTTTTTTGGTCTGCCAGTGGGTTTATGGTACAATGGAGGTTGAATCTTTGGAAATTTTGATTGCACCCATTCATGATGACTAGGAACAGGCTTTATGGTAAAGTTGTAAGTGCTTAAGTACACTTCCTTGCTATAGCAAGGATGGAAATAAGCCTCTGGCTGCTCCCTATTACCCAGATTGTCGTCACTGCATGTTTGCAAGGAATGCCACTAAGCTGCTACATTCTGCACCCACAAGTTTTTTCATTCAAATTGACAACCCAAGTTCTGTCGTCACTTTCAACCTCAAACTCCCCAATTCCAGACTTCAATGCAGTGCATCCTGTGAGACCCCAAATTTTTTTAAATAAAGATTTAAATTTTTCAAAATATTTTTTTGAATATTAAGGTGTGGATTTGAAATAATGTTATAGTTGGGGGTAGTATTTGAAAATTTTGTAAAGTATGCAAGTTGTTATATAATATTCGATTGGTCGGGGAATATTCTTTTTGTCGGAAAATATTCGTACGACGACACAATCACTGGTGGACCCACAACAGAAGAACTGTCGTAATTAGAAAACGACAGAAATACTTTATAAAAATAACGGCGGAAGTTTTACCGTTGATACTGTTGAAACACCCGGTGTTAAAAGTACAGTAATATGTGTGGTTGCATAGTAACACACGGTATTGATTATTGATGCTTATGTGAGAAGTCACTCAGTATTGTTCAATCGGGTATTCGGGACACTTTTTGTGTCGGAGTACTATTCACGAGTTACTATTCATGAGTTACTATTCACGGGTTACTATTCACGGGTTACTATTCACCCAAATTACTATTCACTCTAGTATTGCTCACTCGGGTATTTGGAACACTTTTCGTGTCGGAGTACTATTCACGAGTTACTATTCATGAGTTACTATTCACGAGTTACTATTCACGGGTACTATTGATTCACATGATTTACTATTAGGGGAGTTGGTGTAAGATTGATAATACTTGCAGGACTAAATAAAAAATGAAGAAAAAGAGGAAGGTATTATACTGTAATTTTCGAGCCCCAAAACGTGCAATTATCGAAACTATGTTTTCCTATAAATAGAAGCTCATCCTTCCTTCATTTCTCACCAATTCACTAAAGCTTTAGAGCCATTATTATAGAGAGAAATTATAGAGAGAAGCTATAGAGAGAAAATCTATAGAAGAAGAGAAGTCTGCTCCCTCACTACTCCTATATCCAATTTCTTTCAAAGGTAGGGAATATTATTTCTTTCTTTCATCTTCATGAAGAGAACTGCTGTTGTTTCATTCTTTGTTATTATGTTGGAATAACCTGTTTATGCGAAGTACCGCATACTTGGTGAAATTCTTCTATTATTCCATTCCTTATTATTCTGCTGGAACATCCTGTCTGTGCGTTCTACGCCGGACCTGGTTCCATTATTTATTATTCTGTTGGAACATCCTGTCTGTGCGTTCTACGTCGGACCTGGTACCGTCTTTACTATTCTGTTGGAATATCCTGTCTGTGCTTTACGCCGGACCTAGTTCCGTCTTTATTATTCTGTCTTTACTATTCTGTTGGAATATCCTGTCTGTGCTTTACGCCGGACCTGGTTCCGTCTTTATTATTCTATTTTTATTATTCTGTTGGAATAACCTGTCTATGCGAAGTACCGCATGCATGGTGATTTCTGTTGTTATTCTATTCTTTATTATTCTGTTGGAACATCCTGTCGGTGTGATTTTCACCTGACCTGGTTCCGTTATTATTATTCTGTTGGAATAACCTGTCTATGCGAAGTACCGCATGCATGGTGATTTCTGTTGTTATTCCATTCTTTATTATACACAGTTGGTTAAAGTTTTGACTTCTATACTCCATGAAATTTGTGAAATATCCTTGATAATTGCGTTTCATCTAGTATCTTTTCATGAAAATATTCTTCTAAGCATTCTTGAATTTTACTTTACAAAGAAGTATCATGTTGACAATTTGGATATTATTAGTTCCTAGATAAATTAATTCTTGAACTTGTTTAATTGAATTCCTATAACATTGTCATCATCCTCATGTTTATATTATGTTGAAAGTCATCTTTGGCTTACGTGCATAGATGGACTTAGTATGATTATGACCAGGGATCATTCGGTATAATCATGAACTGTGATGTGGTAAAAGTCCTCAGTGGCCCGTAATTCATTGATGGACAGTTTTTGGTATAATTATGACCAGGGATTATTCGGTATAGTCATGACTGTGGATGATTTAATGAATATCTTTGGTTCGTAGTACAGGGATGATTAGAAGATGTGGTTTATTTATTAATTAAGCCGAGTCTCAGCGATAAAAATTGATGAAAATATTTTTAAATCATAGAAGATAGTAGATTTTATTCTCTACTTGACTCTTCTAAGGATTGCTTATTTCGCTGCAGTTAAACTTGATATCTATTGTATTTTATCAGTTTAACATTGTTGAAGACTATTGATAATTTATTTTGCATTATCTTAGTCATAATATTTCTTACTGGGCTAGTTGAGCTCACCCTTTCTTTCACTGTTCTCTTCAGGAAATGAGAACGTAGCTGGGGTAAGTCGGGAAACGGAGTGATGGTCCGAATGATAGTATTAGTTAGTAGTCCTCACTATTCTATGTAATGGTGTGTTAATAAATGTAATGAGGACTCTTTTTGAGTATGAATACTCTCTAGAAGATAATATTTGTATTCAAACTCACAGTTTATGTTTTGTCGTATTGTACACGACAGTTTTATTAGTAAGTTGTATTTGTATTTTGTACCATGTATCTGACGACCCAAGATGGGTGATGTATACCTAATTTTGGAGGCGTCACAGTTGGTATCAAAGCTTAGGGATATGATCCCTGGCTAGGATGTGAGAATAGAACTAGGAGGGGAGAGACGAAAAATTCCTTCGCTAATATGACCTACTTAAGTTTATTTGGTATTTAATTGGTCGGTCAGAGTATAGGGATAATATGTGATATGTCAATTAACCCTTGTTTTGTGACAATGTTTGGGAATGGCATCTGAAAATGCTGAGATAAGCAATGAAGCACATGAGAGCGTTGATTCAGCTCAAGCATAAGGTAACGACCAACAACACGATAATAATCATACCGGTGACAACGGCTATCTGAACAATGATAACAATCGTGGGGGAAATTATCCTGCCAAGAATGGTAACCACTTCGGTGGTAATCATGGCCAAGATAATAGAAGTGAAAATTTCAAGAAGAGAATGTCATTTAGCTCAATTTTGTCGTATAGTGAAGTCAAGTCCAGCTAGGACGGTGGCACCAAAGGCGGATACAGACAAAACAAATTCGGTAGTTTAAGGGAGAGCATTTTTCGTGACGAGGAATCGAACGAAGTTATCACGGGTTAGTTAATTATAAATTTTTGCGGAGTCTATACCTTATTAGATACTGGTTCTACCCATTCTTTTATCTCTCTTGCTTGCGCTCAATATTTAAATTTGACTCCAGAGAGATTAGACTTTGACTTATCGATTGAAACTCCGTTAGGAGAAACCTTCATTTCATGTGTTATCCAAGTCTTGGATGAGAGTCACAGTTTTGAGTGATATTTTTATTGTTAATAAATTTTCTGACGTATTCTTGAAGACTTCTTAAACTACCCCTAGAGCATGAAATCGAATTTTGTATTGACCCCAGTACAAAACCCATTTATAAAACCCTCAAATATTTCATCAACTAAAAGGATCTGGTTACGTTGATTATAATGAGAGTTATAATAAAAGCGTTGGAATAATGAAAATCATGGGTATATGTGGTATTAGTAAGTGTTATGATGAGTTATGTTGGTTATTATGTGAAAACATGAAAGTTTCTTAAAAATCACAAAGGGTTGAAAAATCAGATTTTGGTAAAAACATAACATGAAATTCAATTGACCATATCTCCTATTATATTTTGAATTTTTGAGTGTGGTCAAGTCCTAGAGTTAGATCTATGAGTTACCTAACTAATCCAAGTGGAATCACTGAATAATGTGTTGTAGATTTTCGTGCGGACTGATTTTAGCAAAGGAGTCAAAACTTCAAAATGTCCAAAAAGCTGCTGCCACATTTTTGTAAGGGCTGTTTCGGCCACTTAATTAGTGAAAAAAATTTAGGCCTTTTGGGACATAAAAGTATATGGTATAAAGAATATCGTGTCCAAAAATGAGCTCATTCCGACTTAAAATGAGCAAGTTATGACCATTTCAATATTTAGGTTTTTCGGACGAAAAACGCTATAACCGGAGTTCTACAACTCCGATGACCATGAAATTTAAACTGGGGGCTCACATTAACATGTGTAAGGTCCTTCCAAGATTTGGAAATTTTTGGAGTTAAACTTGAGGTAGCAAATTTCTTAAGGAATTAATTGGAAATTATTTTTTTAAAAATAGTAAATGAATTTTAAAAATTCCGAGAAAAATGTATGTTCATTATGAGACTATATTATGCTAAATCTCAGAAAAGAAATATTTTTGGGACTGATTTGGTATTTTCATAAAAAATGTTTAGTTACGAATATATGAGTTAAATATGTTATGTGAAGTAACAAAGTTGGAAAATAGAATTTTATGGCTTGAAAATCCTATATAGAGCATATGCATATTTTTTTGATGAGGAATTTGATCATTGGTGATGATGTCTTATAAGTATGGCATTTTTGAATGATTAAATGCATTATATGGTAAAGCGTAAACAATTGAAATAAATTGTTTATAAGTTTAAGAAGTGATTAAAATATTGTTATAAGATTAATGATATTAGATTATAAGATTATTAAGTGATTGATAGCATTGGGATATTCTTGAACCCTGGATAAATTATATTATAAATATTTAATATTTATCATTTATCTCATTTGATTGATTCTTTATATCATTATCCTCATGCTTATATTGTGTTGAAAGTCATCTGTGGCTTACGTGCATAGATGGACTTGGTATGATTATGACCAGGGATTGTTCGGTATAATCATGACCGTAATTGAAAACACGATTATCTTTGGCACGTAGTGCATGGATAATTCGTGGTCGTGATACTAAAGAATATCCTTGGCCTGTAGTGCAGGGATGATTCGACGATGTGGATTAATTATTGAGCTGAGCCACAGCAATGAAATATTAATTCATGGATGTGGTAATAGTCATCTTTGGCCGTAGAGCTTAGATGGACTTGGTATGATTATGATCAGGGATTATTCGGTATAATCATGACCGTAATTGAAAACACGAATATCCTTGGCCCGTAGTGCATGGATAATTCGTGGTCGTGATACTATTAAGCTGAGTCTCAGCATTATTGGTTTTACAGTTGTATATCTTTGACCTGTAGTGCAAAGATGAATTGTTAATGAATATCTTTGACCGAATTGCAAAGATGAATTTAATGCTTTCAACGATGAAGGTATTCAAGGTATCCTCACCTCTTTATCATACCAGGTACATACGTAAATTTCGAGGGCGAAATTCTATAAGAAGGGGAGATTGTGAGACCCCAGATTTTTTTAAATAAAGATTTAAATTTTTCAAAATATTTTTTTGAATATTAAGGTATGGATTTGAGATAATGTTATAGTTGGGGGTAGTATTTGAAAATTTTGTAAAGTATGCAAGTTGTTATATAATATTCGATTGGTCGGGGAATATTCTTTTTGTCGGGAAATATTCGTACGACGACACAATCATTGGTGGGCCCACAACAGAAGAACTGTCGTAATTAGAAAACGACAGAAATACTTTATGAAAATAACGGCGGAAGTTTTACCGTTGATACTGTTGAAACACCCGGTGTTAAAAGTACAGTAATACGTGTGGTTGCATAGTAGCACACGGTATTGATTATTGATGCTTATGTGAGAAGTCACTCAGTATTGTTCAATCGGGTATTCGGAACACTTTTTGTGTCGGAGTACTATTCACGAGTTACTATTCATGAGTTACTATTCACGGGTTACTATTCACCCAAATTACTATTCACTCTAGTATTGCTCACTCGGGTATTCGGAACACTTTTCGTGTCGGAGTACTATTCACGAGTTACTATTCACAAGTTACTATTCACGGGTACTATTGATTCACATGATTTACTATTAGGGGAGTTGGTGTAAGATTGATAATACTTGCAGGACTAAATAAAAAATGAAGAAAAAAAGGAAGGTATTATACTGTAATTTTCGAGCCCCAAAACGTGCAATTATCGAAACTATATTTTCCTATAAATAGAAGCTCATCCTTCCTTCATTTCTCACCAATTCACTAAAGCTTTAGAGCCATTATTATAGAGAGAAATTATAGAGAGAAGCTATAGAGAGAAAATCTATAGAAGAAGAGAAGTCTGCTCCCTCACTACTCCTATATCCAGTTTCTTTCAAAGGTAGGGAATATTATTTCTTTCTTTCATCTTCATGAAGAGAACTGCTGTTGTTCCATTCTTTGTTATTATGTTGGAATAACATGTTTATGCGAAGTACCGCATACTTGGTGAAATTCTTCTATTATTCCATTCCTTATTATTCTGCTGGAACATCCTGTCTGTGCGTTCTACGCCGGACCTGGTTCCATTATTTATTATTCTGTTGGAACATCCTGTCTGTGCGTTCTACGTCGGACCTGGTTCCGTCTTTACTATTCTGTTGGAATATCCTGTCTGTGCTTTACGCCGGACCTAGTTCCGTCTTTATTATTCTGTCTTTACTATTCTGTTGGAATATCCTGTCTGTGCTTTACGCCGGACCTGGTTCCGTCTTTATTATTCTATTTTTATTATTCTATTGGAATAACCTGTCTATGCGAAGTACCGCATGCATGGTGATTTCTGTTGTTATTCTATTCTTTATTATTCTGTTGGAACATCCTGTCGGTGTGATTTTCACCTGACCTGGTTCCGTTATTATTATTCTGTTGGAATAACCTGTCTATGCGAAGTACCGCATGCATGGTGATTTCTGTTGTTATTCCATTCTTTATTATACACAGTTGGTTAAAATTTTGACTTCTATACTCCATGAAATTTGTGAAATATCCTTGATAATTGCGTTTCATCTAGTATCTTTTCATGAAAATATTCTTCTAAGCATTCTTGAATTTTACTTTACAAAGAAGTATCATGTTGACAATTTGAATATTATTAGTTCCTAGATAAATTAATTCTTGAACTTGTTTAATTGAATTCCTATAACATTGTCATCATCCTCATGTTTATATTATGCTGAAAGTCATCTTTGGCTTACGTGCATAGATGGACTTAGTATGATTATGAACAGGGATCATTCGGTATAATCATGAACTGTGATGTGGTAAAAGTCCTCAGTGGCCCGTAATGCATTGATGGACAGTTTTTGGTATAATTATGACCAAGGATTATTCGGTATAGTCATGACCGTGGATGATTTAATGAATATCTTTGGTTCGTAGTACAGGGATGATTAGAAGATGTGGTTTATTTATTAATTAAGCCGAGTCTCAGCGATAAAAATTGATGAAAATATTTTTAAATCATAGAAGATAGTAGATTTTATTCTCTACTTGACTCTTCTAAGGATTGCTTATTTCGCTGCAGTTAAACTTGATATCTATTGTATTTTATCAGTTTAACATTGTTGAAGACTATTGATAATTTATTTTGCATTATCTTAGTCATAATATTTCTTACTGGACTAGTTGAGCTTACCCTTTCTTTCACTGTTCTCTTCAGGAAATGAGAACGTAGCTGGGGTAAGTCGGGAAACGGAGTGATGGTCCGAATGATAGTATTAGTTAGTAGTCCTCACTATTCTATGTAATGGTGTGTTAATAAATGTAATGAGGACTCCTTTTGAGTATGAATACTCTTTAGAAGATAATATTTGTATTCAAACTCACAGTTTATGTTTTGTCGTATTGTACACGACAGTTGTATTAGTAAGTTGTATTTGTATTTTGTACCATGTATCTGACGACCCAAGATGGGTGATGTATACCTAATTTTGGGGGCGTCACACATCCCCTAGAATGTTTCTTATTGATCTCTAATTTTTTTTGTATTCTTGGCCCAATTGACCCTCCATACTTGTCCATGCCCTCCTTTTTAATCTGAAACCTAACCATTAATTTCTTCCTAATCCACTCTAGCATGTTAATAATCCCTTTATCCCTTGCCTCAATGATATAATTATTCCATGACTCATTCAAGTTGTTTACAACTACATCAGACCTACAATGGGGTAAAAAATGAGATCTGGCCCAATATTTGGGCCCAACACAGCCATCAACCACTTCACTGCCTCAGGATCAACTTTGTGCATTTCCTTCATAGCTGCTTCAAATGTATACATATCACCACAACTAGCTGCATTCCAGAAAATATCCCTCAACAGCTTCCCCCTAAACTTGATTTTGAAATTGTTGTACAAATGCTTCAAACAAAATCTATGTTCATTATTGGGTAACATTGAATTAAAAACCTCTACAAGCCCCTTCTGCCTATCAGAAATAAGCACATATCTTCTTGTTTCATTTTCACCAATGTCATCTAACAGTTCTGTGAGAAACCACTGCCAACTATCCCTACATTCTATTTCAACTATAGCAATGGCAATGGGAAAAATATTATCATTTGCATCTCTTCCTATAGCACTTAACATCTGCCCTCCATATATCCCCTTTAGGAAACATCCATCCAAACCTATTATTGGTCTACACCCAACAAGGAAAGCATGTTTACATGCTGACAGCCTCATATACAGTCTCTTAAATACTGGAAGAGAACCAGGCCCCTCAACACACTGACTGCAGAATTTGAAAACTGTCTCAGGATTTAGTTTTTTAACTGTCTCAATATAATCCATAAGTTTGTTGTACTCTTCTCCTACATCACCAGATATATAATGTAAAGCTTTTCTTTTAGCCCTATATAGGGATGATTTACTAAGACTGAAATGACATTCCTTTTGTGCCTTCTTCTGCCATGCTTTCAAATCCCACTTAGGATTATCTCTCAAGTCATTCAAGTATTTTTTGGGCAAATACCTACTGTCAACAAGATGATTTTTCTCTTGTCCAGCACATGTGTGATCCCGCCCCATTGATTTGATTTTGAAAGTTACTTCACCTTGTTTAACTGATGCATGAATCCTCCAAGAACAATTTCTAATTTACATTTGACAGTTATTCTTTTCTTATCATTTTGAATGTATTTAATGTCAAACCCCCCTTTTACAGAAAACTCAACCAAAGCATTCCTAAAAATTTCATGATTTGTAAACTCCATTCCAACCTCAAATTCTATATATGTTACCCATATCAGTGTCCTCATTAAATTCCATAGACCCATCCCCTTCTAAGTTGTCCTCATCATCAGATAAAACAAACTTCTTTCTTAATGCCTCTTTCCCTTCTCCCTCATCATCACTCCACCAATCTTCTACAAAGACATCTTTGGAGTTATCAAAATCTGTTTTTTTTTTCCTTCTTTAAATATGTCATCATCCCCAGGCCCCTCTAGATCTTCATCCATCCAAGAGGGATGGTCTGCCTCTTCACCCCTATTTTCATTTCTTTTCATAGGTTGTTCTCTATGTTTATTTACCTTTTCAGATTCCTTCCCTTTACCCTTTTCAGATTCTTTCCCTTTACCCTTTTCAGATTCATTCCCTTTACCGACAACTTGTATTGGACCCTCCATTTGTTCTGTATATAAAACTACCTCTTCACTCTCATTATTAACTAGTACGTCTACCATCTCACATACATCTGTGTCATCACTTAGAATTAAAGTCCCACCCTCCCATAACTCATAACCAGGTACAAGATAATAAATGTCCACATGTGGGATTGGATTTAACTGAGAGTGGAACTCATGTATCCCCATCAAAAATACCTTATCCAACTCTACATTCTCTATAATCTCAACACTACCCCTAACATAATCAATAATTGGTTCTTTAACAAAAGTCCCACCATAATGGAACACAACTCTCACAGACATTCTGCATTAAACATATGAGGGAGAAAATTTTGGATAAAAAACAAAACATGTTTGGGAGACAGGGGGGACCGCCAATACTAAAAAAAACAAATCAAAGTCTAGTATGCATGCCACTAAAGCATAAAATATTCCATCAAATACCACCAAATTCATATACATAGAGGGGACCAAACAAGTGGGGGCATATTATTGTACAAAATAAATTTATCAGAAAACATCACAAATCAGAGGGACCCCAACACAACAATATTTATTCTTGAAAAGCCATCCCAAATCAGACCAAAAGTAAGATAAACTCACACAACATAGTACATAACACTTAAATAGCAGTAAACATCAAATCGAATCAAATAGTTAATACTTACCTCGATCTACAGTAAAATATTAGCTTCTAGATACAATTTCTTCTACAAACACCATAAAAGGCTTTGGTTTCCACTTAGATCTGAAGCATTCGTGAAGAAATCGCCAGAAAATCGCCTCAATTGCAAGCCCTAGACCCGTCTACACAATTGACTATATTTTAGGTCATTTTCAATATATATATCAAGGGGCAAAAAAGTCATTATCCATTCCCATTAAGGACGTCTAGACGGAAAGCTGTTTTTCACTTCAACTCAAAACCACGAGTGTTTAAATGTAGGTTTACGTAATACAGGTGGTTATGTGGGAAATGTCAGATACTAGAGGTGGTCATCTGAATTTTACCCTAAATATAAAGAAAAGAAACTTCCAAGTTTCATTTACTCCCAAGCCTTTCGCTCAACTTTCATTTCTGCTGGTTCATTATGCTTTCAAACCTTTTCTATAATCAACCGGCACCTCTATTTTCGACGAGGTATATTTGATCGTAAAATTTCAAGCCCTAATCTGAAACAGGGCCTTTGGACTGTCGGTCCTCGAATTATAATCTTGTAAAAGGAGGGTTTGGGTTGGGACTTGGGAGAATATCGAGGATGAGTGCACAGAAGAAGAGGAATTTTCAGATAGATGCGTTTAAGCATCGTGTTGTGGTGGATCCCAAGTACGCAGACAAGACTTGGAAGATTTTGGAGCATGCTATTCACCAGATTTACGACCATAACGCCAGTGGACTTGGTTTTGAGGAGGTTTACAGGTCCACTTGTATTCTCTTACTCGCTTATTTTCCTGATTTATAATTATCATAGTAGCTCCACGAACAAAATCTATTTTGTGATTTCACAGTGAGTAGAAACTAAATGCATTACTCGAAAACACTTGTGTTTATGCGTTTTATTTGCTACTAAATGTATCTTATGTGTCTATGATTGTATTGCATCAAATTTTGTAAGGTTAAAGACTTGTAAAAACCTAAAACAAAAATTAGAACAAGGTTAAGGTCTGAATTCGTTAAATTTTGTTGGTAAGTATTGTGAAGTACAAAACAGAATGGCCGTAGCAAAAAAAAAAGAGAAAATAGAAAATGAAAAAGTAAGGTATGCACACTTTGAGATATACATATAGTTGTGTTGCTCTTGGGGCTAAGGTGATCTTGTTCCAATCCTTGAACTATGTGATGAATGAGCACTTTTGATTGAAAATTATGTATAATCCTCATTATTTTTTTTTCTGGGGGGGGGGGGTGGTGAGTGGAATATCAGAACTCTAGCTTCTTCTTGTACTTCCTTTCTCACTTGCTAGTTTTGCTTTCTTATTATCTTTTTTCATCTATTATTAGTATTATTTTTTTGTCAAGGACAGGAATAGCTTTTACTTATCAGTTGAAACAAGAAAAAGTTGTATATTTGACTGATCCACAACCGTCTTATACCTTATATTGATACACCATTAGCTTCTCATTATTTTCCCTGTTAACATTGCGCTATTCCACCCCCCACCCCCCACCCCCCACCCCCCACCCCCCTTTTAAGCTAATAACTTGAGTTGGTACATGTGTTATTGGTGAAGCCTGATCCGAAATTAAATTCCGAGGTGATTGTAAAGTTACCCAAAAAGTAACTGAACCCGTTCATGGAGTGGAGGGTCAGTAGGTCCGGAGGGATAGTTTTGTACTTTCGGGTGAATTAGGGGTTACTTATATTGCACTATATAAGGAGGGAATATTGCAATTATATAATGTACAATTTTTTTAAAAGATGTTGTAACTATCATGGACTAGTCCAAATATTTTGGATGAACCACGTAAATTTTATGTCTTGTGTTGTGTGACTGTTTTCTTTTGATTTTTTCTTTGTTATTGTTTTCGTTGCATTGTTATTCTCTAACGACGTGTTTTTTAGCAGTATAATTTATTGTCCTTTCCTGAGGCATTTGTTGATGTTATTGTTCTCCTTTTATATGTACCATTCACCAATGACGGATTGTAGTTCTGATATTCATGTTTTTGTCAGCATTAGCTGGGCTGGCTTTTCTATATTTCTTTGCATTGTTTATTTGTTTTTGTTATTTTTACTTATAGGGCCAATCTCTGAATATATTGAGGTATTTTCAATGCACTACGTGAATTCCTCAATTCCCTCAAGAACAACCTGTCTATTAATTTTGGTGGAGAAGGCTGATATGTTACTTTGAAGTTGAATTTTTAGCAATAATAATAAAAAAAATTTATGCAAGTGGCTTGATGGCTTCACCGGAAAACAGACATGTGAAGCCATTAGCCTATATGTTACTCTATACTTTTGATCTATAAGCGTTCAGTGTTAATTTAGGAATGCTTATAATATGGTTCTGCACAAATTTGGCAAGAAACTCTACTCTGGACTAGTATCAACTATGACATCACATCTAAAAGATATAGCAAAATCAATCAAGGTTGCTCAAGGACCTTCGTTTCTGGAAGAACTCAATAGGAAATGGGCAGACCACAACAAGGCATTGCAAATGATCCGAGACATTAATGTACATGGACAGAACTTTTATCCTGAGTGCACACAAGACCCCAGTCCACGAGCTCGGGTTGAATTTGTGGAGGGACAACATTATCCACTGTAGCAAAATTCAGACAAGGCTTCAATCTACACTTCTTGAACTTGTTCTTAGAGAAAGGACAGGTGAAGTAATAAACCGTGGTTTGATGAGGAATATAACAAAAATACTAATGGATTTAGGTTCTTCTGTTTACCAAGAAGACTTTAAAAAGCCTTTTCTTGTAGTCTCAGCTGATTTCTATCGTGGTGAGTCTCAGCATTTCATCGAGTGTTGTGATTGTGGGGATTATCTTAAGAAAGCCCAGAAGCGTCTAAATGAGGAGATCGAGAGAGTATCCCACTCCTTAGATGCAAAAAGTGAAGCAAAGATAACAAATGTGGTGGAGAAGGAGATGATTGAAAGTCATATGCAGAGATTAGTCCACATGGAGAACTCTGGTTTGGTTAATATGCTTGTGGATGACAGATATGAAGATCGGGGAAGGATATACAGCCAATTTCGCAGGGTGCCAAATGGGCTTTGTTTAGTTAGAGATGCCATGACTTCTCACATTCGGGAGGCAGGTAAGCAACTAGTAACTGATCCAGAGAGGTTTAAGGATCATGTTGACTTTGTGCAGCGGCTGTTGGATAAAAAGGATAAGCATGATAAGATCATTAGTCTGGCATTTAACAAAGACAAAACATTCCAGAATGCTCTGAATTCCTCCTTTGAATACTTTATTAATTTGAATCCCCGTTCTCCGAAATTCATTTCTTTGTTTGTGGATGATAAGCTCCGCAAAGGACTGAAAGGCGTTAGTGAGGAGGATGTAGAGATATTACTGGACAAGGTGATGATGCTTTTCCGCTACCTACAAGAAAAAGATGTGTTTGAGAAGTATTACAAGCAACATTTGGCAAAAAGGCTACTTTCAGGCAAGATCATCTCTGATGATGCTGAGAGAAGCTTGATAGTAATGCTCAAAACGGAGTGTGGGCATCAATTTACTTCAAAGTTGGAAGGCATGTTCACTGATATGAAGACCTCCTAAGACACGATGCTGGGATTCTATTCATCAATGGGTGCCGAGATAGCAGACGGCCCTACACTTGCTGTCCAGGTCCTTACTACCAGATCTTGGCCAACTCAATCGAGTACCAATTGCAACCTTCCACCAGAAATTTTAGGGGTGTGCGATAAGTTTCGAACATATTATCTTGGGACTCACTCTGGTAGGAGATTGTCCTGGCAAACAAATATGGGCACTGCAGATTTGAAAGTAGCGCTTGGGAAAGGGCAGAAGCATAAGTTGAATGTATCCACATACCAAATGTGTATCCTAATGCTCTTCAACAATGATGATCAGCAGAGTTATAAAGAAATCGAACAAGCAATGGAGATACCTGCCCCAGACTTGAAGAGGTGCCTGCAGTCACTGGCATGTGTTAAAGGGAAGAATGTCCTTCGCAAAGAGCCCATGAGCAAGGATATTACCGAGGATGATGTCTTTTTCTTTAGGGTCCTTAACACTAATATACAACAATTAGAAAATAATTATAAAAATAAAACACACACAACATAATTACAAAAATAAAACAACACAATATTATCTTGCTAAAATTACGCGTCATTAACTCCTTACACGTCAGTTACCGACTTTCATATTTTTAACTGACCGATCCTAAATTCACGCTAATGAAGAAAAAGGCAACTTGGAGATCAGAAAAAACAGAGCAACGACAGATAGATCGGAGAAGACGACATGGAACTCTGAGATCGGATAATAGAGGAATAGATCAACAGCAACTTCAAGATCAACAACAACTTCAAGATCTACAACAACTTCAAGATCAACAACAACTTCAATAAGATCAACAACAACTTCAAGATCAGAAATCAACCTCTGTAACAACTTTGAGTTTAAAGTTTATATGCATATTGTTACCTCATGGGTACTATATACTCGTATATTGATTATCTTTCTTAAGTTTTTCGCTCTTTAATTGGTAACAAAGTCAGTATACTGACTGTTTTGATTTCAAAATGCATGTAAAAATCTGTTTTATATTCTGGTTACTAAGTACATATAAATTGGTTACTGTTTATTATTGATTTGGTTACTGTATAATGTTTATTTGGTTGTTGAATACTTTAAATGTTTATTTGGTTACCCCGTGGTTACTATATACTCGTATATTGGTTACCTTTCTTAAGTTTTTCGCTCTTTAATTGGTCACAAAGTCAGTATACTAACTGTTTTGATTGCAAAATGCATGTAAAAATATGTTTTATATTCTGGTTACTAAGTACATAGAAATTGGTTACTGTTTATTATTGATTTGGTTACTGTATAATATTTATTTGGTTGCTGTGTATTTTAAATGTATATTCTACGGATATTTTTTATATTGATGGTTACTTATTAAATACATTGGTTACCTTCCTGCAACTGTTGAATCTTTAAGTACATATTGATGTTTTTTATATTGTTTATTTTTGCTGTAAAATGCATGTCAAATATGTTTTATGTTATGGATACTAAGTAAATATATGTTGGTTACTGTCTAGTCTGGATTTGGTTAGTATATAATGCTGACTTGTTTACTGTGTAATATTACCATGGTTACTACATAATATTACTGTGTTTTATACTGATTTTTTTATATTGATGGTCACTGATTAACTACATTGGTTACCTTCATACACCTGTTATTCTTTAATTTGTAGCAAAGTCATTACAGATTGTTTTGGTTGTAAAATGAATGTAAAAATATTTTTTATAATCTTGGCTACTAATTACATATATCTTGGTTACTTTATAATATGTATTTAGATACTGAAAGGTGTTTATTTGGTTACTCTATAATGTTATTGAGTTTTATAATTGTTTCTTTTATATTGGTGGTTACTTATTGACTATATTGATTACCTTCACACAACTGTTAATCTGATTATATATATATTGGTTGTTGCATACTATTTAATTGGTTACAATATAATTGGTTGCAGTGACAATTTGACAATTTCTGTCAAGTTTAGAGTGTCAAATTTTGACGTTTTTGGAGCCTAATTTTATTGGAAATGGGTCAACGATCAAAAGTCACAAGCTTCGCTGGTGAACTGCAGGATTTTTTGGTCAAATTTCATCATTTAGGCATTCAAAATTGCATGTAAAAATGTGGTTTATGTTCTGGTTACTAAGATTATGTAATTTGGTTACTGTCTAATATTGATTTGGTTACTTTACAATATTTATTCAGTTGTTAGACAATAGAGACTGATTGTAACCAGTACAACAAATTTAATTGTTTACAGGAATATATAGTTGTTTACTGTTAGTAACCATTAACAACATGGTTAGTAACATTTTTGATGGTATACAATAACCAAAATTGATGTTGATTAATATTTTAATTTTTGAATCCATCATGAGTTATCAATATAAAGTAAACATATACAAGCTTTATAACAGTTTTGATACAAGCTTATAACAGTCTTGATACAAGCTTATAATTATCTGATTACTAACAAGCTAGTAACTATCTATGATAATTATCTGGTTACTAACAAGCTTGTAGATAAATAGGACTGTAAGACCTCGAATTTTATGAAATAAAAGTATTCAATTTTTCTTATAATTACAATTCAGTAAATGGTTAAATTGATAAAAAGTTAAAGTTATGGGTGAAATGTGAAATTTTTTCAAAATAAACAAGTGATTATAAAATAATCATTGTTGTCGGGGAATATTCGTTGGTCGTGGAATATTCTTCCTGTCGGGGAATATTCGTACGACGGCGCAGCCTTGTGTGGCCCCAATAACGAAAAGCGATTGGATGAAGAAAACGACAAGTATAAGTTGTTTATAAATAACGGCGTAGTTGTTACCGTTAATACTATTGGAATACCCGGTGGTTAAAACACAGTAATACGCGTTGTTGCATAATAGCACACGGTATTGCACTAATTATTGATTCTTACGTAAGAAGACACTACTCAATAATTGTTACAGTAATTACTGTTCAGTATTTTATTTTATTGATTCAATAATTGCTGCGTTAATATTTTATATTACTGTTGTTTCAATAATTGTCACCACACAGTATTTTTCATTATCAAAGCAATAATTCATATTATCTGAATAATATTATTAGATAACATTATTGACAATGTCTAGAAAGTTCTGTCTAAGGAGAGGTTATTTAATTGCGCGCCAGTAAGGAGAAATCTTTATTGGAAGACCCCCTCTATCCTGGGAACGGTCTGGTTGTCAGTACCGTGATTCTGTAATATTATTTGTGAATAATTAATTATTGATTTATATGATGAGAAAAATATTAATTTTATAAAGATATAGATGGAGAAAAATTTTAATGTGACAATTGTTGTAAATTAATATTTTATCTTTTTCTGATAAAATAATTCATTTAAATATATTATTTTAATAATATATTAATGATGATATTTTTACAATGAATGTGAGATATATAAATAAATGAGGAAGAGTATTTTTGTTGAATTAAATGTTTAACACATGTTTTGTGTGTTGGTGGACACAATTCTTGACAGAAAATTTATTATAGACTGTAAAATTGTCTGTTTATGAATTTCGGTCAATTTCTGCTTGGAATTTGGAAAAACTTTCTTCTACAAAGTTGTAGAGAATTGAATTTTCTATAAAAACTTGCGAAATTCGAATTTTCTGATAAAAGGACTATTTATTATGAATTATTAAAGTTCCGAAGTTCCAGAATAATTGATTTTTGGAAGTTTAAAATATTTATAGTTAGAAAAACGTTTTTGATATGTTTGGTGAGCCCCATTGGTTGTTGAAATCAGCTGAATTGAGTTATTGATGGTGGGCGTAGAAAATTTGATTATATATATTAATATTATATTAAATTTTCTGCTTTGGTGTTCTAATCATTTTACTATAAATAGGGTGCTTAGATTAGAATTGAAAATCACACCAGAAACAACAGATTTCTCTCTTTCTCTCTCAATATATTGAGTATATTCTTGTGAGTATTTTAATACTTTGAGTGTTGCTATACGGTGCAAGTTCAAGTCATAGCCTATATCCGGTGTTCAACTAGAAGTACTGTCTTTACGAGGTAAGGAATGTTATTTTATTCGAAAATGATATTATTTCTTCAATATCATTATGCCGAAATATTGGTTGAAAATTTTTATTAAATTTGAAACTTTTCATGTCGGGATTACTATTCACGAGTTACTATTCACCGAAAAAATGAATTTTTTTTCTTTTCGTCCAAAATATCTATTCTGGATACTAATTTTGATTGTATCCTTTTTTTGATCATTCTTGAATTTTACTTCACTATGATTATTTATGAGGTATTTTTGGACATGGAATAGCTGAAATACGAATCCTTAATATTTATTCTTTTGTTTCACTGGATTCGTTTTCTTTAAAATATTTTTCATCATCCTCAGTCCTAAATGATGATGTTACTGAATATCTTTGGCCTGTAGTGCAAAGATGAATGATTTCTTGATGAATATCTTTGGCCCGTAGTGCAAAGATGAACAGGTGTTGAGATGAACATGACCAACTAATGAATATCTTTGGCCTGTAGTGCAAAGATGAATGATTGATTCCAGATATATATTGATTGATGTTACAGGGATAAAAGATAGACGATAAACTTTTAAATTCATATATAGAAGATAGTAAATTTCATTCTCTACTAAACTACTCTTCTAATGATTATTATTTCCGCTGCAAATAATGATTTAAAACTTGTTGTCTATTGTATTCTATTAAATTTTTTCCTGTTGAAGACTAACGATAATTTGTTCTGTATTATCTTAGTCATAATGTTCTTTACTGGGCTAGTTGAGCTCACCCTTTTCCTTGTTGTTTCATTTTTCTTCTCAGGAGGCGAGAATGTAGCGAGTACTAGTCGGGGTGTGGAATGATGGTTCTAGAAGTGGTTCTAGTAGTCCTCACTATTCTGTAAAATAGTGTATTAATAATTGTAATGAGGACTTATTTGAGTGTGGATATTGTGTAGATGATAATATTTGTTTTTAAACTCACAGTTTAAGTATTGTCGTATTTTGCACGACAATTATTTTAATAAAGTTGTAGTTGTTTCTGTACCATATATTTTAGCGACTCAGAATGGGTTGTGGATTGGACCTATTTTGGGGGCGTCACAGTTGGTATCAGAGCTTAGGGATATGATCTCTGGAGGAGATCGGAGAATATAACTAGGAGGGGAGAGATGAGTAAATCCTTCGCTAGTGTGTCCTACCTAAGCTTATTTGTTGGTCAGTCATAATATGGGGATATTATGTGATATGTTAATTTGTTTAATTAACCCTTGTTTTATGACAGTATTTGAAAATGGCTGCTGAGAATGCTAACAATGGAGTGAATGAGACTGTGGGGATACCTCTAATCACTAACCATGATAATGTGATGTCAAATAAAAAAGGAATTAGAGAAATCCATGTGGTGAGTGAAGAATTGATAGTTGCACCCGAAATGGTCGCAGAGGTAACAGCTGAGAGTGAGGAAGAAGAGGAACCTGAAAAGAGTTTGTTAGAGGTATTATATGATCAAAATGTAGAATTGTAAAATTGTATTCATGAATTAGAAGAGCAGGCTGAAGAACGACAGGCGGTCGTGGAGCAAAAGGATGCAACAATTCAAGCTTGTATTACCCGATATGTAATGCTTGAACAGAAACATTCTTTGGCAGAGTATAAGATGATAAAGATGAAATTCGAGTTGAAAGAAGAAAAAACTGAACGAGTGAGAATAAGTGTTGCATGAGTAAAAGCCGCACGACACGTGGATATTGTGAAAAGAGATGTCCGATCTAAAAAGGCTAAAATAGATTATATGAATTTCTCTTTTTGGAAAGCAATTGGGAGAACCCAACACCGAGTTTTGAATTACCCTGTACAAAGCGGTCAACCTGAATTCGATATGGATCGAAGATTGATGATTCGGATCATGAATCAGGAGTACGACGAGGCAGTTGAGGGAGGAATATGTCCTATAAAAAAGTATATTCCTACGGTAGTGATGACGCCAAATGCTGCCCCAGCAAGTCAAAGCCGGGTAGTTCGAGGGATGGCGGTTGTCATGACTTCCCAACAAATGAGGAACCCAAATAAAGTTATCATGGGAGATGAGCAATGGAGAAATCATGATGATCTGAGAGATAGAATCTGAAATGAAAGCAAGGTATTCTCAACTCTTCGAAATACCAGGTACGTAAATTTCGGGGACGAAATTTCATAAGGAGGGGAGATTGTAAGACCCCGAATTTTATGAAATAAAAGTATTCAATTTTTCTGATAATTACAATTCAGTAAATGGTTAAATTGATAAAAAGTTGAAGTTATGGGTTAAATGTGAATTTTTTTTAAAATAAACAAGTGGTTATAAAATAATCATTGTTGTCGGGAAATATTCGTTGGTCGTGGAATATTCTTATGAAGGCGCAGCCTTGTGTGGGCCCCATAACGGAAAGCGATTGGATGAAGAAAACGACAAGTATAAGTTGTTTATAAATAACGGCGTAGTTGTTACCGTTAATACTATTGGAATACCCGGTGGTTAAAACACAGTAATACGCGTTGTTGCACAGTAGCACACGGTATTGCACTAATTATTAATTCTTACGTAAGAAAGCACTACTCAATAATTGTTACAGTAATTACTGTTCAGTATTTTATTTTATTGATTCAATAATTGCTGCGTTAATATTTTATATTACTGTTGTTTCAATAATTGTCACCACACAATATTTTTCATTATCAAAGCAATAATTCATATTATCTGAATAATATTATTAGATAACATTATTGGCAATGTCTAGAAAGTTCTGTCTAAGGAGAGGTTATTTAATTGCGCGCCAATAAGGAGAAATCCTTATTGGAAGACCCCCTCTTTCCTGAGAACGGCCTGGTTGCCAGTACCGTGATTCTGTAATATTATTTGTGAATAATTAATTATTGATTTATATGATGAGAAAAATATTAATTTTATGAGGATATAGATGGAGAAAAATTTTAATGTGACAATTGTTGTAAATTAATATTTTATCTTTTTCTGTTAAAATAATTCATTTAAATATATTATTTTAATAATATATTAATGGTGATATTTTTATAATGAATGTGGGATATATGAATAAATGAGGAAGAAGAGTATTTTTGTTGGATTAAATGTTTAACACATGTTTTGTGTGTTGGTGGACACAATTCTTGACCGAAAATTTATTATAGACTGTAAAATCGTCCGTTTGTGGATTTCGGTCAATTTCTGTTTAGAATTTGGAAAAAAAAATTTCGGCAAAGTTGTAGAGAATTGAATTTCCTATAAAAATTCGCGAGATTCGAATTTTCTGATAAAAAGGTTATTTATTATGAATTATTGAAGTTCTGAAGTTCCAGAATAAATGATTTTTGAAAGTTTAAAATATTTATAGTTAGAAAAACGTTTTTGATATGATTGATGAGCCCCATTAGTTGTTGAAATCAGCTGAATTGAGTTATTGATGGTGGGCGTAGGAAATTTGATTATATATATTAATATTATATTAAATTTTTTTCTTTGGTGTTCTAAGCATTTTACTATAAATAGGGTGCTTAGATTAGAATTGAAAATCACACCAGAAACTACAAACTTCTCTCTTTCTCTCTCAATATATTGAGCATATTCTTGTGAGTATTTTAATACTTTGAGTGTTGCTATACGGTGCAAGTTCAAATCATAGCCTATATCCGGTGTTCAACTAGAAGTACTGTCTTTACGAGGTAAGGGATGCTATTTTATTCGAAAATGATATTATTTCTTCAATATCATTATGTCGAAATATTGGTTGAAATTTTTTATCAAATTTAAAACTTTTCATGTTGGAGTTACTATTCATGAATTACTATTCACGAGTTACTATTCACCGAAAAATAAAAAAAATTTCTTTTCGTCCAAAATATCTATTCTGGATACTAGCTTTGATTGTATCCATGTTTTGATCATTCTTGAATTTTACTTCACTATGATTATTTATGAGGTATTTTTGGACATAGAATAGCTTAAATACGAATATTTATATCATAAACAGTTTACCAAACAAATACATTGTAACCAAAACAACATATAAAAATAACCAAAATCTCAATTAAGGGAAAAAAAATGGTATCCAAATCATAAGCTAACAGTAACAAAAAAATATACTAATGAAGTAACCAAACAGTTATATGTTAGTAACCAAAACATATATTAATGGTAACCAATACATAAACATAATGCAGAAGTAACAAAACAGTTATATGATAGTATTTATTTTTTATTGTTTGACGTAGCTACAACGTAAGCTTTACATCAAGACCCCAGAAATTAGTCTAGTATACTAAACAACATGTAGTCCAAACTCAGTTTAGTCAATCAATGTATACTAAACAAATACATTGTAATCAAAATAACATAAAAAAGTAACCAAAATCCCAATTAAGGGAAAAAGAATGGTATCCAAATCATAAGCTAACAGTAACAAAAAATATACTAATGAAGTAACCAAACAGTTATATGTTAGTAACCAAAATATATATTAATGGTAATCAATACATAAATAACATGTACACCAAAACCAGTTTAGTAAACCATGTAAACTAAGCAAATACATGGTAACCATAACATTAAAAAATAACCAAAATAACAAATCAAGGTAACAAAAATGGTATCCGAATCCCAAATTAACAGTAACCAAAATATAATGCAGAAGTAACCAAACAATTACATGATAGTAACAATAACAAAATTTAAATTAACACACCTTTAAAAAATTTTGGTTTGAAAATATCTTCTGGCTATGAACTTGAGCTTCTTCCCATGACATTTGCCGCCATGATCTCTTTCCGAATAACATCAAGAGGCAAGTTTGAAGCAAAATTTCTATTATCTCGATAATAGAACATGTATGCTTTCTGATCCAAAACCTTCTTTTCACTAACTTGAACAACTTGTGAATCAACAAGTGCAACAAAAGTAAATTAAAAAACAATCAAAAAAATAAAGGACTATTAGACAATGCAAACCAGTTGCATCCCCCAATAGCCTGAAGGAGATCAATATTCATTAACCAATTTACGCCGCCCAGTACGAACAACTATAATGAAGATGAAGAAGAAGAAAAATATTCATTAACCTTGTATGCAGGTCTAGTTAATTAGTCTAACAACTATGAAGATGAAGATGAAGATGAAGATTTTAGAGAGAGAAAGTACGAAAATTATGGAAGTTGGGAGAAAAAAAAAGGTTTATTTACATAGGAACACACGTTTCAAAAAAAATCACCCGATTTGCCATATCAGCCAATTAATACTAATCACTTAAATTAAAGAATTCTAATTACACTAATATTGTAAATAAATATGAAAAAGTGTAATATTTTTGTAATTATTTTAGGGTCCATAACATTAATATACAATAATTAGAAAGTAATTATAAAAATAAAACATACATAAAATAATTACAAAAATAACGCAATTCATATTAATAAGGAAACCTAAAATTAAGGAGAAATATCTGCCATAACTAATCATTCAAATTCAAATATCTAGGATCTAACCACAAAAACAAATTCAAATATTCAAATTCAAATTTTATAGGAAAGACTGCACAAATTTTGTACTTTGCAGGAGGTGGTGGAGGCAATTTTCAGAGGGGGTGGAAGCTTTAGAGGAGGTGACAGCGTCGGAGGAGGTGGTAATGGTGGCTTCAGAGGCGGCGGTGATGGCTATGGAGGAGGTAACAATGGCGGTGGTGGCGGAGATGGCGGTGGTGGCTCAAGTGGTGGTTACAGAGACGGTAGAGGTGGAGGCTGGGGCGGTAGTGGCGGGAGCAACCATTTTCTGGTAGTAAAAAGAAATTCTCAAGATACTGCAGAGGAGAAGATCGTTAGTAATGTAATGGCAACCAAACTTTTATAACAAGATAACCAAAACTTTTATACTAAGGTAACCAAACTTTTATACCAAGGTAACTAAACCTTGGTAATTACCAAGGTAACCAAACTTTTATACTGACGTAACCAAACTTTTATATTAAGGTAACCAAACTTTTATACCAAGGTAACCAAAACTTTTATACTAAGGTAACCAAACTTTTATACCAAGGTAACCAAACTGTCATACCAAGGTAACCAAACATTTATACCAAGGTTACCTTGGTATGAAGGTTTGGTTACCTTGGTGTGAAGGTTTGGTTACCAACTGCACTATGAAAAAATTGATGGTGTGGAGGTGGATTGGTTACCTTGGTATGACAGTTTGGTTACCTTGGTATAAAAGTTTGGTTTCCAAACTTTAATATTGAGGTAACCAAACTTTTATACTAATGTAAACACCAATCAATACCAATCAACAAAAAAAGTGATCATAAATTCATAATCAAACGCACATTTTGCATAAAATTAAGATCATAAACCCCAAATGAATGAAATTAAAGAGAAAACTTTAAAAACTGGTGCTCGAGAGAGAGAGGTAAAATAGAAGTACTTACAAAAACAGAGTACAAAAAAATATGAAGAACAGTTGGAAGAATGAAAGAGAGAAAAAAAAATGGCAAAATAAAAGAAAATAGAAGAAATGACGTCTTCATCTTTTATACAAAAATGGCAGAAATGACGTCTTCATCTTTTATACAAAAATGGCAGAAATGACGTCTTCATCTTTTGAAGAAAAAATGGCAGAATAGAAGAAAATGAGAGAGAAAATGGCAAAATGTCGTCTTCATCTTCTCTCTTCACTGGTGTCTTCATCCTCTCTCTTCACTCTTCAGCTTTTGTCTTTAAATATGAAAATAGAAGAATAGAATTGCAGTGGCGTACATAAAATGGCAGTAGGAGGAGATGAGAAAGAAAATGACACATACCAAAACTAATCCCCTAAATTAAGGAATCCTAATTACACTGATATTGTCATGTCAGTCATTACATATTAATTCCTTAATTTAAGAACCTTTAATTATGTTAAGATTGAAAATAAAAATAAAAAAGTGTAATACTTTTGTAATTATTTTATAGGTGTATGATTTTTGTAATTATTTTTAAAAATGTACTACTATATGTAATTTATCCTTTTATAGGTGTATGATTTTTGTAATTATTTCTAAAAATGTACTAATATATGTAATTTACCCTTTTCTTTAACGATAAATTTACAAGCAAGTATTACAAGGTCAAGATAGGTACTGTTGTTGCACAAAAGGAGTCCGAACCAGAGAAGCAGGAGACGCGGCAAAAAGTGGAGGATAGAAAGTCCCAAATTGAGGCAGCAATTGTGAGGATCATGAAGGCTCGGCGGGTCCTGGATCACAATAATATTGTTGCAGAGGTTACTAAGCAGCTACAGTTGCGATTCTTGCCAAACCCAGTTGTAATAAAGAAAAGAATCGAGTATCTGATCGAGCGGGAGTTTTTAGAAAGGGACAAAGTGGATAGGAAGTTGCATCGATACCTGACTTGAAAAAACAAGTGAGTCAGCGAGTGTTTCATTTTGTGTCTGCTGGAATGTTGTTGAACTATTGCAGATTCAGAGACTTGTTCGATGCTGCTTTTGTTTTACACAGTTACAACTTTTGTCTTCTTGATGCTTTGGGCCACGGGGTGGGGCCCTAGGGATGGGTGTCAATGTATATTGGAAGTCCATTTTTGACATGGGTATCAATTGTATAGATTCTGCCATTCCGTTGTTATGGAATATTGTTTCTTTCACATTTTATTATCTTACTTCTGTCAATATAATGACATTCACCCTGTGATGAATCGAAAAACTATCCACTTAACCCTATGTTCGTTCTCTCATCCTAGGTTCATCTCTCTATTTGTCTTCCCCTTCCTTTTTCTCCTTCTATTTCTTCTCAGGTCGCTAAGTATTATTGTTGAGTTTTCTCAGTACTCATATTTGTTTTGGACAAACAGGCTCTACACCATTCAAAGCTAGATCATTGCTGGGATATTGAATTTTTGTTTTCAGCATTTAATACGAGGGTATGTATGTCACATGTGTCCTCTATTGATTTTTATGTTCATAATCTGTCTTGCCATAATTCATTTTTATGTTCATAATTTTTAAAATGATCTTTAACCCTAAAAGTCAATTAAACACATTTAAACCGTACTGTATGATAAAGTCTATGGTAACTTGCATAGTTAAATTTTATTATCAATTATACAAAATGAAAAAAAAAATGTACAAGTTTATAGCCATTTATTTTTATATTATAGCCTTTTATCGTTAAAATGAAAAAAGAAAAGAAAAAAGAAGTACACATCTTTAGTTAACTATTTACAAGTTTATATTGCATGAGAAACATAATAGTACCCTTTTTATATTCAATAATTTAATAAATAATTGAAAATTAAACAGTTTTAATTACAATATATAACAATTAAAAAAATTAAAATCAATAAATGCTGAGGCTGAATTTGGACACTCCTCCCGTTTTTACTAAGTTAAAGAATGAAAGAACATAACATGCTCAGTTCAATCTAGACCTGACAATATAGTTGGTTAAATGTCGAGTCAACCCATATTAACTGGAATTAAATGGGTTGATTAACTATTTTTATTTATTTGGGTTAGTTAAAGTTTGGAACCATATTTTAAAAAAGAAATATAGTTCTAACCCGGTTAACTATTTTTCGACCCATATTTTATTCCAAATCCAAATAAAAAATTCTTTCCACCCATATTTACATATTCAATAAGCTCAACAACCCACACATCCACCCCACCTAACCCACCCCCCACCCAACCCCACCCACACCCACACCCACACCACCCCCACCCCCACCCCCACCCCCAAAAAAATAATATTATGTGATTATGTATACATCCCCTACCCTCACACCTCCCACCCACTCCACTCCACCCCCCACCCCACCCACCCCCACCCCCACCCCCACCCCCACCCCCACTCACGCCACAAAAAAAATAATATTATGTGATTATGTATACACCCCCTACCCCCACCCCCACTCTCACCCCACTCCTCACCCCACCCCCACCCACACCCACACCCACACCCACATCCACATCCAAAAAAAATATGTATACATCACCCTCCCCAACCCCTACCCCCACCCACCCCAACACCCCACTCCTCACCCCACCCCCCACGCCCCACCCCCACCCCCACCCCCACCCAAAAAAAATAATATGTATACACCACCCACCCCAACCCCTAACCCCACCCACTTACCCAACCCACCCAACCACCTTGAAATTATTCCTCAAGGTCTGCCATTTATTTACATTTTCAAAAGTTCTGGAGAATTAAATTTCACCGCCTTGGGAGGTTTGAATACCGTGTTGGAGGATCGCACGAATACCCCCCTGAAGTGATAATTGTCATCTCTTTTTACCCTCTTAAAGTCTGAACCATGAAAATATGATGGCGCATATAAAAGAGGCTCAGGATTGCACCAAGTTCATATAAATCATATATAGGACTAGGACTAATCCAAAAGAGTGGCAACATTTTGATCCCTACAAGATAGCTGTACATACCGATATATTCGTAATTGGATTCCCACGTTTGTGCAGCTGATCCCTGTTACTGGAAAGGTCAGTGATAACTTAAAACTATGATTAAAAAGCATAAAAAGCCAAATGGGAATTCAGCTGCCATCCTCATCATCATCATCTTTGTCATCACCAATTTTCCTGATCAATAGACATCATTAAGAAGTCACGAAACAGGACCAGATAAAACATGTTTTTGGCTGATTTAACAGGAAACTGACAAAGAAGGTAAAACCCATAGGCAAACAGAAAAACAAAGGATTATATAATTAATCACAATCTTTAAGTGAAATTAGGCAACTAAAGAAAGCGAAATATTCCACCTACTAGATGAACGTGGACTATGAATATATACATAGTCTGCAAATATTTAAACTAAATACCAAGTCCAGCAATCCATAAATAGAAATAAAAGGACGAAGATGCAATCCGCATCTAAGCCTCAAAACAAAGTATTGGTCAAGTAGCAGTTTTTGTATATACAAGAATTATAGGATATATTCTATGTAATAGGAGCCAATAAACATGCCTATTTCCGAAGTGAGAACAAAGAAAATGTGGCTTCTGATCCATTTTTGGCAACCAAGATAAAGATGATGAAGTTAGTTCATAGCAACCTTACAAGTGACTGAAATTTCTTCAGACTATCTATGTATGAACTTAATTCATACTCTCTTCCACCTATTTTATCAACAAGTAATTTTCTACCTATTTATCTCAACAACTGAAAGTAAAAAATAAACTGTAGCCGAATCTGATGAAGATACACCAAACCTCCAGTCTTAAAATAAACATTTTTTAATATTGAATACATATTCATTGCAACCTTCTTGATTTAAAGAACTCTAGAACCAAAAAGGAAAGGAAAAATATGCAGGTCTAACGTAAAGAGTTAAACTAGCCCTGATGCTCTTAAATCTTTTGTTGTCCTTGCTTATTCGTATACGTTGCGTGTACTTTTGCAGAGCTCATTTGACTACTAGTTTGGACTTTACTAAATATACTGAGCAGAGTTGCCCTACTTGTGTTGTCTTAGTTTAGAAGAGCTAGCACAGAAGAGAGAAAAAAAGGAAGCAACACAAGTTACACAACCACAAGTCACTTCGGATGCCATAGACATACAAAAAGTGTACCATCTCAATTAGTTTGCAACTAATATAATACTCCAATTGATAACCTTTGATAACATGTGCCATACCTTCTGGTCTTCCTCATTCAAGAGATCACCAAGTGCAGGATGGCTTAGGAACTGCATGGTTCAAAATGCAACACCCATCTAAATTCAAATTATGTGAGGTTAAAGCCTTATTGCTTAAACTATAGTATCAAGATATACAAATAAAAGGGTAGCCGAATAACTTACAGCAGTCAGCCAGAAGTCAGGAATAGATTTGATAATATCGCTTATTTTGCCAGAAACAGGCCTTATTTCATTATATTTCTGCTCAATTTCCAAAACCTTGTCGCTGACTTCTTCATTAACCTGATAGTGACATTCCAGGAATCATGCTTCAAATAAATTATGTGCAGCAGTGAACTTGTATTAGTTTCAAATGAGCCATAGACTCCTATTGGAAAGTATAGACATCTAGCTAATACTACCTCCGTTCCTAAAAGATTGTCGTTTAAGGTTTTGGCACATGAATTAAGAAAGTATCATTTACCAAGTAAAATTTGTTTGAAATTTCATCACTACCCTTTTATGTGATGTTGAAAACTATTAATAAAAGGAAGATAATTTCTTGGGACAATGAGAGAAGGTAGGGATAATACGGGAAAGTAAATAATTTATTCTCCTCGAAAGCTTCAAAAACGACAATCTTTTAGGAACGGAGGGAGTAATAAATAGTAATGAAACTTTAAAATTTATTGCTTTCACAACTCTACATTTATTCAGTTTACAATTATATATAACTGATATAGTACTTACAAAGGAAACACTAAAATCAAGGAGGGAAACAAAGGGAAAATGCCAGCTTGAACATAAGCTTCCCCTTTTTTTCATGCATTTTAAATTTATAAACAACTTATTTCCTTTCATCTCCATACATTCCAAGAAACAATGCACAGGGTAAAAGCAATATAAAATAAAATAAGCAACCACATAATGTAAAACCAACCAAATATTCAGAAATTAAACATATAAAAAATATTCATATCAAAACAATTTAACACCATAATTATCCAAACAACCTATACCACAATGCATAATTTTATTTTATCTGTAAAAAATAAACAATTCGACAAATCAAAACCCATTAGCTACTGAGACGTTAAAAGATCATAAATTTGCATAAGAATGCATATATATATATATATATATATATATATATATATATATATATATATATATATATACAGAAATGATCAAGTAGGGATCCCTTACTTTCTTAAAATTTGGAACTTTTTTTTTTTTAAAACAACTAAAAAAAAGTTTAATATTTTATGGAATGAATTTTTTTCATAATACAATATTTTGGGCGTATTTTGAATACCTATACCAAAAAATAGTGGTACAATCTGGCCAAATTGTATATATATGTTTTTTAAATTTTACACCCAAAATACTGTATTATAAAAAAAATTTCAGTTTCATAAAATATTAAAAAAAAATTTAGTTATTTAAAAAAAAAAAACAAAAAAACAAAAATCTCTCATTTTATGAAAGTAAGGAATCCCTAACTGATCCTGACCCTATATATATATATATATATATATATATATATATATATATGGAGTATTAAATGGTAAAAAAGAGAGAACCTTTTCAAGCTGATCTTGGAGCTCTTGAAGCTTTTCGATGAAGAAAACGAGGTCGCCGTCAATGTGCTCGGAGTTTTCCTCCACGGCAACCTTTGATTTCTTCGCGCGGTCAGCTACCATCTTTCCAACCCTAGACTAGAGAATAGTTTCACTAGTATTGGGCAGTCGTTTATTTTTAGACTTAACTTTGTTTTAAGTAAAAAAAAAAAAGTTAATTATTTGTGATTTATTTAAAAATAATTTTAAAATAATTTTAAAATAAATTAATTTGACCAAATATAATATTTATTTTTTTCCTCTTTTTATTATTTATTTGTTTGATTATGATCTATTTTTTGATTTATAAAATATATAAGTCATTTTTCATAAATAATTATTTTTACTTTTCAGAAAATGACTTATAAGTCATCTACAAATAAGTAAGCTTGATCAATTATAAAGACGTTTTTATCTTTATTTTAATAGTTTTTACATCTTGTTTTAACTTATAAGTCATTTTAGTCAAATATATTCATATTTTATTTTAACTTAATTTATGACTTATAAGTTAAAATAGTAAAAAACACTTCTTTTTTTATAAATCAAAACTTAAATTGACCTATAAATTATTTTAACTTATAAGTCATTTTAAGATAAGTCATTACCGAATGGAGTCTTTCTGGTTCTTATAATTATATGTATTTGCATGTTGTACTTTTTAAAAAGAAAATGCACGATACCCTAAATATACAATACAAGTTTTTAAATTTAAAAATATTTTTTGATTTTATAAAATTATTTTGCAAATTTTTAAAATTTTAAAATAATAAATAAGACAATTAATATTACTTTTTACTTAATTTATGACAATTATAATTATTTATAAAAATATATAAATTCAATATTATATTTTTAATTTTAATATATTAAATATAATTTAAAATATTAAAATATATTCCTAATTTTAAAGAGGATATATGCGAAATTTTAAATTTTAAAATTGATTTATATGGATTACGTTTTTTCTTAATTTATGACAATTATAAATATTTATATGAAAATCTATAAATGCAATATTATACTTTTATTTTTAATATATGAAAATTTAATTAAAAATATTAAAATATATTAGAACGAATATAATAGAGTAATATGCTGTTAATTACCAAATATCGTGTTTGATTTACTATAAAGAATTTTACAATTCAACTCTCAAATCTTATTTGATCAATAAAATCAACTTTAATGAGATTAATTTTAATAGGATGAGGTTCTGGTATTCAAAAAAAATAAAAAAAAAATCTGATAGATTGGCTTGACTTTATGATGGTTTAGAAAAATGGAAACAAACCACTGTTTAAAATATAATTTTAAATTTATTTTTAATAATCTCAATAGCTAATAGCTAATTAAGTTTAGACACCCTGAACTCATACTGAAAAAATTAGGAACCCTAATTCTCAGTTGAAGAATTGTTTTTGCAGTTGGGATTAAAAGAAAAATTCTTGTTCACCAATGGAGAGAAGAGAATAAAGTCCATAGATATATTCACCATTTTGATTAATCATTATGAATTGATTATCATACTTTTTTTTTTCTTATTAGTGTACAAAATATGAATAATACTACATACATAAATTATTATATAAATATTTTACAAACTACTGATCTGGCATATTCTATCTCAATTTTTTATGTGGGGTCGAAGACTATATTAAAGTAATTTATTGATCAATATGCTGAGATGGAGTATGTCACATCAATAATTTATAAAATATTTATAGAATAATTTGGGTATGTAATATTACTCACAAAATATACCAGCAAAATTGTATGTTGTGCATCAAAATATAAATAGAACTAGATGAAAATATTTTTTTTGGAGAAATAATGTATTTTTATAGTGATATAGTATTTCGGACTAGGTGGACCTGAAAAAAGGGGCAAGAGAAAAATTAATAGAAATTTAAGAAAAACTCACATTTAATTTTGTGTAGTGTCAGTTAAATTAATTATAACCTATTACTAATAAAGAATATAATTACTCATCTTAAAATATAATTTCTTTAGATAAATTAATACGAGTAGTCGAGTACTAGTTAGTAGTTACCGTACTAGAGTATATTTAGTTATTTAAACCAAAAAAATAAAAATTGAAAAAATAGAGTACAAAATTCTTGAAGACGAATCCTCTGTTTAACTTTAAACCAACTCTATCTACCTGTAGAACGCCAAAAAGTATTTTCAACCAATATTTCAAAAATTTTGAAGAAAAATGCAAGTAGTGATGGCTAGTAATTCTTCACTGGTTCATTCTCATCCTGTAATCTACGGGTTTCCAAGACGACGACGCTTGATTGGTCGCCGTGAGCTCTGCTTCGACGGCATTTCCTCTGTCTCTCGCTCCGAAACACATTCCGATGACTCCTTAACCGACCCAGTTTCCCCTCATCCCAATTCCACGCAAAGGTACAATCTTTCCTACTATAAACCTCATACTTTTCAGTTTTTTACATAAATCATATTGTTAGAAGTTGAATTGAATTCTGGATACACTTTGATTTTTAAATTATGTGTTTTGTGTACAATCCCCCTAGGGCTTATTGTTGGGAAAAATCACCTCCCAGATAATGTTGTCTTTCATAAATTAAATAAATAAAATATCACATGCCAGACATTAAATTTGTAGTTCCACCAAAATAATAATCTATGCAAAAATAACGAGTATAAAATATCCAACACTTAAAAATAACGAGTATAAAATATCCAACACGAGACGCCAAGATTTTTACGTGAAAAATCCTCTAAAACTAAAATGTTAAAACTACGGGGACAAAATCCGAACAATTCACTAGAATAATTTGAGAGACTAGAAAGATATCTTAATTTGAGTATAAACTCAAATTACTTCACCACAATAACTATGTGATGGAACCCAAATAAAACATCTATTTATTTGAACAATCTTTCTCTTTATATTTTTCCTAAAGCTTTAGAAGAAGCTTTCTTTTTTCTCTCTACTCTCGGTTGAGAACTTTCTTCAAATTGGTGTGTGTTTCCCTTTTGTTTGCTGCCTTTTATAGCCCAAAACAAAGAGGAGGGGAAGTAAATGAGGAAGGCAGAAAAATCAAAGGGCCGGATGGAGGAAAATTCAAGAGGCGGGGGAATAATAAATTGGGTGAGGACTTGTTGACTAACAATCTCCCCCTCTTAACCCATTAGGGGAGGTATTCACCATGACTCCGTCACTAAGAATTCATGCCGACCAATTCCTTACAAAATTTCAACTTGTCGCGAGTGACTATTTTTGTCAACATATCTGAGGGGTTCTCGTCGGTATGAACTTTCTTCACTTTCTTCAATTTCTTTTCCATCACTTCTCGAAGCCAATGATAACGAACATCAATATGCTTCGTACGATTATGGCAAGTGGCGTTTTTGGTCAAGTCAATTGCACTCTGACTATCACAATAAACTACGTACTCATCTTGTTTCAAACCTAACTCTTGGAGAAACCGTTTTAACCACAACATCTCCTTGCCTGCTTTTGTAGTGACAATGTATTCTGACTCAGTTGTAGACAAAGCAACATGCTTTTGCAACTTGGACTGCCATGATACAGCTCCCCCTGCAAAAGTAAACAAATATCTCGAAGTAAACTTCTTCTCTTCAGAACCTGCCATGTCTGCATCTGTAAAACCCTCAAAGACTGGACTCGTACTATCAAAAACGAAACACAAACTGGAAGTAGCTTTTAAGTATCTGAGAATCCACTTAACTGCTTCCTAATGTTTTCTACCAGGATTTGACAAATACCTGCTCACAACACCAACTGCATGAACAATATCTGGCCGCGTACAAACTATTGCATACATAAGACTCCCCATAACAGAGGAGTAGGGAACTGCTGCCATATCATCTCTCCCTTCCTTAGTAGAAGGACACATGCGCTTTGTCAACTTAATATGACTTGTCAGTTGTGTACTAACTGGTTTAGCATCACCCATGTTGAACCTTGCTAGCACCTGCTCAACATACTTCTCTTGTGACAACCACAATCTTTTGGCTTTCTGTCACGAACAATCTTCATGCCTAAAATTTGTTTAGCTGGACCTAAGTCCTTCATATCAAAGAACTTAAACAACTCACCCTTGAGCCTGCAAATCATATCGGCATCTTGCCCAACTATCAACATATCATTTACATATAGTAACATAATTATGAAGTTACCATCCGGGAACTTTTTGACATACACACAGTGATCTGCAACTATTCTGCTGTACCCTTGATCCACCATAAATGAATCAAATTTCATGTATCACTGTCTTGGGGCTTGTTTCAGGCCATACAAACTTTTCTTCAACTTGCAAACCAAGTGTTCTTTCCCTTTAACTTCAAATCCCTCTTGCTGCTCCATGTAGATTTCTTCCTTCAAATCACCATAAAGAAAAACAGTCTTCACATCCAACTGCTCAAGCTCAAGATCCATACTAGCAACTAATCCTAGCAATACTTGAATAGAAGTCATCTTCACAACTGAAGAAAAAATTTCATCAAAGTCAATACCTTTCTTTTGAGTAAAATTTTTAACGACTAATCGAGCCTTGTACTTCACTAGTTTTTCACCATCTTTCTTAAGCTTAAACACCCATTTGTTCTTCAATGCTTTCCTGTCCTTAAGAAGTGTAGTCAACTCATAGGTGTGATTCTTGTGCAAAGAATCCATCTCATCCTGCATAGCTCTCAGCCAATTGCCCTTCTCCTTATGAGTCTTGACTTCTTGAAAATTCTCTGGCTTCCCCTTCTCATCAACTAAAAAATATTCAGATGAAGGATATCTGACTGATGGCACACGTTTTCTCGTGGATCTTCTTAGCTGAGGTTCTTCAATATTAGGTTTCTCCTCCTGATCAACACTCTGCATCCGACACATCACTACCGTGCAAATCTGTATTAGTCATATCTTCATTCTGACCTCTTTCTCCAACTGTGACATTCTGTACTGGAGAAGGAACTTCGCTGATGTCTGGAACTCTATTATCTCTGGTTGTGTAGCATTATCAAAATGCTCATAATTTTGGTGCTCATGAAACACCATATCTCTGCTCCTGAATAATTTTTTCTGCACTGGATCCTATAACCGGTATCCAAACTATATATCTCTATAGCCAACAAATACACATGGAGTAGACTTGTCATCAAGTTTCGATCTTTGTTCCTTGGGGATATGTGCAAAAGCCTTGCACCCAAATACCCTCAAATAAGAATAAGACAAATCCTTACCATTCCAAATCTTTTCTGGAATTTGAAAATCGGTGCTGATAGAGATCTATTAATCAAGTAACAAGCAGTACGAACAACTTCACCCCAAAATGACTTAGGGGGTGTTTGATAAAAACTGAATAAATCTGAATGAGCTGAATGTGAATCTGAATGAGTTGAATCTGAATGAAAAAAACTGTTTGATAATTGACATGTCTAAAACATCTGAATGACAAAATTTTATTATTTTACCCCTCTAAAAAAATTTAAAATTGATGTAAATTTATTTAATATTACTTAATATAATAATTAATATTTTTTTAATTTTTTTTTAATTTTTTTACTTCATTCAGCCATTCAGCTCAAAAAATCTAACTTAGTCATTCAGTTCGTCTATCTTACCGATTCAGCCATTCAGATCAAAACAAACGCACTAACCGATTCAGCCATTCAGATTCAGTTCTATTCAGCTCTAAACAAACACCCCCTTAGGCAGTTTAGCCATTCTCAACATGCATAGCACTCTCTCAATAATAGTGCGGTTCATTCTCTCAACCACACTATTATGTTGTGGGGTACCAGGAACAGTCTGCTCATGCCGAATGCCATGTTTACTACAATATTCAGAAAACTCCTTTGAAGTGTATTTCCCTCCGTTGTCACTACAAAGACACTTCAACAATTTTTCAGTCTCCCTTTCAACCATAGCATGAAAACTCTGAAAATGCTAGAATATCTGGTCTTTTGTTCTCAACAAAAATACCCACACCTTCCGCGAAACATCATCAATAAAGGTAACAAAATACCTATTTCCACCTAAAGACTCAACCTCAATAGGTCCACATATATCAGAATATACTCTCTCTAGTAGCTCTGGTTGTTTCCCAAACAAACAATAATCACAAGGGCTTAAAACAATATATTTAGCAAAAGAAATTAGTGACCTTTTTGCTAATAACTGCAACCCTTTCTCACTCATGTGACCAAGCCTCTTATGCCATAAGGTTGGTGAAGAGTCATCCTCAACTGCATTCAATTTAATAGGACACCCCTTTACACGAGTCTTGTACAACAAATAACTAGCAGCACCTCTTGCAATCATCATAGAACCTACCATTGATAAGCTTTCACTTTCCACTGTCGAAGTGATTCTCATAGCCTTTTCTGTCCAAGGCCATTCAAGAAATCAAGTTGAGACGCAAATCAGGAACGTGTCTAACATCCCTCAAGGTAATAGTGCAACCAACACGTGTCTGAATGCAAACATCTCCAATTCCAGTAATCTTGGACTGATCAGTATTACCCATTCTCACGTACCCAAAGTCTTCAGTTTTGTAAGTTGTGAAGAATTCTCTCTTAGGTGTAACATGATACGAGGCACTAGTATCAACCACCTAATCAACTTTCTGATCATCAACATGCAAACATTCTTCTTCCCCAAATGAAAGAATCATAACATCTTTAATGACTGTGGCTGCAGTGTTCTTCTCCTCAACCTTGCCTTGCTCACAATTTTTCTGCTTGTCTAACCAGATTCTGCAATTTCTCTTGTAATGACATTCCTTATTACAATGGAAGCATCTATACGTTTTACCTTGTCTGGTCTTTGACTTACTCTTGTGATTTTTGCTTTTGCTGCGGCTTTTATCTCCTTTTTGAGATCCCTTAAAATTGCTTCTGCCCCTGTTATTTGCAACAAGAACATGCGTCTCAAAATTTACACCTTGCTCCTTTCTCTTTGTCTCCTCATTATGAAGACTGTCCTTGACCATCTGCATGGTCATTTTTCTTTTTGGAGCTGAATTGCTTAGAGACACCACCAAAGTCTCCCAGCTATTTGGCAACGAACTGAGAAACAAAAGAGCCTGAATCTCATCATCAAGATTCAACTTCATGGTGGACAGTTGGTTCACCAAACCTTGGAACTCACTCATATGCTCCGACACACTGCTCCCGTTCTTGTACTTGAGATTCACAATTTTCCGAATGACAAAAGTTTTATTTTGTGCAATCTTCTTCTCGTACATAGACTCTAGTGTTGTCCATAAAGTGTGAGCATCCGTCTCCTGCGAAACATGGTAGAACACACTTTGATCAATCCACTGCCGGATGTGACCAATAGTCTTCCTATTCATTTTATTCCAATCAACCTCGAATTTATCCGCATACTTCTTTCCTTCGAGCTCCAACGGATCATACAAATCCTTGCAATAAAGGATATCCTTCATTCTAGGCTTCCAGATCGAAAAATTTGAAGAGGTCAATTTAATCATGGCTCCGACTGATTCCTCCATAAAATTTATCAAAAACAACTGAGCAAATAAACTTAGCTCTGATACCACTTGTTGGGAAAAATCACCTCCCAGATACTGTTGTCTTTGATAAATTAAATGAATAAAATATCAGCACATGTTAAACAGATTAAATTTGCAGTTCTACCAAAATAATAACTACTGCAAGAAATAATGAGTAGAAAATATCCAACAACGAGACACCAAGATTTTTACGTGGAAAACACTCTAAAACTAAGAGGTAAAAACAACGGGACAAACTCCGAACAATTCACTAGAATAATTTGAAAGACTACAAAAATATCTTAATTTGAGTACAAACTCAAATTACTTTATCACAATAACTATGTGATGGAACCCAAATAAAACATCTATTTATTTGAACAATCTTTCTCTCTCTATTTTTCCTAAAGCTTTAGAAGAAGCTTTCTTTTTTCTCTCTACGCTCGATGAGAACTTTCTTCAAATTGGTGTATTTCCCTTTCATTTACTGCCTTTTATAGCATAAAACGGAGAGGAGGGGAAGTAAATGAGGAAGGCAAAAAAATCAAAGGGCCGGACGGAGGAAAATTCAAGGGGCAGGGGAATAATAAATTGGGTGAGGACTTGTTGACCAACACTTATTTGGGTTTAAAAATCTGTCCTTTTCAATTTCTTTGTTAGTTCAAACAATATTCAAGAATTGAAAGTTGCTGTGTATTGTAAAGTATTTGGTAACTGCATTTCTTTTATGTTTTTGTGTTGTAAGTTAGAGTGCAGCAAGATTATATTTACCTTTATTTCTGCTCTTTCATTTTCCCCTGGTTAATCTCCTTTATGTATGTCAATCTAATGCATGTAGAATTGGTGTCAGAGATTTGGGTGAAGTAACGAGGCATAACATTCCTTTCACAACGAGGCGAATGTTGTTTGCAAGTTTATTCATGTATTCATGTTATAATCCTTCAAGGTACTCATCAGGTTCGCACAGTTTGGCTCTACTTCCTTTTCTTTTTTTTTTTTAACCAATTTGAATTTCATTTTAATGTCTTTACCAGCTAGTAATCATGTCTTTCAAGATTTTTGCTTTATTGAAAAGTCAATTTGATGTTCATGATTATCTTGGATTTATTGTTTTATTTTATTTTTATATGGCTTTACTCGTTCCTTGGCCAATGAAATGCTGATCAGTTTAAGTTAAACTTTAAAAGTCAGGTTTCCAAACTTCATTTCTTAGATGTCAATCTAAAATATATGCAAAAGAGTCCATAGACCTGCTAAAAATCTTCTGTTTGGTTAATTCTACCTTATTTTTTTCCCCATGAAGTTCCCACCTTCATATTTTCTTAGGCATCCTTTTGTACTTAGCATAAGGTTTAGGTTCTGACTCTTTGATGTCTTTTGGACTGCAGCCCATGCTTTAGGAGACCCCTCTGTGACGGTTGAACAAGTAACACCCCCTGTTTTATCTTCTGGTGCACTTTTCCCAACTGAGGTTCACATCAACTTTCTCAGTTAGTTGTGCCTTCTTTCTTTTTGAATGGTTTAATGTACATTTCACTTCCAGTTCCACAAGTTTAAGGTAGTTGTATCTATGTCAGGAAAGAATTGTTCAACTCTTCGAGAAAAACACTTACGCGGTTGTCAACATATTTGATGTGACTTTACGGCCTCAACTTAATGTTACAGGTGTGGTTGAGGTAAATAAATAGTCAAGAATGACACTATTATTAATTGTAGTTCTATAGTATTCAAAAACTTATTTATAGATCTATGTTCAAGTGCATGAACTACATCTATAATACCAGTTTGCGTGGTCTGCTTGAAGTTATTATTATATTCTCATGCTTATTGGCTGTGGTATGGTTTCAGTGATAGTAGATATTTTTTTTATGTAAATAAATGATAGGTTCCTGAAGGAAATGGTTCTGGAGTTGTTTGGGATGAACAAGGGCATATTGTGACAAATTACCATGGTAAGAGCTTGTGAAGTTTAAATTACTTTATCTTGCTGTCAGAAAAGATGTCTTTGTGGTTCCACTATGATGGACGAACACTCCTATTGATAATATATCGGATCAAGCCATTTTATGTATCCCAACTTCCCAAGATGATTGTTTCTTCATATTACTTGTCTTCAATCAGTTTGTATTTTGTCGGAAACTTTCCTTTGTGCAAGAAATTCTTCCAGTGTTATTGTAATATAGGCTTTTCATGAAGATTTCTTTACATCTTCAGCAGGTTTTCTCACTTGTTTATTTTGTTTCAGTTTGTTTCTATATTTTTCTCAATTGTTTGATGGTATCAAATGGTTGGATTTTACACACCCTTTAATTAAAGTTTGGAGTTGACACAATTACTATTTTTATGTGATTTAATCCTACCAAGTACTTTTCTGATTTCTAGATGGGTTCTGATATGCTGAACTAACATTTTGTTATTTCTAGTGATTGGGAATTCCCTCTCAAGAAATCCAAGTCTTGGGCAGGTTGTTGCACGAGTTAATATTCTTGCTTCAGAAGGGTAAGATTTCCAGTTCTTTGGCTCATACTGATAGAAGTGGACGACATTTGTACTATTGCTATATGGTTCCTTATCTTTCATAGTTTTTTGAAAGGGTACAAAAGAACTTTGAGGGAAAGTTAATTGGTGCAGACCGGGCCAAGGATCTTGCTGTTCTGAAGGTAAATTCCTTTCTGTACTTTATTATTTTCTTCATTGCTGAAATAATCTTTTTGACCAATAAATATTGCTACTTGTCCAATGCTATGCTTTTTTATTTTTATCCTTGTTAGCTTAGTTACTCGCAGATGATGTTCCTTACTCTCTCGAGTGTTTTCTTGTTTATCAGGGATGCTTTGTTTTACTTGGACTAAATGACGTATATCAAGTGCCATTATCATTCCTTTTACTGACTAGCACTCTAATAAAGAATCTGCAGTCAGAGCTGTGCTTCAAAACATGAATCCCAAGTGGCCTTAAATTTTCTCTCTTGTTGTTAAACATGAATATTTCTGATTATTATCCTTTTACCAGTCTTACTTGGTGTAAAAAAAATTGAGTTTTTTTTCTTTTTGTTTTGCGATTTAAAATGTAGTGTTACAAAAGGTCAAAAGCCCTGGATAAATGAGGTCTTTAAAATGTTCCTCTGCCATCATGCTAGACGACAAGGACACTGTACTGTAACTCAAATTAAGTGAGCAATATGATTTATAGGAGTTAAGTTTATATTCATTATAATTTCATAAAGTTTACACCTGAAGTAGTACGCCACTTACTTACAAAGAAGTTGCCTAGGGATGTATACCACAAGGACTCCAATATCTTGAGAAGTTCCGGTTGTAAACTGAATTATAGTTCTGGACGGTAGCTCAAGTCTGGCAACTTTTAGTTGTAATTTGCTGCAACATACAGCAACAACATTTTAACAGAGTAAAATAGCATCCTTTTGAGACCATCTATAGAAATGCTGTGGATCTATGAGTGCATCATTTTTTTCTGCATCAAATTATATGCAAATCTTTGTTGCATTTGCTTGATTTAATTTTCAATAACGTGATTCCCAAACTTGTTACTTGATTGAGTTTGTTTTGTGATCTAGCAGTTCATTAGTAGACTATGACTACTAAGTCCTTTTAGCCTGTCTTTCAACACGCCAGGTGGAAGCCTCCGGAGATCTGTTGAGGCCAATAAAGGTAGGGGGTTCTTCTTCTCTAAAAGTCGGCCAACAGTGTTTAGCCATTGGGAATCCATTTGGTTTTGATCACACTCTCACAGTCGGCGTTATTAGTGGTCTCAACCGTGATATATTTAGTCAAACTGGAGTGACAATTGGTGGTGGAATTCAAACAGATGCAGCTATCAATCCTGGAAACAGGTTTTCTAGATTTTTTTTTCATTCCATGCATAGATGTTAATTGTATTATCATACTCTTTCCTCTCAAAATGTCAGAAGTATATGATTCTGGTTTCTCTTCTTAACTTGATTATCACCGAATGTGATTTGTTTCCTGAAATTGTGGCAGTGGAGGCCCATTACTGGATTCTAAAGGAAATTTAATTGGGATTAACACTGCAATATTTACCCAAACAGGTTATTTTTCATGAGTTTGTTGTGTCTTGTGCATTTCGGATTATGCTTGTATAATCCATGATTTCTTACGTCCTTCATACATGTGTTGACAATTTTTTTTTTGATGCCATAGGGACATCAGCAGGTGTAGGGTTTGCCATTCCATCTTCAACTGTGATAAAGATAGTGCCTCAGTTGATCCAATTTGGCAAAGTATGTCCCGTTGCAATTCATTTATACAATTTGGTTTCTTGCTGACCTTTCGCTTGGGGATTTTTCTTATTCTTTTGTGTGTTTTTTTTTTTGGGCGGGGGGGGGGGGGGGGGGGGGGGGGGGGGCGGGGGGGCAGGAACTCACGTTGGATTGTTATTCAGAAGAGAAAAAAAATAGTCAACAGCAACATGCTTCCTTGTAATTTTTTATGTGATTATATGCATTAGGTTGTTCGAGCTGGTTTAAATGTTGATATTGCCCCTGATCTGGTTGCAAATCAACTTAATGTTCGAAATGGAGCTCTAATTCTTCAGGTATACTCCCTAGTTGTCCACATGACCAATGTTTTCTTGCTAGTTATGTCATTGTGTTAGATAACTGAAGCATATTGTAGTAACCTTAGCAAGATCACCGTATTAAATTTATTGCTTGGTTGGGTAGGTTCCTGGAAATAGTCTTGCAGCCAGGGTTGGGCTTCTTCCAACCACGAGGGGATTTGCTGGTAATATTGTACTTGGAGACATTATCGTGGCAGTCGACAGCAAACATGTGAGCTGCATCTTATTCCATTAATTGCTCCAATTACTAAAGATACTATTTCTTTTACTAGTCTGCAAGATGTGCATTTTATGGTCACACCTGGTAGAGAGTTGAGAGTAGTCTGGACCTTAATTACTTTCTCTGTCAACCTTTTCCTTCCTATGGAAGCTTCAATTGAGGAACTGTCCATCTAGCTGGTGAGTCAAAATTCCACAGGTGCACTGGGTGGGTGCCTCTGGAATAAAGTAAAAGAATAAAAAGTGGTCCGTCTTTGATGGAATTGCTCAGCGAGTAGATGAATGTCATTGGTTCCTTTACATGCTTAATAAGTTCTTATTTCAGGCGTGGGTTATGAAGTTGGGCTGAAACCACAAAGTGGTCATGTTGCATGTTGATTTTAGGAGTGTTTTGTTAGCCAAATCTTTGTGCAGTATTCTAATTATTTTAATGGCAGGTTAGGAGCAAAGCAGAATTATATAAAGCACTGGATGACTATAACGCGGGTGATAAAGTTCTCTTAAAGATCCAGAGGGGCAATGAGAACTTGGAGTTGACTATAATTTTGGAGGAAAATAATTCTTGAAAATGGTGTCTCTTCTAGAAGAGACATCTTTTTGTATAGAAGCCATTAGTATTTATTTGATTCTTGTATTTTATTTTTTAATAAAATATAGGACTATAAAAAAAAGAAGAAAAAAGGGGTTTAAATATCTTAAATCATTGGATGAGAACATTTGTTTCCTAATTCCTCGGGTTATTATTATTTTTTTGGTTAATTTCAGCATCACAATTTGTGAAACAGGATCCTTAATTTACCAATACTATTGCTATTAAGCTGATGGAACATCATCAAATAATTTACACACCCAGTTTATAGTTTAGGGATATCTATCTATAATGTATATGAGCCCTAACACTTTGTTTGTAAGTTTTTATTTGAGGGGAAGGGGAGGTAAAATAATTAAAATTCTTCTAAATTTTATGTTTGTGAGTTTTTGTAGGGAGGAAGGGAAGGAATTTGGAGATAAAATTAATTTTATTTTTGGCTAAAAACTTCCCCTCAAAAGTGGGAGGATTTGGAGGGTGGGAAAATAAAATATTTTATATTACCAAAAATAACCTTTCAAAATAAATAATGCGATAATCTTGTCCCTATTATAACTCTCAAGTTTTGAAAATACAATTTTTTTTCTTTTCACCAAAAATTCATTTTCAAAAATTAAACTTTATGAAAATTCATTTTAAAAATTCCCCTAGTGCCCCCACCCCACCCTATTCCAACCCAACCCAACCCAACCCAAAGTAGCCAAGAGTATACGGAGTTATATAGCCTAAAGGTAAATACTCCCTCCGTTCTTGAAAGATTGTCGTTTTAGAAGAAAAAATTTATTCTAAAATGTTTGTCGTTTATAACTTTCAAGAATATTAAATTATTTGTTTTTCTATATTACCTCTACCTTCTCTCATTGTCCCAAAAAATTCTCTTTCTTGTATTAATAGTTTTTAATTTTCCATAGAGGGGTAGTGATGAAATTTCAAACAAATTTTACTTGATAAATGATACTTTCTTAATCCATATGCCAAAACCTTAAACGACAATCTTTTAGTAACAGGGAGTAATTCAGAATTCAGTCTGACCCAAAGATATCAAATTAGTAACTATAAATTTAATACTTCAGTTTCAGTCCGAAGTATACACGTCAGGAAGAGTTGTTACATGAGAGAGAGAGCGTTTTGCAGGGTTGTGTTAATATATATATAGGGTCCAGTTCCTGTAAGGGCTTCTTTACTTTATTAAAATACGGACTTTTTTTTTTTGGTTTTTTTTTTAAAATAACAAAAAAAAAGTTTAATATTTTATGGAACTAAATTTTTTTCATAATACAGTATTTTGGATGTGATTTGGATACGTATAACAAAACAGGTCTGTACAATCTGTGCAGACTGTAACACTATTTTTTGGTATAAGTATTCAAATCACGCCCAAAACATTATATTATGGAAAAATATCAGTTCCATAAAATATTAAATATATTTTTTTAGTTATTTTTTTTTTTTAAAAAAAAGGTCCGCATTTTAACAAAGTAAGGGAGCCCTCACCTGATCGGTTTTGTATATATATATATATATATATATATATATATATATATATATATATATAGTCCCGTTGGATCTGTTTTAATGACTTTATGTGGCTGAGATTTTATATTTTTTAACCCGTTTTCTCCAAATAACCCAACACTTCCAATGCTGGAGAAAACTTGCAAGCAAAACGAAAAAGAGGAAGAGTCTCGTGTAAGCCTAAGAGAAGACCAACCATTTCGAGATGAAGAGATAACCCACCATTTTTATAATTTTCAACTCAACTTGCAAGATTTCTATTTTTACAAGGTATCCACGTAGTTTTTTTTGCCAACAAAATTTAGGTTGTGGGCGTTGATTTGGAGATGTACGAGAGTTTTTTGAATTGGATTTTTTAAATCTGAGTTGAGATTACATCTCCAAATTTAATATGGATTTGTAAAAATTCGTGTGACTTATTATTTTCCGTTTCTCTAGCGAACTAAAAGGAGCGAATTAAGAACAAAACGGCTATAATGACGGTTCTTTCCATCGCTATAACATAGAAAGTCGATTTTTTTATGCTATAGTCGGTTCGCTCTTATTTCGCTCCATCCAGTTCACTGAAAAGAGCCGGGCTATATATATATATATATATATATATATATATATATATATATATATATATATATATATATATATATATACACAAAAAAAGACTTAACAAAATAATTAAATAGCTAGACATTGTTAAATTATACATTTATTATATTTATATATAAGGGTAATATAGTAATAATGTAGCTTAAAAATAAAATTATATATTTTCCCTTCCTTCTTCTAAACTCACAAAAAAAAAATATATAATAACTATCTCATCCTTTTCCTTTATTTTTAAAACTCACAAACATGACAAGAGAAATTTATAATCCCTTCCTCTTCCTTCCATTCCTATACTTATCCTTTTCATTCTTTCCCTCCAAACTCACAAACACAGCCTAAGTCTCTATCTAATAGTCTCTAAAAATATTAAAAATATAACTACTATATAGAAAAAGCTTCATCACAAGAATTTTATAAGAAAAAAAAAACAAACCAAACGAAAAGTAGAAGCTATCATAAATAATGTGTTATTTGTCAGAGATCTAGAAGGGGATTTTAAAAAAAAAAATTATTAAAGAATATCAGGTAGATCATTTAATCAAGATTGAACTTGCATAGCGGAATATTAATTTGAAAACTCTCCTTAAAGATTTAATGATATCTCAATTCTGAATGTAGTTCAAGTTGAAGTTAGCCATTTATCACACACATTAAACATATTAAATAAATGACAGAATATAAAAGACATAAAGTAAATGACACAAGTGATTTTAAGTGATTCGGAAACAGAATAATTCCTAGTTTACTCTTCTACTTCAGCAATTAGGAAATCCACTATAAATTTGGTCACACAGACCAGGACACACTTGCTTTCTTCAAGCCCAGCAGATTTGGATATTTAGTCCCTCGGACAAGAACACTCTTGGCCTCTTTTTCGGTCACACAGAATAAGCACTTAGCCCTTTGTTCCTGTTGTTGATAGTTGTTGGAAGTGTTGCTGAGATGTCGTTTAAGCTCTTCTGTCTTCAGATACTCAGCAGCTTGATATGATTATCCTTGAGATGTGGTTGAGTGTTGCAATGACGCTAGACTTCTTCATGTACTCAACATCTTCTTGTGATCATCTTTTGTATTGCTAAGCTCAACAATTCAGCTCCTTCTTCTTCTTTGTATTTGACAACTGCTCATGATGAACTACTAAGATGAATGTAAAGCTCTTCCCTTATGGTACTTAGTAACTTCTCATGGTTGATGTTAAGTTAGCGTTGATGCTTCGGTTCTTCTTGTACTTAGAGCTCAGATCACTTCTCTTATAGTAGAGTTAACATTCTCTACGTCTTCACCCTTTCATCTCTAAGTTTTCATGGTGGATCGTAGAGTGTGCTTCTACATTTTATTCTTGATCTTTCACTCTACGATTTTCTCTGTTCTACCACCATCTCTGATCTAACAACTATAATGTTTGAAAACTAGTGTTCTTTTATAATATGTTGTTAATTTTCCTGTTGGAAGCATTTAATGTGCAGATATTGTGATAACATTGATGTTGACTTTCTGGGGCTATTATGTCAGCATATTTTCTGGCCCATAACTTGTCACATCATTCTGCAGTTTTACGTACTTTTTTGATAGTTCGCTTTTGACAAACTAGCCGTTAGACATACTTCTTCACTTTCCATCAAGGATATCTGACTTAACACTTTGGGATCTTCTGATCGAGTTTCAACGTTCCTCTGTCAGATTCCTTATTAGACCTGACTTTACTATTGAGCTTGTTGTCTCGGTAGAGTACTATGAGTCATAGAGTTGAGCTCTACGATTTACTCAATTATTTGCTCAAATGAGTGCATTACGATACTTGAGAGCAGATTTAGCAACTCTACGATGTTGGAGACAACTTTACGATGTTGCTGTTTCTTTGAAGCTTTATGATCTTTGTTGTACGATCTCAGAGTTGCTTTTACAATTTGACTTTTACTTTGCTATTCCATAAAGCACTCAGCGTTCAGTTCTTGCTTTACGAACTTTGCTTGATTTTACAATTCGGTTCACTTTACTCGTCATTTGCTTTGCAAACTGAGGTGAACTTTACGATAGGTGCAACAACTCTGTGATCTTTCTAGCGCTTTACGATCGTAAGTTAACTTTGCAATCGGACGTCTTCTATTTACGATCTTGACAGAGTTACGTAACGATCAATAACTCTTATTGGCTATACTTCAAATCAGTTTATTTATATCAACTTATGGGGGTGTTTGATAAAATTGAATGAATCTGAATCTGAATGAGCTGAATCTGAATGTGAATGAGTTGTTTGATAATTGACATGTCTGAAACATCTGAATAACAGACTTTTATTATTTTACCCATCTAAAAAAATTCAAAATTGTTGTAAATTTATTTAATATTACTTAATATAATAGTTAATATTGTAAAATATATATGTATATATATATTCAACCGTCATTCAGCTCATTCAACCAAAAAAATGGGACTTAGCCATTCAGCCCAAATCGTCTGAATGGCTGACTAATTCAGCCATTCAGACGATTTTTATTCGAAACAAACACACTGAATGGATGAATCGGTCAGCTATTCAGCGCTAATCAAACTGCCCCTAACACATTTGATCTTTTTAATCTAAGTCTTGTACATATATTTCTTTTAATGACTTTACAAAGCTTACTCATTCACATATACATTGATCATTTAATCTCTGAACACTTAGATTACTCTGTTTATAATATTTACATTACGAATATGCAGAGTAACTCTATAATAAGATTAACCTAACATTCTTGATTCTTATAATCTAAGTCTTTATACATATATTTAAAGGACTTTACAATGTTTAGAACTAGGATAACTTTAATCTTACAATTATCATTGCATAAGTAAGGTATCCTCAGACTATATGTATCAGAAGTGATATGCAATTCACAACAATATTCATCAAAGAATCAGTTTATTAACATGTCACATATAAACACACAATCAGATAGTTCACAAAGTTCAATATGATTACATAGACATATAAACACATAATCATCACCTAGTCACTTTAGCACATAATCACATAGACAATTAAGCACATAATCACATAGACATAATTTCATTTAAACAATCAAAACGGGGATCATCAAATCAAACAACCTTCAACATAATGCTTCCACTCCTTATAATTAATTACATAATAATAGAAATTTATAATAAGACATAAACTAAAGTCAAACATAAAGGCCCTAAAGAGGTCCCTGGGCCCACGTAAACAGTTCATACTTATTTAAAGAGGAATTTCCTAAATATCCACTCTCATAAGTCACATGTTCACATCTGACAAAAAGAATTAGGGAATAGAAGGTCCAAGAAGAATGGAAGCAACTGTATAAGGAAAATATTTTAACAAAAAAATAAATAAATCAAAGAATTGATTATATTTTATATTAGAATTTGTCTTTGATTGGAAGAAAATATTAAGATACAACTCAAGAGCATGGGTAGTGTGAAAACATGTTGAATTGAATATCCCCATAACTGCTAATTTTGTGGTCTCCTATGATTATGAATTAGGATTTAAACAACCCCGAATGCGATTCATTTAGAGAAGTGAGCTTCATCAGGAGTCCATGGCCTTGACTTGGGTTCCATGGTTGTAGGTGGCTTTGAACAAAGTGAGAATTGTACTGTAAACTAATTTTCTATAAGTTGACAGATATAATTACTGCTTCACAACTTATGCTGCTCCATTTTAGCATAAATAGTTGTTAATAAGGTTTTCTCTTATCTGGTTTTGCCAAAAGTTCCTTGTGAATATCACAGTAACATTTAGTCCTAAGATTGTAGTTTCTTAAACTTGATATCTCCTGAGAGTTTTGGTTTAGAGGGGCAAGAAATATGGATGACAGGAATTATGAAATTGATAATTAGGTGCATGGTTGATGATGCAATGTTACCTGGTTTCCGGTTTCATCCTACAGATGGGGAGGTTGTTGGTTTCTATCCGAAGAGCAAGATTCAGCAGCGACCGCTACCTAATGAGCTAATTAAGCATTCAACTGGATATTTACAAGTATGATCCCTGGGATCTTCCAAGTAAGTTCATAACATTCATCTCACACTGAAGTTCCAATTAAATTTTCTTTTCCATTGTCTTCTTCTTAATTTCTTAGGTTTCATCTTATATATTAGCCTAGTCTGCATGGATAAAGCTTTCTTTTATTTTGTTTTGGCAGCCTACCTTGCTAGATGAGAAAATCTCTTACCTTTTTCCTTCTAAAAGGATGCCATTTGTTGCAACGACAGAAAAAGTTTGAATTCAGCCAAAACTGATATTCATTTGGAGTCAAGAATTCAATTCTTGAACTAAGTTTGAATTCAAACAAAACTGATATTGTTTGAATTCAGCCAAAACAGATATTCATCCGGTCAATAGGATTTCCTCCCACTTTGCCATCAAGCCTGCCGGATGAATGGAAACCTAATTTGCCATTGGAGTACTCTCCTCCTTGCCCAAGTGAGATGTCTACTACTTATCCCACCCACAAACAAGTGTTATACATAATTCAACTAACATACCTGTAAAAATTAACCTTGTTAATTTATATGTCCTTTCAATATAGTTTCTCCTGGATACTTTTAAGTGAATACATAGCACAGCTAAGGTGGTTAAGCTCAATGACATACAATTATAATTTGCTCCCAACCAAGTATCATATGTTAATTTGTTGTTATCCAAAGATAAAGATGATAACAAGTACTACTACTACTACTACTGGTAAATGTACTCCATCATATCATCCACACACAGCATTTTATATGTTCCGGAACATAAGTAAGTAGGTATATTCACCTCTCATTCTCACAGATGACGACAGTCTAGGGGCTATGCACCATTGCACTGAGGCCCCTAAAGTTTACTTCAACCGCAAAACAATGCAAATAGCCTAAAAGATAATGTGAATCAGATATACATTCATGATAAACAATATCCATTATCCAATAAATTATAAAATTAATATTTAATAGGAACATTTAGGTATCAAAGTGGAACATTTAGGTATCAAAGTGGTCTTGGCCAGCGAGCAGCAGATAATAATATAAACATATAAAAACTATATAGTCCCAGGCATTCAAAATGACAATCCAGTCCAAGTAAAATTTAATTGATATTTTCACAAGTGGGTCTCATTTTTAACTAAATCAATCGAAAAAGAAGCTTTCCACTACGGCACTACCACAAATATAAACTTTCCACTTGTTCAAATAGAACAGAAGAATTAATTACTACATTGTAGGTTTTTTATGATGGCTAAACAATCAACCTGACTAATTTAATTTATTTTCTTGTATTTAGCGTAGCGTAGCATAAATATAGATATGATGGGAGATGGCTGGCTTCTGAGGTTCAAGAGAGGGAGATTGAATGCGGGTACAATTTACAGCATCAACATCAGTGAAAATGGAGGACCTGAAATTTATTTGTTTGATTGAAAGAAGTTGTTTTAACTGATTCACGCATTCAAATGTCAAGATGGCCGAGTTGGTCTAAGGCGCCAGTTTCAGGTACTGGTCCGAAAGGGCATGGGTTCGAATCCCATTCTTGACAATTCACCTCCCGTTTTTCAGTTAGTTATTGCTTCAAAAATGTAAGAAACCAAGCAAGTATGAATCTAGACCAAAGGTGATAAAAATGTATTCCTAGATTTATTAAATCGTAATACTGTAAGTTCTCATAAAAAAAATTGAAGGAATCTCCAACCAACTAGACTTTGTAATGTCCCTAGGTAGGTGTGGGTTGCTATAAAAAAAAAGACAAATATGTCTAGTCTAAAACTCTCGACACCCAGAATCCATTTCCATTTGGGTTGTTATGGATGATTTTAATCTACAAAATTTTGTATTTTTTTTTTACTAAACATATATTTTGTAAACAGTTTTCAAACCAAATATGTTCTGCCAGAACAAACAAAAACAGGCAAAAAACACCAGTGCCAAAAGCCAGGTACAATAATAGAAACTGATAACAAGTACAATTGAGATATTGAAGCTCAAACAAGACCAAACGTAAAAAGAACACAACATTCACAAAATTAAATTAGATTTCTCAACAAACATAACAGGTGACGCAACAAACCAAATCAAGTAAAAACATACTTTCCATGTTTATGGTAATTGAACATAAAACTTTTACAAATTTCTTCATAATCGTCATCATCAAAGTCAAAATTTGATTCAACCATAAAATAATTGAAAAAGCATTTTGCTTTACACACTCTCATTTAACTCTTTGTAGCTTGCTTCTCCTTTGACTTCTGAATCTTTAGAACCTTTTTGACAATCTTTTGCTCTTCAACCAAGAATGCTCGGATGATCCTACCAAATAAATATTGGGTCGAGATTAAGATATATCAACAACTTAATATATTACAACTGCAAAATAGGGACTAATAAGGAAACAAAATGGCAGATCGTATTCCTGACTACGCCTGCACTATGACATACCTCTCCCTGACAGCACCTCCAGACAACACACCACCATAGGCACGGTTGACAGTTCTTCGGTTTCTGGACAATCTAGACCTCTTGTATTCAGCAGGTCTCAAGTGAGGAATCTACAAACAATAAATACTTTTAGTTCAGGACTCTGCTAAAGAAAAAGTGGTTAAAACAACAGATTTTGTATCTCATGCCCTACACATTAAAGTTCTATTTAAGCGCAGTAAATGTATCACCACATACAAATAATACATTCTGTACGGACACAAGATCATCCATGGTGAGTTGTATTCTTCCCTCCACATAGGGGAGAGTTCTAACATGAGAAATAGTTAACCATCTAGTTCAATTTCTAGTGTTAAGCATGAAATTTAATAATATCACATATCCAAGTTACATAGGCTCTGTTGTCCTTGAATACTTGAGAAATAGTGTAGATTCCTTATCAGATGGATTAAATAGAAGTTAACCACATTTATCTAAAAAACCAAATACTTTTGTCCAATTAAAAAATAATAATAAAGGAAAGATGAAACAGAACACATGGGATATTTTAGCCAATACAGATACAAGCTGATCTAAACTAGGAAAGTAACACCTAAAAGGAATTGTGACATCAGCAACTACCATTAGGCTATAGACCAAATGCAATTATTCATAGAGCACAGCCAAAGTAGGACGCAGCAGTGACCCAAGTATATTGTACACATCAATAAATACAACAGTACAAGTTATATGCTTCACTACTATTTTTGGGATACAAAATAATAATCTCTAGTTAAATTTCTGTACGAAGAAATGCAACAGACTTTTACCAATATAGAAGAGCAAGAGGGCATAGTTACCTCATAATAGTGATACACAAGATAAGTTACACTTGATAAGAACACATGTAATTTTCATATCAAATACTATTCAACAACAGTATCAATAAATTGCTTTACAGAATAACCAATCTCCATTCTCAACTGCAAACTGATCAAATACAACTACCATACTTTATCAATCAGATAATCACTTAATTTATTATTTATCTAAACCTTAGCAGAAAATGAACAACTAACAAATGCATATTGTTCAAAACTTGAAATATAATTTCACTCACAAGGAAAATTTGCATTTACTACAAATCATAGACTACCTGCCTCTCATGCAACATAAACACACACGTACACAAATATACAATCAGAAAATGTATTTAAGCAGAAAATTCAAAATAAATATATAAGTAAAATTCACACCCCTTGAATTCTCTTTCCAGTGACGGGGCACTTAGGCCCGCTGGCTCTCTTCTTGGTCGTCTGGTAAACCAGCTTCCCTCCTACAATTTCACATATATTTAGCCCAAATGAACAATCAGAAGCAACAGCCAACATCACTTCAACGCAATTCTAAGGACACATTATGAAATCCACACAAGCCAAATCGATTCATAGTTTTTATATTACATTTTCCAAAATAAATAGATCACAAAACCAATTTAAAAAAAAAAGTGTTTGCAAACAATCGATTATAGTAAACACGATAAAGATATGCATATAAAAATACGAGAAAGTAAGTAAAAGAGATGTAATTGGAGTTTATGAAGAATACCGGGAGTTTTGACAACCCTATGCTGGTTGGATTTGGTGGCATAACTATGTCGTTTGCGATACGTGAGCCTCTGAACCATCTTTTTCTGAATTCTTCAGCTCTCTCCTGCTACTGTGAGATAAGGTTGAGGCAGGAAGCGAGTAAGAGAAAGTATATAAATAGGCAAACCCTACATCCGATGGCTGCTGTCAAATCCTTTTAACGGATGAGATTAAGATTCTGTACATACCAAATTTTAATTTATTTTTAATAATTTTTTATCTGACCTAAACTTAGGGATGCACAAAAGGCTGGCCTGGGCCCGGCCTGATCAAAGTCTGGCCCGGTCAGGCCTAGCTGGGAAGGCCTGAAAAGGCCTCTTTTTTTAAACAAAAGTCTGGCCTGGCCTGGCCTGCAAAAAAGTGTGGCCTGGCCTGGCCTTGAGCCTGGCCTGGGGTCTGGTCTGGCCTGGCCTGGCATGAGGCCTGGCCTGGCTTGATACCTTACATGATTTTTTATCCAATTATTTGTAATTTTTGAATTTTAAATTTATAATTATTCATCAATAAAGCATAAATTTTTACTTATTCATTATTGTAATTTATAAATTATAATACATTAGTTTTAATTAATACATCAATAAAATTTAAAATTTTAATTATTCATTCTTGATTTCTTGTTGATACATTTAGTTAATATACATCTTCAATGAATATAACTAGTTAGTATATTTAATATTAATAATAAGTTAGTTACTTAGTTGATTAAATATTAATAATAAGTTAATTTATTATAAATACTAAAGTACTAATATTTAACAATAAAATTTTATTAATATTCTTTGTTACTTTAATGTTAAATATTAACATTAATTAATACATCAATAAATTAATTTTTAATATTAAATATTATTAATGAGGTAGTTTCTTGTAAATACTCAAGTTCTTCATTAATTTGAATATGCTAAATTCTTGGGGGGATTTATGATTGTAGTTATTTTTTAGGTATTCCGTTATACTAATTTAAATAAAAATTTCATAAAATAATTAGAAAATTAACTGGAATAACCATGTAAGAGTGTAATGATCATAAATGAAAAGATATATGTGTGTTTAAACTTTACAAAATATATGTCCAACCGATTCTAGAACGTACTATAAGAAAATAAAATCAAAACTAACTTTATATTCAAAAAATAAAAGTTTAATCTACAGTATTTAAGTAATCTACAATATTAATATTTTACAAAATTTATTAATTTATATTTTATTATTTATATTTTTAATATTTAATATGTAACATTAAAAAAAAGGGACCAAACCAGCCAAGGCTTTGGGTCTGGCCTGGCCTGGCCTTGAGTCTGGGCCTGGCCTGGCCTGCAGGCCTAGCCAGGCCACAGCCCAGCGACCAAGGCCTGGCCTGGCCTGGCCTGGAGGCCAAAAGTCAACAGCCTGGCCTGGTCAAAGCCCAAGGCCTGGCAGGCCCAGGCCAGGCCGGCCTGTTGTGCACCTCTACCTAAACTGGACAACTTTCCTTGCTTTTTAAAATAAGCCCCTCAATTTGTTCTGTTGTTCATATGTTTTAGGGTAGTTCTACATTATACACCCTTTGTCCCATAGTTTTGTCTTCAAGGAATCAATTTGGACATCTTAAAAATTTTAAATTTCAAAGTTCTACATTATATATATATATATATATATATATATATAAAAATGTATCTACACAACTGTATAGTACACAGTTGACTATGACGACGATTTTTTGGGCTATGGTGACGGCACCGTTGCCGTATCTATTAATTTGGAATGTGTGTGATGTATGCATTTTGAATCATAATTTCTCATGTGTGTGATGCGCTCTTGTCAATAGTGAAATTTAATTTAATTTTCTTATGAATGTCTTGTGAAAGCCAATAGAAATATTCAAAGGTCTTGTTACGAAGGTCTCTGTAAAACTGCAAAATGTCAAATAAATGACATAATTGTAATCGAGGGTGTGAACATGGCATGGCACCAAAATCTCATAGTCAATAAAGAAGACGAAGTGTTGGAGAGAAAAATGAAGCACAAGTCGTGTAGTATTGTGTTAGGTTATATTTGTTTGCAAGTATTATAATCTCAAGATTATAATTATAATATATTATTAAATCATTTTATAATTTCAAGTCAAGTATAATCTTTACAAACAATTATAACATCAGTCTAACACGCAAAATTGAGGATATCAATTAAGCTTGTTCAAGGCCAGCCAGCCCAGATTTTAATCCATTAATTATTTTTTCATATGGTATGAAAGGATTGGGTATATCTCTTGTCACAATTTTTCTAATATTCATATAAAACATTGTTTCAATTTGTGCTCAGCCATTCCTGTTTCAACTCACAAGGGAGCCAAAGACTTTGAATTATATAACGCTAAAATCTGTACAAAGTTGCAGCAAAAAGATGTAATTTTTCTATACCAAGTTGAAGTTACTAACATGGAAAAAGGCAAAATGAAGGTTCTACATGTATCTTCCTGTTTATGAAACTAATTGTGTTTAATTTATTGCGACACCATGCTAGTTGATCCGTTGTTAGTTTTGACATGTTTAACACCCTTGACACCAACTTCATATCTACTTGAGAGAAGAAAAAAAGGACTTGATCAGAAGGATTTTCGTCCTCTCCTCCTCCACACTTTTGGAACTTCTTCAGTATGCAATTTGCACTTCTCAACTGGTCTTTAAGCTTCCTCTCCTTCTGCAAGCCAATATAAAATACAGATTAGCATTCAGAGTTAAATACATGTATTTTATATGTAAAAATTTAAGAGTGAGCTAACCTTTAGAAGATCCTTCCTAAGCTCCTTTAGAATCTCAGACTCTGCAGGGTCTTGAAGGTCCACCACTAGTCCCTTCTGGTTCTGGTTCTGGTTCTGGTTCTTTACCACTGTGACTGTGTCCTTATCAGCACCAATAAAACGCCATAATATTCGCATTGATTCTTCCACAATCTCTACTAGCAAATCACTGGTAATGGAATAGTCATCTCCCTGGCTTCTTCTCGCCTTCTTTCTGTCCTCTGCATAAATCACCAAGATTAAGGATAACGTTGTACATTGAACATTTTAATTATTCATAAAATATGATTTACTTATCAGATTTCCAAACTTATATATATTCTCACCTCTTATGACAGGAACTTGAAGAAGATTACGAAGAACACGTCGATGTTTAATGTAATTTTGGACTCTTGGTCCTTGGAAAGGTTCATCCTCTATAAATCTTTGGACAAGGACTTGAAACTGTTGAAATTCTCCAGCAACTTCATTATAGCGACGTATACCACGTGGATCAGATTCCCAAAGTTCTAAGGCCATCCCATATTGCCAATGCAGGAATTCCCAGGAAAGGCACATTTGGCCAACATATGCCACTTCTAACTCACTCAGCAATTCATTGATGAATTTCTTAGTGGGGTCAGTTTCATATTTTTTGCTTTTGTATAGGTATAAATTTTCCGATGCCATTTCTGGAACTGAAGTTTTCTTGGTTGAAATTGATTGTGGATCTTTCAGCTGCAGAAAACCTGTGGTGGACTTTGATGAGGGTGCGGTGCGACCAAATTAAAGAAATAAAGATGGATATAACAGGACATGAAACATAAATTATATCTCAGAAGTCCGTTGAAATATTAATAACCACATCTAATTTTGTGGGCTACTTCTAAAAGAAGATTGTTCACAAAGGTCTAACAGTGACCTCCGCGGAGACGCTTAATTTGTTGTAGATTATTTTAGGTGAAATTATTTACTTGTAAAATAAGGTTTCAGAGATATTTGAAAAGGTTAGTAGGGTTGGCAGCCATTATCTTGTCTATATAAACTCTGAAAACAGTTGGAGAGAAACAGGTTAGCTTTATACGCATAACAAAACAATTAATATAGTAGTTGTTCATGTTACATTAAAATAACATAATACAGCATTTCAGGCAGTTCCTCCTGCAATGCATGAGGATTGCTCAAATAAATGTAGTAGTAGTAGTAGTAGTAGTAGTAGTAGTAATATACTAGTATTAACTTATGTATGTAGTTAATAATTACAAAAGTATTTAAGCATACGCCTACCATAAACAACTTTTTATTTGTTTGATCATCATTTTTACTCGTGTTTTTTGTGTTTCTGCTGATCCCAACTAACCAGATTTCCTTTTTTTTCATCTCATTCATATTTCAGTAGTTCAGATCAGAAATGGTTGTTGATAGTTATGCACAGTTTGTTTATACACCTGATTTGATCAAAGTAAAATGTAAAAGAAGGAAAAAAGGAGAACATAATGATTTTAATTATGACAAAACAAAGTCTTGGTAGGGAACTGACCTATTGCATACATCTTCTGGTAATTCAAGATATCGAATTTTCTCATCCTCTCTCTGTAGCTCTTGTAGAATTTGTGAAGCTCACCCATTGGATTTCCATGCTGAAACTTGTCGTCAATTTTCCATGGCTTTAAATCATCCATTATCTTTGGCGATTCGGATTCCGATTCCTCCAGGATAGTGGGCAGCCCAGTAGCTCTAACCTTTTTAAGCTCCATCTTCAACTGCTCCATCAATTCTTGATGTTCCCACAGCGTTTCAAGTTTACTTGTATCCTCATCCAAGAATGTCGAATTCTTTAAATCAGGAATTTCAGAATTATCTGAACTTTTGATAGGCTTGCTACTACTTTCTCCATTCTCAGACAGATAATTGGTTTTGAACTTATTCCAGTTTGTCATATCATCTTCTTCCAAATTCCTAAGCTCTTCCATAATATCACTATCTTCTCCATCGGATTCTTGACTTTCATCTGACTCTGAAATTTCTTCATGTGATTCTACCTCGTACCCATAAATGTCCATCAAAGGATCAAGTTCAAAATCTCCTCCAAAGTCTCCATAGGATAAAAATCCATCCTTGTCAGAATCCATAGAGGAAGATTCCTTTTCATCATAAGCATGCACCCTGCTTTCTTCATCAATTGTTTCTCCCTCATCTCTTGTGAATGTCATTGACTCAATTAATTCTTCCCCGTTCACACCATTAACCGAATTCACATATGTTTCTTCATGAACAGATTCTGCTTCCGAATGAAGTAAATTAAATTCTTTATCTGATAAATACTCTTCTTCATCATCTTCATCATCAATAGATCTATTTCCAGAAGAACCATCACTCACCTCTGTATTTACCTCTTCTAATTTGAAGCTAATAGGCTCCATCTCTTCAATGAAGGCGCCACAACTCTTATTAGACATGAATTCAGAATTACTAATGCTTGTAGAGGGTATGGCTTCGGAGCTAACAAAATCAGCATTGTCCCTCTTAATTCTACTGAATTCTTCATAAGTAGGAAATTTGAATTTGAAACAGAACTCAGTCGCTTCTTTCTCACAAAGACCGTCCCTTTCTGAATCCCTATAATCAGACTCCTTTACTGGCTCTACCTTCACATAATTGGAGTCGATTATATACTTTTGTTCACATAAAGAGCTCGAATTGTACTTTAAAAAACTACCCTTCCTTTTTAACCTGTAAATTGTAACAAAAAAGGAAAAAGAAAAACCAATAAAATAAATAATATAAAGAAACAGAACAGAAAATAATAAGGAAGGAAAGGTCAGAATTTGAATACCTAAAGAAGTATGTGCTGATGAAGCTAAACAGGGGAAGCAAATATGTGGATATAAGAAACCAGAAATCGGCAAAGAGGTGAAACAATTTGTGAGATAGGACCTCATTAACAGAACCCATACTCCAATAAATTAAATGGGTACTAATCACAAACTACTTCCGGGCACCCATCAATTTAATCAGTTTGTAAATTCAGTTTGAAGCAAGAAACAGAGAGAACACAGGGGGATATATATATATATATATATATATATATATATATATATATATATATATATAGATATAGAGAGAGAGAGAGAGAAGGACAAACTCATGGCTCCATTAAATTTGTCAACCAAAAAAAAAAAAACAGGGCACCTGCAAGAAAAAGGAAAACCGTGTTAAAAATTCGAAAGATAAGCACAAGGAAATCTGACCACTTAAAGACAGTTTATGACCTGAGAGCAGATAGATAGATACCTTTTAGCGACCAGGTTTGCTTAGAGCCTTGGTTTTCTGAGGTCTGTTCTGGGGTTTATCAGTTGAGAGGTCTGTTTTTCCTGTTTATTTGAAATCATTTGATACTTTTCTATTTGGTTTACAAAGATTTTGTAGCTGCTATTGTTATAGTATACTACAAGGAAAAAGTTATGGGAAAACCGATATACCAATTTTATAAGTTTCTTTTCCTGCTACTTTTGCATAGACACAAGAGGATGCATACTTTGTCAAACTGAGCCACTAATCCACACACGGTCTAAACACATCGTCTCCCTCCAAAAATAGCATTAAAAAGTTTGATCCTTATTTTGTTTTTTTTTTTAAATTTATTGAGATATAAACAAGTAAATTTCTGAAAACTCCTGTAGGGCCCATAATCACTACTCCATTTATTTTAGTAATAAAGAGTTTTGTAAGAATATAAAATTTAGGTACTTGTTAACATGAATGAATAAAATTAACTTTGATCAATTGATGTAACACTAAGATTCAGAAAGTGATATTTTTTGTGCGTTAGCAATGTATTGGTTAATTGATCAGCTTATCATCATAAACGGATCCAAAAATTTACTTGCTTTCTATTCACAAAGTTGTCTGTTTATGCTAATTAATGAGAATTTACTTAGTTTGACTCAATGCAACATAGTACTACTATGGTTGTTCAACAAAAAAATTCATGGTTTCCAAAAAACTAAAATGGGTATTAAGAACAACAAATAATAATACTCTATAATTGCAAATTTATATGTTTAAATCACAGAGAAAAACAAAGAATGGATAATACATAATATAGTATACCTTGACATTCTATTTTCCAGTACTTGATCTACTATTGAAATCCCTTGTGCAACTTTATCATCTATCCCCATTCCACATCATTATCAAACAAATAGGAGGATGATTCAAGAAAAACAAGAAACTCGGAAACTCTCCCTTGTTGTGTGAAGGTGATGATGCATGCCTCTCTCTATATATATAAATCATAAGGAACACATAATATTTAATATATATATATAACTCCCATTCGGAAAGATATATAAGAAATTAAGAAGTGAATGGAGAAAGGAAATAAAAAGGGATGGAAGGTAACATAATAAGGGTGGGTAGGAATATAAAAAAGGAAAGTAAATCAAATTTGATTTCTATGTAATTGTATTGAATGGAAGAATGAAATACTACTAGTAAGTTATGTCCACTTCTCACGCGTCACTTGAAAGAAAATATGACTTCAATTCCTTCTCAATTACTACTACGTCTACTATTAGAATTACTCTCTCTCTCCAACCCAAAAAAGAAGAAGAAAAAGAGCTACTCTTATTATTATTTATGAGTTAAATAAGTTTTTAATAGACGAAAAAAAAAATGTAAGTATATTGTTGATAGTTGTTAATATTATAATAACTGTAATATGGTAATACATGATTTTATTTTTTAGTATTTCAATCATTTTTTTGTGAGACGGAAGGGGTATATAAATTTTATACTGTTAGACATTCCATGGTGGATAATTTGGTTTAAATATATTAATATTTATTACAAGATAAATAAACATATTACAAACTTATAATTTAAAATTAAAACTAAATGTGTAATTACATGAGAGAGAGAGAGAGGACAAAATGCATTCATTTTCCTGGTAAATCCTGTTGACCTTGTAATGGAAGGCGAGATCCGATTTTCTTTTCCTTTATCTATCTCAAATTGTCTAATGTAATAGAATTGGATCCAAATGATACCATAAATAAAAAATAAAAATAAATCTAATCTGATCATGTAGGTTAGTACATTGGTACTCAATTTTTCTCATCAATTTCAGAGACAACAATGCTTTTGCACATCTCTAATTTAAATGTTGTTTACTAAAATATATGTATGTTCATCCATGTCACATATATTATTAATGATTAATTTTATTTCTTTATATTAATGGGTCCCACTAAATAAAACAATTAATCTTCACTTTATGTATTTTATCCAATACTTTTAGAAACAAAAATAAATTATACATTTGTTCATTTTTTTTAAAAACAGAGAGAATAACATCTATATATGAATGCATTTAATTTGATGTCACTCCATTTATAAATCCATTTTATAGTGTTTGAACCAAAATTCATTTATTTATACCTGCTTACCGTGATTTAATTCAATAGTCCGGCAATAGGAGAAGACTTGGTGAGGAATTAGACTATTGGGCCTAATTTCAGATAATTGCACTAGGCTTGGGCTTATACCTAATAGGCTAATATAATATATAATTGGATATGGTCCAACGTTGTTTAGAACATTATTGTGGTCCAACGTTGTTTATACTTCCTAACGCAAACGATTAAAGCTTGAACTCATGACCTTCTTGCCCACGAAATCGATGAGAAATTTTTGGGTTTTGCTTAATTCCTAATACTCGGCCCAATATTCATGAGTTAACAGTCACCGGATTTATTGAATAAATGAAAATTAAATCTCACTCGTTAATATTTATTCTATATTATTTTAAATTTTTGTCTCAAAATCTTAATTCCAAAAAACTTGAATGGCAGATGATGAAGATGTTAAAAAACATGAGCAAAGTTTTTAACCAAAAAGTGAGAAATATTCAATGTAATGGATGTATCATATCATTGTGTCAATATGGTATGATATTATCATATATTCATATAAAATAGGAGAGAAAAATCATATATTTATATCATTGTTTGACCGATAAAATAGGAGGAAAAAAGTGTACGAGTTATTTCTTTGCGTACGTGACTTGATACGATGTATTGGTATATCCGTTAAATTGAATATTTTTTTCGTATAAGAAAAAAAAAGACAGACGACAATGTGTCCCACAAAATGAATACGCACTAAGAATTTAATTTCATTCTTATAATCACTTAGGTGGAGTTGCATCAATCACCACTGAATTTCCTTATTTAACTAAACATTTCAAAGGGTGGGGTTTTTTTCTTCCCTATTATATTGTGCAAGGATAATTAATTAGAGCCTTGTTAGATTAGATGAATATCTCAATGCTTTTATAAATGGTCCCAAAAGCCAAAAACGCCTTAATCTGGCTGGCTTTTTCTTGAATTGTGTGGAGGTCACAATTACTCACAAGCTGGGTTGGGTTGGTGAGAAGCAAAATTTCCCATTATTCCACCACCAAAAACACAAATCATAATCATACTATTAGTCTATAGGTCGCTATCAACCCCCCATTAAATCATCTTAATTTCTTGCTACCCACATTCTAATCCCTGTTTACATTTTTTAAGTGGATCAATAATGCTACCTACCTAGATACCATTTTCGTTATAAAATTACACCAATTGTAATAATAGTAATTTTATTTTATTAAGGAAAGAATTACTATTAAATCTTTGGTAACTGTCAGTTATGCTACACAATAACAGTTCATGCATTGTATATATCCCATTTTTAATTTATTTTTCTTTTTCCAACACATTTTCCACGTTCCAAATATAGGCATTTGGTTATTATTTATTTATTTATTTATTGATTTGTGTGGAGTGGGGTCGATTAAAAATTTATATTGTTACCTCACTATACACACTAGGTGCGTCATTGCCCAAATGCCCTGCCCTAAATTGCTTGCTAAACATATATAGTAGATTAATTAATGTTGTTGTAAAAGATTGCATACAAGTAAAAAATGAAAATTTACGCAACTTGAACACTTAACCACTAGCTAGAATATTTACGTGACTTACCAAGCCCTCATGGTTCAATGTGATGCATGAGTTCTTGGGATTCATTATTGTCAAAAGCAAAAATGTTAAATTTTAGTCGAATATAGCAAAAATGTTAAAGTTTAACTGACCAATTAATTAATTAATACGAACTCAAGTTTCAGTTGAAAAGGCCAGTATTGGAGTTGAAAAAACCAATTCCAAGTCAATGTCCAAACTTGTTCATCAGTGTTACCAAGAGATAGATAGCAACCTATACCTGATCATACCAATGATCATGAAAGTAGGGAATTAAAATGAGAGTGACAAGAAACAGATCGACCAAGCACGAGTTTAATTATGTTTCTACTATTATACAAATCTCGATACGTTAGTTAATTATAAACAATTAAGTTATATATATATATATATATATATATATATATATATATATGTATATGTATGTATATGTATGTTAGGGAAGGTACGTGACAGAAAAAAGAAGCTAGCAATATGTTATTACAAATGGTAGCTACTACACTTTTCTAGCACTCCAAAACAGAATTCCCTCGAGGGACTGTATATATGTCACGACTAGAAAATATCATTATATTTGTCAACCCAAAAGAACATTAAATGTTCAGGAAAAAAAGAAGAAGAGGATTTGCAGTGTAGTGTATTCATAGTTCATACATTGAATCAACAACTAGTTACTATATACATATATAATTATATTGAAAATGATGTTATTAGCTAGCTAAAAACAGAAATTTCAGAATATATGTGTGTGTGTGTGTAACGTGAAGAAAAAAAGAAAATTAATTAAACCGAAACAACGCTTAATTAGAGCACGTAGCTAATTAAGTGCAACGACAACTTGTTTAAACAATAATTCACAACACATGTTTTCTAATACATGTATATGTTCGTTTAGAAAGCGTCGTAATTAAACAGCCTGCTAGTAATATATAAGTGAAGAAAATAGTACTCCTATGGATATACATAGATATAAAGAAAGTTTCTGAATGAGTGATGTTATAGCCAGCTAGCCGGCCAGCCAGCCTAATTTCTTTCCTTGTGGGGATTTTGATCAACTAATGTGTGTAAATTAGTTTCACCATTCAACGAATCTTGCTTCCCACCAAACCTGAAGATTAATTTTCTTCCAATTCCAATTCAGGAAGTTTAATTAGTTATTACTGAAGAAGGGGGATGAATGTACGTACATTAGTGTGTGTGTGTGTGTATATATATATATACAAATTAATTTGCATGCAGTGCTATTTTTCCTATATATATATATATATATATATATATATATATATATATATATATATATATATATATGTTAATTAATTAGTGAGTAATTTGGAAATTTTAAAGCATCAATAATTGTTCATATCAATTTGCACGGGAAGATGATTACATATAAATATATAAACAAGCCATACATAATTAAGATTTGTCCGAACATGCAGTTATGGCAGGGCTTGGTTAGTTATCATAATTAATCTGGCCGGCCGTCAGCTAGCGTAGACAAATGTTGTTGATATCATATTCGATACACCCCACAGGCCACAGGGGTGGCCACAAGCCACCTGCGCTATATATATTAGCTTCAGTTTTAGACCACGGGATGGGATGGATATATTCATTTTATCCTGCTTAGCTGGTCATTCTATAACAAACCAATCACTTATGGGCCAAATCACCTTTTTTTTCTGGAACAATTTAATTCAAAAGGAGCTCTAATGATTTTGCATTATACTTTACTACTAGTATATTTTGGCGGGAATCGTTTGTATTCCATGCTAGCTTTTCAGTTGTTAGGCCGTTCGTTGGGCAATCAATTCATTACAACTCACTTTTAGAGGGAGTATTAATAATCGTAATAAGTAGTAGTAGTTACTACTAATTAGTAATTCAAAAGTGAGGGCGTTTATTTACCCGGCCACATAATTAAGGGTCAATTTCTAATTGTAAGTATTGGGATCCACTTTGGACGTAGGAGTAGTAAAGTAAAATTAGAGAGACAGACGTTATTACTTTTCTAATAAAGGCACATCTAGCGCATTATCTAAATATAAAATAAAAATCCTTATTATTATTTTAATTAACATACTTTTATTTTCTGTGTATATTTATGTGTAGAAAATTATGCATTTAAATGATAATTTAAATATCGACAATTTTATTATCTTTATTAATATGCACAAAAAAGGAAGTATATTTGAAATTTTATGTGATTTAATTGACAGCTTAAAAATAAAAATACATCACAAATTAAAAAAAAGAAAATAAATATATTTCTGCTTTTAGAAGGGACAGAATAAATAATCTCTAGTCACTAAAAGGGAAGTTAAATTGGCTTTAAATATATGACTTTTAGGGTTAGCCTGGCTTAGGGTTTAATTGGTTTGAATCAAACAAGAGCTAGCTAGCTCTCTCTTTCTCTGGGCTTAATTTGGAGTCCTAAATTAATTAATTAAGCAAGAGATGAAGAAGCGTCAAGTAATGGTGATCAAAAGAGATGAATCTTGTTCATTGAGGAGTAAAAGTGTGAGATACAGAGAGTGCCAGAAGAATCACGCGGCAAACATGGGAGGGTATGCAGTGGATGGATGCAGGGAATTCCTGGCAAGCGGGGAGGAGGGGACAAGCGCCGCACTTGCTTGCGCCGCTTGTGGTTGCCACCGAAGCTTCCATAGACGCCAAGTGAAAACCGATAATGAGGTAACCAATTGCGACTAGCTGATCCTCATGAACAATGACCTAGCTAGCTAGCCTCCTGCACAACTAATTAATTAAGATTATTAAATTTGTCTCTGTCTGTGTCCGTCTCTAATTTGTGTTAGTCATTGCGTGCGTGCATGTTTTCTACTATATATGTATCTGTTAGTATGTTAATTTTCTGGTTTGGATGTAAGGTTCATGTAATAATTAACTAATCCCTTTAATTTCCTTGCTCATTTTTCTTTTCTTCTATAGAAATCGAGATTGCCTAGTAACTTTAAGCTTAATTATTAATTAATGTCTTATATCTAATCTATCTATTTTTCCAATATGAAGAATAGATTAAATGAGCGTCTTAATTACTTTGACATCCTTCTTCTCTCTCATTAATTTCTCAACTCGTAACGCACCATTAACTCTGTTAAGTTCTTATATCAAAAGTAAGTTTCATGCATATATATATATATATATATATATATATATATATATATATATATAACCAGGATCCAGTTCGGGATCCCGATTTTTGTTAAAAAGTCCGCATTTTAAGAAAGTCCGGGAGTTCGGATAGGAATCGGAATCTCTATATATATATATATATATATATATATATATATATATATATATATATATATATATATATATATATATATGTGATATGTGTGTGTGTATGATGATGATGATGAAGATGATTTTTTTAAAACAACATGACCTACTAATCAATCGATCTTTCTTGTTGCAATGTTTTTACCTTAATTTCAAAACAAAAGAAGTTTGAGGCACATGCGAAAATGTATTTGCCGGCACTGTCCCAGTTCTTGTTTTCATTAATTTAGATGTTAAAATTAATTTTTAGCTTGATATATATTATACATATAAATGCATTTAGAGAAACTTTTAGTTTTTTGTTGATTAATTATTTTATTTTTGCTGAATAAAACTTTCTTAATTTGATACTGACATACAAGGGAATCAACTTTGGATCTTGTATTTGTGACTAGCTATTTACCACAAATTTAATGTATGATACTACACATATTACTTTATGTATGAAGAAAAATATTAGACTTGAAGCTCATTTTTGACAGAAATATATACACATGCAGGTAAATCTAAGCAATTTAATGACAGATGGGGTATAGTTAGAGCATTCACAATAATTTTTTTATCTTTATTCTAATTCTGAAGTGTTATTGGGTCATTATGCAGAATTGGGATTCAATTTTTTTAATTTGTACCCAACAGTTTCCTTATATTGATTTCTTAAATAATGAAATTTTAAAGTTCCAACAGTCAAAGCTAGTTTTGGTCGTTGTAACTATTTAACATTTGTATTAGCTTCATGCATTAGAGCTTATGATAGATGTAATATACTACAACCTCTTGTTTTTAATTAAAAAATAGCTATTAATTTATTTATTAATTTTTTTTGAAGTAAGTATGTGATATTTTTAAATTTAAAATTAATATAAATTTAATCAAAACATATTGTTACTTATTTAGACAAAAAATACTATTACTTATAAAATTTATTATTTTTACAATTCTTAGCAAAATTATTAAGTTTGAGAATACATTAAATTTGACTTATAAAAATTAATAATAATCTTATAATTTATAAAAGAGAGATCGAGTATAATTTATCAATTATATTCAACTGTAAACTAACTTTTATTTTATTTTAAATTTTAAGTAATTTATGGAGTGAGTATTGAATGGATTGTAACTGCAAATGTACATAGGATCAATATTAACTTTTAAAAAGTTAATTTGTTATATTTTTAAATTTATATTTGATATGATTTATTTAAATTTTAAAAATAATAAATTTTATAATTAATAGTACTTTTATAATATTTATAATTAAATGGACATAAATTAAATAAATTTATATCAATTTTAAATTCGAAAATGTTTGAAATTAATTTTTTAAAAATAAGTTAATGTTAATTTTATAATTTGAAAACGAAGTAGTAAAAAAGTCATTTGACAATAACGTCAAGATGTGTATGATTGATAAGTTGTCTGCTTAAATGAAAGTGTGAAATGTTATTTTGCATATATAGAATACGATTTTTGACTCTCTCAATTTAAGTGTAAATTCCTATATAGATATTAAAATAGAGAGTTAAATAAGGATAAAGAAACTGTTAGATAATAATTTATTGATATATTCTTTAAAATTAGGGATAAAAAATTTATTGAAGAAACTGTTATGAATGCTTTATGAAAAAATTTCAGTTATCAAATAAAAAGAAAAAATATATTGTGATGAAAAGAGAGAATGTGCTTAAAAGTTTTCAAAATTAAGTATTACAGATTGTCCAAAGAATAAAAAATCTAATCATCGTACCGAATCATGTTTTATAAAAGTTTTGGACACTGCCCATATCTAGTCATGTTGGTATATATAGTACGTTTAATTGGTATATAGTATAAGTGTATAATTGGTATGTTGGTATGGTTTGTATTATAGTCAGGTTGGTATAGTATGTTTATAGTCATGTTGGTATAGTATAATTTAATTGGTTTTGGTCTTGTTGGTATATATATAGTATGCTGGTATAGTATGTTTTATGTTTGTTTACCTCTTAACATCTCTGAATTTAATTCGGGGTAAAATTTTATTTGACTCTTATTGTCTCTTAATTGATCAATAATAAAAAGATATAAATTTAAATCATTATGAACTGTATTTTAATGAAAAATTTAAATCTATGAAATCCTTGTAAATATTGTACTTACTCAGATTTAAATTTTAAGATCATTATTAATTTTTGAAAAGTCAATTTTAGATATTTTTAAATTTAAAATTGATATTTTTAAATTTAAAAGTCATTCAGATGGTTTATACTTTTTAGGGGGTATTTGTTTAGGTCTAAATAGTTGAACGGCTGAATCGGTCAGTCATTAAGTGTGTTTATTTTGTAAAAAAAATTATCTGAATGGCTGAATCGATCAGTCATTCAGATGATTTGGGCTGAATGGTTTAGTGTCATTTTTTTGGCTAAATGGGTTGAATCAATTTTTATTTTTTTTTACAATATTAAGTAATATTAAATACATTTATACCAATTTTGAATTTTTTTTAAAGGGGTAAAATAATAAAAATCTGTTATTCATATGTTTCAGGCATATCAATTATCAAACAACTTTTTTTATCCAGATTCAGATTCAACTCATTCAAATTCATTCACTTTTTATCAAACACCCCCTTAATTACCAAATAGTTTTTTAAGTTCAAATACTTTTTCACTCAAATAATTTAATTTATTAAAATATATTAATCATTCAAATCTTAATTATTCAATTTTATCAAACACCATCTAAACTTGAACCATAATGTTAGCTTACTGAAAATTGTTTTTTAATTTCACTTTTTTTTAGCAGTCAATTACTGTTTAGGGGGCAAAAAAATTCAAAAAATATCAGCTGGCATACATATGATCGCAAAAAGCTGATATATATTGACATCTTTAACATAATAATTAAATTAAAAAGACTATGTGTGCAAAGATAATATAAATTAAGTCTTTTTAAAGTCAGTTTAGAATATTATTTCAAATTCTCAATTGATGTGTAATCTAATCAATTTCTTAAAATAATAAATATTATATATATTTAGTAGTACTTTTTAAGTAATTTAATTAACTTTTAAATCTTATTATCTGAATTTAAATAAATTTATATCAATTTTAAAATTAAAAATATCTTAAATTAATTTTTTAAAATTATAATTAATTCAATAACAAATGAAAAGTAGTGGAAAATAGATGTTGGTTCATTAGCATGTACGTGATTGAATGGATATATATTTGTGGTGCATGTGCATGTGTTCAGAGCTCAAGTTAGGTTTGAGTACTTAGGGATCCAACAAATATTTATGTTACGTTTGAATTGAGAAAATAAAATAGAAAAATAAATTAAAAAAAATAGTATATTTGATGATTATTTTGAAAACTAAACCATTTCAATATATGAAATGAAAATTCATTTCATCATTTTATTTTTTTTATTTCATGTGGAGGATGTGGAATAAAATTTATTTAAATGAAATGGATATATGTGATAATTTTGTCATTATATGACAACACTCGCCGCCAACAACAACCAAACATATATTTAAAATACATTAAAATCACTTCATTATATCCTCTGTAAGACCCCAACTTTTATAAATAAAGATGAATTTTTTATAAATATCATTTTTGAATATTATGGAGTTAATTTGATATAATGTTATAGTTGTGGGTAATATTTATAAATTTTACAAAGTACGCAAGTTGTTATATAATATTCGATTGGTCGGGAAATATTCGTTTTAACAGAGAATATTCGTACAACGACACAATCATTGGTGGACCCCACAACGGAATTATTGTCGGATTGAGAAAACGACAAAAATAGTTTATTAAAAATAACGGCGGAAGTTTTACCATTGTTACTGTTGAACTACTCGGTAGTAAAAGTACAGTAATACGTGTGGTTGCATAGTAGCACACGGTATTGATTATTAATGCTTATGTGAGAAGTCACTCAGTTTGATTCAATTATTGTCACTTAATAATATGAATTATTTAGCGATAATGACGTTTTGTTTTATTCGTATTATTAACGTAATAAAACAAAAACATCTTTTTATATAAAACAGAATACTTTATTAAAGTTATTCTATAAATAGAATATATTATATTTTATTTAAAAGATTTTTCTTTAAATATGGACCGTCAGATTAAAGTAATCAATCTGGACCGTTCATGGATTAGTTACTATGCATTCTATTTTTTTATAAATAGCAGCTCATTCCTTCATTATTTCTTACGAATTCACTGAACTCTAGAGAGAGAAACTATAGAGAGAAACTATAGAGAGAGAGAAGAAGAGTATCCTGCTACTTAACTACTTCCTTATTTCAGCTCTTCTTTAAAACGGTAAGGGGTGTTATTCTTTCTTATTCATGAAGAGAACTGTTGTTATTCCATTTTATTATTATTCTGTTGGAATAACCTGTATACGCGGTCTACCCTATACTTGGTGACATTCTTCTATTATTCTGTTGGAACATCCTGTCTGTGTGTTTTACACCGGACCTGGTTCCGTTTTTATTATTATTCTGTTGGAACATCCTGTCTGTGTGTTTTACACCGGACCTGGTTCCATTATTTATTATTCTGTCGGAATATCCTGTCTGTGCGTTTACGCCGGACCTGGTTCCATTATTTATTATTCTGTCGGAATACCCTGTCTGTGCGTTTACGCCGGACCTGGTTCCATTATTTATTATTCTGTTGGAATAACCTGTCTGTGCGGTCTATCGCATGCATGGTGATTTCTTTTGTTATTCCATTCTTTATTATACTCAGTTGGTTAAGTTTTGACTTCTATACTCCATGAAATTTGTGGAATATCCTTGACATTTGCGCTTTATCTAGTATCTATTCATGAAAATATTCTCCTGATCATTCTTGAATTTTACTCCACAAAGTAGTATCATGTTGACAATTTGGACGTTGTAAATTTTTGGATAAATTAATTCTTGAACTTGTTTTATTGAATTCTTATATCATTGTCATCATCCTCATGTTTATAAAATGTTGAAAGTCATCTGTGGCCTGTAGTGCATAGATGGACTTGGTATGATTATGACCAGGGATTATTCGGTATAATCATGACCGTAATGTTACGAATGATGTGGTAAATGTCCTCATTGGCCCGTAGTGTATTGATGGACAGTTGTTGGCATGATCATGACCATTAATGAATACACGAATATCCTTGGCCGTAGTGCAGGGGTGATTCGATGATGTGTATTATTTTATTAAGCTGAGTCTCAGCGAACACAGTGTTGAAAAACCTTTTAAATCATAAAAGATAGTAGAGTTTATTTTCTACTTGACTCTTTTAAAGGATTGCTTGTTCCGCTACAGTTAAACTTGATGTCTATTATATTTTATCAGTTTAACATTGTTGAAGGCTAATGATAATTTATTCTGCATTATCTTAGTCATAATATTTCTTACTGGGCTAGTTGAGCTCACCCTTTCTTTCATTGTTCTCTTCAGGAAATGACAACGTAGCTGGGGCAAGTCGGGGAACGGAGTGATGGTCCGAATGATAGTATTAGTTAGTAGTCCTCACTATTCTATGTAATGGTGTGTTAATAAATGTAACGAGGACTCCTTTTGAGTATGAATACTCTCTAGAAGATAAGTAGTCCTCACTATTCTATGTAATGGTGTGTTAATAAATGTAACGAGGACTCCTTTTGAGTATGAATACTCTCTAGAAGATAATATTTGTATTCAAACTCACAGTTTATGTTTTGTCGTATTGTACACGACAGTTGTATTAGTAAGTTGTATTTGTATTCTGTACTATGTATCTGACGACCCAAGATGGGTGATGTATACCTAATTTTGGGGGCGTCACATCCTCTATTCCATTATTTCAATCCAAACGCATGTATATCTCAATTTCAATAAGGTGTCTATCTATATGTTTAATCTAAAATGTCTCAAGGGATTGCTTTGAACTATAGTTATTGCATTCGTTCCAAGTATTATTGTATTTAATTTGATATTTTAAAGTTAATTTGAGATATTTATAAATTTAAACCGATGTTATTTATATAAATTTTAAAACTACAATCTAGTAAACAATAGTACATTTTAAATAATTTGTAATATTCATAATTATATTGATTTAAAGTAAATAATTAAATTAGTTAAAATTCAAAACTTACTCTATGATTAATTTTAAAAAGTCAAAATGATTATTATATTTTGAAATGAAGGGAGTATAAAAAAGGAAAGGACAAGATTAAATATATTGGGAATGGAGCCGTATATCTTTCCCATTCACTCAAACAGCAACGTTCTTACTTCTCTTAAGATCTTTCTTTTTAAATTTTTTTACTAAAAATATCTTGGTTTACAAACTAATACTCCCTCCGTCCTAAATAAAAATCATGGTTGAATTTTTATGTATATTAAAAAAGATGTCAAAATTATCTATATTTAAATTATTATTTAATTGTATAATTTTCTGCACAAACGATGGAATAATGATTGCCAACAACAAATTGTGGATAGTACTCCTTCAGGTTACATTAAAAGAACAAGTTTTAGCTGATCGGACAATTACAAAGGATGTAGGCCAGTTATATACAACGAAAAAAAGAGTAATTTAACACCAAAAAAAGAATTCAACTGAATATATATATATATATATATATATATATATATATATATCTAAATGATATCTTTCCAAATGACAAATTTGGGATCCTTTCGTGGTCTTGGTCCCCCACCCCCCCGGGAATCCGAGTGGTTTAAAACCCGATTCAATATTTCAACATAACTTATGTGTGTTGCTACGACATTAGTTTATTTATTTCCTATCCTATATAAAGACCATTGATTTGAGGCCCAACCCAAGGATTATCAATCATTTAAATATTTCAAAATAGGCCGAAATTTCCTTAGTTTGGTTTAGACTTTTAGCCTTGCTCCACTAAAAAACTTGCAAGAAGCCTAGCTTGTCGAGATAAAAATGGCCCAATTATTATTATTACTTCTTGCAACGTATGTACCCACAATAGACTGGGCCTGGCTTAATGGATCGTCTGAATAAATTGAAGAATTATTGGCTGGCAATGGCATTGTGACTGCCAGCCGAAGTGTTCCCTCAGAAAGAAAAAAAACTCATAAATTCTAAGGTTTATCATTTTATTTTATTGGTATGTCTTTAATTATGAAGATTCGAGTACAAGTAATTAGTAATTAAACACGGCTCGAATTCATCAAAGAGATATGATATGATATGATAGGGTGTACGTGTGCTGCCAAGGTGAAGTTAGACGCTGGCTGCAACTAGCTAGCTACTTCATTTTCACATCAGCATTTGTATTTAGAAAAAAGGTGACAGACACACACGAGGGGGAACTGGGGAGGGTAAGTAGATAAGATATATGTAGGAATTAGGACCACATTATAATTAAGGAGTAAGTTTCATGTTTTGAGTTGAACAGTGGTCCTCCCTCTCTCCCCCGCCCCGCCCTGCCCCGCCTTTTAATTCCTACTCGATCTCCCCCTTTATACGTTTTTTGGCATGCTTCTTCCTCCTAAAAGTTAAGCTATAAAGTCATGTCTCATTATCCTATTTGATTCCCATATATTTACTTGCCTGCCTGCCTCCCTCATTATCTCATATATACTATACTCCATCGAATACTCCTATATATCACAACCAACCAACTTACTCTTGATGTATCAGACACCCAACATTTATTTTTAGGTTGATTATCCTTTTTAAATTTGATGATGCATGCATCCTATAATCCCTTCCTTAATTAATTTCCAACCCCTTTAGACTCAAATTTCCTCTTCAGATTTTAATGTGTCACACACACACACACACACACACACACACATATGAAAGCTACATATATTTGTGTTGTGTTGTGTTGTGTTGTGTTGTGTTGCTTAAATATTGAATTATATAACATATGGTTCACATGATTCAATAAAGTTTTGTCAACAAACAAACCAACTAACCTATTGGGGTGGTGGGGGGAATGTGTCACATTCATCAAATGCAAGGGGTATTTTTGCATTTCCAAGTGATAAGATCACGTACGTACGTACGTATATATACAACAAGTTTCTATTTCCCAAGATAGTATAGTATATATTCTCTTCTTTTTGTTGATAGAAAAATTAATTAGTATATATTTATTCGATCTCTTCCTAAGCTGGGAAATTGATCGACCATGTCGTAATTAACAAAATGAGCTAAACAGTTAATTAGTTGCCCTTAATTCCATGATCAGCAATTATATACAACTATTTTTCTTTTGTTCCAAAATAAGATTAGACTGCAACATTTGTACTAGTAGTCCTTTCTATTAAATCATGAGACTAGCTAGGAAAAATAGTTTTATCAAATAACTTTACACCTTATTAAATGTCTCACTATAAACACAAATCAAATAAAATTCTCTCTTATTCTCCACGTAGATGATATTAAGTTACACATTCTATATTTACTTAAATTATGTTCACAAATGAGTTTTATCAAACTCAAATATGACATGCAGAAAAATATAAAATAAGGTGCAATATATATCAAACAATTAACAAAGTTTGAATCCAACTATATATATATATATATATATATATATATATATAAATTATTATTTACTCATAATATTTTTAATATAAGTCATTTGGAGAGATTAAAGTTGAGTAGAAACTTAAACTAAAATCATAAATATGATTTTTAAGTTAAAATTTATTATATGACTAAGTAACTAAAAGAACTCATATAAAAAATAAAATTGTTACAAAATAATAAATTAATATTAAAGTTTGTAAAATCATAATTAAAGAGAGTTTTAGTTAAATTAATCCTAACATTATATAGATAGAAGCATAAAAATTAAGTATTTTACTTGTAACTAAATTTTAGATCTATACTAAAGATAAAGGCGAAAACTAAAAAATTAAGTTTTGTGTTATTATATAGATGTGACTAATTAAATTCACTCATGTATTAATTTCAACAATTTCTTTCTTCTTCACAAGTGAGTCATCGGTCAATCAGTTGTTTCTCTTCACTTCTATATATTCAAACTACAATAAACACGTACCATTTCTAATCTAGTAACTTCTCCTCCTTCAAGAGCATGTGCCATTCATCAAGAATTCAACCATCATTCATGTCTTTGAAAAAGGTTCATTAATTGTTCGATCGGGATCGATCGATCTTTTTCAATAGCTCTTAATTATATTATTTAATTTTTTATTTTTTTTATTTTTTTTGGATGGGATGGGGTGGGGTGGGGTGGGGTGGGGTGGGGTGGGGGAAGAAAATGGGAATAATTTGTGTACAAACAAATTTTGATATTTTCACGTAACATAAAATAAGTTGGTCTTATTTAAGTTGAAGTTACCAATTACTTATATTATTTTCCATGAATTTCAAGGTAGGCTAGGAATATATATATATATATATATATATATATATATATATATATATATATATATATATATATATAGTCCGTTTCTCCAACGAATTGAAAGGAACAAATTAAAAATGAATCGATTATAATGACAATTTTTTTCGTAACTATAACATAGAAAGCCGATTTTATATATATATATATATATATATATATATATATATATATATATATATATGATGTTTAAACTTGTGAATAATAATTAATTATTCAAGGACCCAAAATGAATTAGAAGAGTGGGACCCACGCAACAAAGTGTGGTGGTACCCCGTACGTACCCTTTTCTGGTGGAAACTATATATATGCATGGCATGGTGTGGTCCTATCCTATCCTATATAAATCCATCCTAATTAAGTAGTGGAGTATATCTCTGCAATTAGTTAGTTAGTTAGGGTTGTTTCTGTGGTGGGATGACCAAAACGTTTGCTGTTAGCTACCGACTACTGGAGAAGGTGACCGTCGTTTAAACCTTTGTCGGCACTTTCCCACCACCTCCTCCTGTTACTTTATATTTTAATTTTATATACACACTCTGCACCCTCCCTCCGTTTTCAAATTATTAAAAATATTTTTATATTAAAACTTAATATTGTCTTATATTTTGAAAACTTATTTTTGACTAAACTTGGTGCAGGTGTACCAAGACCAATGAATGGATGGAAGTATACTATACCTATATATGGTAGGCTAGGCTTCCTTAAATAGGAATTAAGCTTGTTGATTTTAATTGTCCCCTCTGCCCTAGCTAGCTGTTGTAAGTTATGGAGTAACTACTACTCCATATATGTTAACAATAAGTCTCGTACCGAGTTACTCCTATAAGAGCATTTTCAGCAAATGAATTATATTTAGTCCATATAATATTAATAAATATTTTTTAATCTTCAATTCTTCTAACAGATAGACTATCCTGTGAACTATCACGTAGACTATAATATAAAAAAATTAAAATAATCAATGAATTCAAAAAAAAATCCAACGGTTATATTCCAACTACCATATTCCATAGGCTATATTTTAAAGAACAAATAACATCTATAAATATAAGGCACATCTAGTCTCTCATATTCACGCATCTCAGCTTCAGTCTTCCAATCAAATAAGTTATTTTAAATATGTCCCGTCAATTCGAATTAGCTATGTTGCACATGGATGAAGAAGAATATGAAGAAGCATATGGACAATTTATAGGCATGGTGGCTATTGAAGAAGAACAACAAAATGTCAATAGGCATACATCACGTCATCATGGTTCTGTGCAAGATCGTATTACCATTGATCGTGGTAGACATGAAGGTCATAATCGACTTTTTCGTGATTATTTTGCCGAACATTCTACATATCCCTCGTATCTATTTCGGAGAAGGTTTCGAATGCGGCGCCCGCTTTTCCTCTGAATTCAAAGAGCAGTTGAAACGTATGATTCATAGTTCGTCCAAAAAAAGAATGCTGCAAGACAACTAGGTTTATCTTCTCTACAAAAGATAACTGCCTCAATACGGATGCTTGCTTATGGTGTTTCAGCGGATTCCGTTGATGATTATGTGTGGATCGGTAAAAGCACGACTATATTGAGTCTTAAAAGGTTTGTAAAAGTAGTCATTTTAATTTTTGGTGATGAATATTTGAGATCCCCCAATAGTGATGACATCGTTAGATTACTATCAAAAGCTGAAGAACGTGGTTTTCCTGAGATGTTGGGGAGCATCGACTGCATGCATTGGAAATGAAAGAATTGTCCAATTGCGTGGCATGGTATGTACTCTGGACATGTGCATGAGTCAACAATTATTTTAGAAGCGGTGGCTTCATATGATCTTTGGATGTGGCATGCATTTTTTGGATTACCAGGCTCTCATAATGATATTAACGTTTTGGAGAGATCATATATCTTCTCTGCTCTTACTGAAGGTCGTGCTCTAACTGTAAACTACTTAATTAATAGAAATGAGTACACGCTGAGATATTACCTTGCTGATGGTATATATCCTCCAGGGGAAACATTTGTTAAAACCATTTCGGCACCTCGGGGAAATAAAAAAAAACTATTTGCTAAGACTCAAGAGGCGCTTAGAAAGGATGTTGAGCGAGCATTTGGGGTACTGTAAGCACATTTTGCAATAGTTCGTGGTCCTGCACGATTTTGAGATCAAACAACACTAAAAAAAATTATGACTGCATGCATAATACTACATAATATGATCGTTGAAGATGAACGAGATGAAAATCAAGAGCCCACAACCTATGATAAACATGACGAGATTCCAACTGTAGAAGTGTCTCGTGAGCGTACCCCACAATTACTTGAATTCATTGAAGCCAATCATCGCATAAGAGATAAACAAGTTCATTCACAACTTCAAAAAGATATTATTCAACATTTGTGGTCACTACTCATTATATGGCGGAGCGTAATCCATTACATTCTACTACAATAATAAGCAAATTATGTGACACCCCAAAAATAGGTATACAACACCCATTCTGAGTCGCCAAATACATGGTACAGAAAGCAAACTACAACTTCAATAATACAATTGTCGTGCAAAATACGACAACACATACTGTGAGTTTAAATACAAATATTATCTTCTAGACAATATCCACACTCAAATAAGTCCTCAATACAATTATTCAAACACTATTTTATAAAAATAGTGAGGATTACTAAAACATCTTTCTAGAACCATCACTCCATACCCCGACTAGATCCTGCTATGTTCTCACCTCCTGAGAAGAAAAATGGAACAAAAAGGAAAAGGGTGAGCTCAACTAGCCCAGTAAAGAATATTATGACTAAGATAATATACAACAAATTATCATTAGTATTCAACAGAAAAAAATCTGATAGAATATAATCGACAACAAGTTTTAGATTAACAACTACAGCGGAAACAACAAACCATTAGAAGAGTCAAGTAGAGAATGAATTCTACTTTCTTCTAAGATTTAAAAGTCCATCATCAATAATTTATTCCTGTAACATCAATTAATAATCATCTTTATCCAAATATTCATCTTTGTACTACAGGCCAAAGATATTCATTTGTATCACCTGTCAGTCATGTTCATCTCAACACCTGTTCATCTTTGCACTACAGGCCAAAGATATTCATCAAGTAATCATACATCTTTGCACTACAGGCCAAAGATATTCAGTAATATCATCATTTAGGACTGAGGATGATAAAAAATATCATAAAGAGAACGAATCCAGTGAGACAGAAGGACAATTAGTAGGGATTCGTATAACAGTTTATCCAAGATCAATAATACTTCATAATAATCAACTGTGAAGCAGAATTCAAAAATAAAGATCAAAACATGGATACAATCAAATATAGTAACCATAATAGATATCTTGGACAAAAAGGAAAAATTTTATTTTTCGGTGAATAGTGCCGTATTCGTGAATAGTGTCGTATACGTGAATAGTAACGTATACGTGAATACTAACCCCGACACAAAAAGTTCCAAATTTGATAAAAACTCATGTTAATATTTCAGCATAATGATATTGAAGAAAATAATATCAGTTAAGAAGAAAATAATATCCCTTACCTCAAAATATCAGTACTTCTGGTCGGAATACCGGTATAAGGCTGAAAGAAACTTGCTCTGATGAATAGAAACTCTAAAAGTATCTAAATACTCATAAAATATACTCAATAATCTAGAGAGAGAAAGAGAGAAAACTTATTTCTGGTGTGATTTTCAATTCCAACTTAACCCTCTATTTATAGGAAAATGTTAGCACGCCGCAGCAGACTTAACCTGTAACCTGATGGCTTTACCTGCCACTATTCCCACCCACCACATTTGAATAAAAATCTCAGCACATTTCTTCACCAACCAAGAGTGGGGCCCACCAATTCTAGAATTTTCCACCAAAATGATTAACTCCAAAAATTCAACAATTTCTGAACCAGTCATCTCGTAAAATTCATAACAAATCATACGTTAATTTTTAACTGTTCAAAATTTGTGGACATATACTCAACTTATATATGTATAACATATCCAAATATTACCATGATCCAACGGTCGGATTAAAAATTATAACCCTCACAAAATATCTTAAAAACCCTAATTTGATTTTCAATACCTCCGTTCCGACAAAAATACAGATAAAACACCTTAAAATTAACTCCTTCATTTTTAGCCACAAAAATATATCCCTTATTTATATCCACATAAAATAAATATTTCCTTATCATATGAATCAATAATTAATTATTCACAAATAATATTACAGAATCACATTTATGACAACCAGGCCGTTTTCAGGAAAAAGGGGACTTTCCAATAAGGATTTCTCCTTAGTAGCGCGCAATTAGATGACCAAACATCTCCTTAGACAGAACTTACTAGACATTGCCAATAATGCTATCTTGTAAGACCCCGAATTTTATAAAATAAAAGTATTCAATTTTTCTTATAATTATAATTCAGTAAATGGTTAAATTGATAAAAAGTTAAAGTTATGGGTGAAATGTGAAAAATTTTCAAAATAAACAAGTGGTTATAAAATAATCATTGTTGTCGGGGAATATTCATTTGGTCGTGGAATATTCTTTCTGTCGGAGAATATTCGTACGACGGCGCAGACATTTGTGGGCCCCATAATAGAATAACTGTCGGATGAAGATAAAGACAAAAACTGAGTTTTTATAATTAACGGAGTAGTTGTTACCGTTAACACTGTTAGAATACCCGGTGGTTAAAATACAGTAATACGCGTTATTGCACAGTAGCACACGGTATTGTACAGTATTTTTTCAATTATTGATTCATACGTGAGAAGACACTACTCAATAATTGTTACAGTAATTTCTGTTCAATATTTTATTTTATTGAATCAATAATTGCTACGTTAGTATTTTATATTATTGTTGTTTCAATAATTGTTGCTGCACAGTATTTTCTATTATCAGATCAATAATTCATATTATTTGAATAATATTATTAGATAGCATTATTGGCAATGTCTAGAAAGTTCTGTCTAAGGAGAGGTTTGGTCATCTAACTGCGCGCCAGTAAGGAGAAATCCTTATCGGAAAGCCCCCTCTTTCCTGGGAACTGCCTGGTTGTCATTATTGTGATTCTGTAATATTATTTGTGAATAATTAATTATTGATTTATATGATAATGAAATATTTATTTGATGTGGATATAAATGATGGATTTATTTATGTTGTTATAAATGAAGGAATTAATGTTGATGTATTTTATCTGTATTTTTATCGGAACGGAGGTATTGAAAATCAAATTAGGGTTTTTGAGATATTTTGCGGGGTTTATAATTTTTAATCCGACCGTTGGATCGTGGTAATTTTTGGATATGTTATACATATATAAGTTGAGTATATGTCCACAAATTTTGAACCGTTAAAAATGAACGTATGATTTGTTATGAATTTTACGAGATGACTTGGTAAGAAATTGTTGAATTTTCGGAGTTAATCATTTTGGTGGAAAATTCTAGAATTGGTGGGCCCCACTCTTGGTTGGTGAAGAAATGTGTTGAGATTTTTATTCAAATGTGGTGGGTGGGAATAGTAGCAGATAAAGCCATCAGGTTGCAGGTTAAGTCTGCTTCGGCGTGCTAACATTTTCCTATAAATAGAGGGCTAAGTTAGAATTGAAAATCACACCAGAAACATAAGTTTTCTCTCTTTCTCTCTCTATATTATGAAGTATATTTTGTGAGTATTTAGATACTTTGAGAGTTGCTATTCAGTGCAAGTCTCCTTCGGCTTTCCATTCCAGTCAGAAATACTGCACTTTTGAGGTAAGGGATAGTAAGGGATTTTAAGGGTTGTTATGTTTTTCAGTTTCGTAATTTTTCTGACCTTCAAAAATTCTGAAAAAATTTGAAATGATATTTTGATGAGTTTTCTTGATTGTGTCCAAAAATGGTGATTTTTGGATGTACAGATTAAGAGTTATGAATTTTATAAGAAAAAACTATTTTAAAAGTAACCGCTTATAACTTCTTGTGGTTAACTCTAAAATTGATGAAATTTTTATTGGGAGTACATGTATATGATAAGAGTATATTCGTTAAATTTAGAATTTTTAGATAAAAGTATAATTTTTGATAAATGTCTAAATATTCGGCTGTTTTGGCCGTATGAAAAATAGTAAATAACTTTTAAAAATTCTGAGAAAAATATATGTTCACTATGGGACTATATTATGCTAAATTCCAGAAAAGAAATATTTTTAAAACTTATTTGGTATTTTTCATAAAAATGGTCTAGTTATGAGTAAATGAATTAAATATATTTTGTGAAGAAAGAAAATTAGAAAATAGGATTTTATGGCTTGAGAATCCTATATGAGGTATATGCAGATTTTTGATGAGGGTTTTTAGTTATTGGTGATGAAATCTTATGAGTTTGGCATTTTAGGATGATTAAATGCATTATTTAGTAAAGTATAAACAATTAAAATAAATTATTTATAAGCTTAAGTAATATTATTCTTTCAATATCATTATACCGAAATATTGGTATGTATTTTATTATGGAATTTTTACCTTTTTGTGTCGAGTTTACTATTCATGAGTTACTATTCACGAGTTACTATTCGTGAGTTACTATTCACGAGTTACTATTCTCTTTTTCTGACCAAATTATAGTTGATTTATGAATATTGCTCTTGAGATTAAATCTATATGTTGATTATATTGATTTTATTATCATATATAATATTTTTATAACCCTAATGATGATATTTCTCTTTGACTTGAGTATAAAGATGGGTAGATTTCTGGTATGATCATGACTATGGGTTCCCTTTGGCCAGTAGTGCAAAGTTAAATTGTTGACTGGTATGATCATGACCATTGAATTTATAATTGAATATCTTTAGCTTAAGTGCAAAGGTGAATTGATCAACATGGTTATAATTATTGTTTATATAAATTTTGAAATGATTATATATTTCTTTGAGATATTAATATCTTTGGACTGTAGTGTAAAGATGAACTGTTGATGAATATCTTTGGCCCGTAGTGCAAAGATGACATGTTGTTGAATATCTTTGGCCAGTAGTGCAAATATGAACAGATGTTGAGATGAACATGACCAACTGGTGATACAAATGAATATCTTTGGCCGTAGTGCAAAGATGAAGTTATTAGTATGATTATGAACAGGAAATGTGATTTGGTGTAACCATGATCTTTGATGTTTCAGGTAAAGATAGGTGATGAAAATTATCTTCGTCCTGGATGAGAAGAGGAATTTAGAACTACAATTATGATTATGAGTTATTCATATGATTGTGGACCAGAATTGTTGATTGATGTTACAGGGATAAAATATTGTTGGTGAATTTTTAACATGGAGAAGATAATAGACTTTATAGTCTATTTGACTCTTTTAATGGATTGCTCGTTCCGCTGCAACTATGATTAAAATTTTTATCATCTACCATATGTTCTAAATCTCTGATTTAATTCTGTTGAAGGCTATTGATAACTTATTTATCTTTTGTCATGATATTCTTTACTGGGCTAGTTGTGCTCACCCTTTTGTTTTACAATTCCATTCAGGTAATAAGAGTGTAGCTGGGTCGAGCGGGGGTAACAAGAGAATAGAACCGTGGTCTCTAGCTGTGGAGTTCTCCCTAAGCAGTATAGAAAAGTTCATTTAGTAGTTATATTTGGTGAATCCAATAGAGTGAGGCGAACCCAACGTTGGATGGGTGTTTTGCCACTATCATACAAGATGTCTAATGTGGCGCCCCCAAAATTAGGTATACATCACCCATCTTGGGTCATCAGATACATAGTACAGAATACAAATACAACTTACTAATATAACTGTCGTGTACAATACGACAAAACATAAACTGTGAGTTTGAATACAAATATTATCTTTTAGAGAGTATTCATACTCAAAAAGAGTCCTCATTACATTTATTAATACACTATTACATAGAATAGTGAGGACTACTAACTAATACTATCATTCGAACCATCACTCCGTTCCCCGACTTGCCCCAGCTACGTTCTCATTTCCTGAAGAGAACAGTGAAAGAAAGGGTGAGCTCAACTAGCCCAGTAAGAAATATTATGACTAAGATAATGCAGAATAAATTATCATTAGCCTTCAACAATGTTAAACTGATAAAATATAATAGACATCAAGTTTAACTGTAGTGGAATAAGCAATCCATTAAAAGAGTCAAGTAGAAAATAAACTCTACTATCTTTTATGATTTAAAAGGTTTTTCAACACTGTTATCGCTGTGACTCAGCTTAATAAAATAATCCACATCATTGAATCACCCCTGCACTACGGCCAAGGATATTCGTGTATTCATTAATGGTCATGATCATGCCAACAACTGTCCATCAATGCACTACGGGCCAATGAGGACTTTTACCATATCATTTGTAACATTACGGTCATGATTATACCGAATAATCCCTGGTCATAATCAGACCAAGTCCATCTATGCACTACATGCCACATATGACTTTCAACATTTTATAAACATGAGGATGATGACAATGATATAATAATTCAATAAAACAAGTTCAAGAATTAATTTATCCAAGAATTAATAACGTCCAAATTGTCAACATGATACTGCTTTGTGGAGTAAAATTCAAGAATGCTTAGAAGAATATTTTCATGAAAAGATACTGGATGAAACGCAATTATCAAGGATATTTCACAAATTTCATGGAGTATAAAAGTTAAAACTTAACCAACTGAGTACAATAAAGAATGAAATAACAAAAGAAATCACCATGCATGCGATAGACCGCACAAACAGGTTATTCCAATAGAATAATAAATAATGGAACCAGGTCCGGCATAAACGCACAGACAGGATATTCCGACAGAATAATAAAGAATGGAACCAGGTCCGGCGTAAACGCACAGACAGGATATTCCGACAGAATAATAAATAATGGAATCAGGTCCGATGTAAAACACACAGACAGGATGTTCCAACAGAATAATAACAAGACGGAACCAGGTCCGGTGTAAAACACACAGACAAGATGTTCCAACAGAATAATAACAAAAACGGAACCAGGTCCGGTGTAAAACACACAGACAGGATGTTCCAACAGAATAATAGAAGAATGTCACCAAGTATAGGGTAGACCGCGTATACAGGTTATTCCAACAGAATAATAAGAAATGGAATAACAACAGTTCTCTTCATGAATAAGAAAGAATAACACCCCTTACCGTTTTAAAGAAGAGCTGAAATAAGGAAGTAGTTAAGTAGCAGAATACTCTTCTTCTCTCTCTCTATAGTTTCTCTCTATAGTTTCTCTCTAGAGTTCAGTGAATTCGTAAGAAATAATGAAGGAATGAGCTGCTATTTATAGAAAAATAGAATGCATAGTAACTAATCTATGAACGGTCCAGATTGATTACTTTAATCTGACGGTCCATATTTAAAAAAAAATCTATTTATAGAATAACTTTAATAAAGTATTTTGTTTTATATAAAAAGATATTTCTGTTTTTTTACGTTAATAATACGAATAAAATAAAACGTCATTATCGCTAAATAATTCATATTATTAACTGACAATAATTGAATCAAACTGAGTGACTTCTCACATAAGCATTAATAATCAATACCGTGTGCTACTATGCAACCACACGTATTACTGTACTTTTACTACCGAGTAGTTCAACAATAACAATGGTAAAACTTCCGTCGTTATTTTTAATAAAATATTTTTGTCGTTTTCTCAATCCGACAATAATTTCGTTGTGGGGTCCACCAATGATTGTGCCGCTGTACGAATATTCCCTGTTAAAACGAATATTCCCCGACCAATCGAATATTATATAACAACTTGCGTACTTTGTAAAATTTATAAATATTACCCACAACTATAACATTATATCAAATTAACTCCATAATATTCAAAAATAATATTTATAGAAAATTCATCTTTATTTATAAAAGTTTGGGTCTTACAACCTCCCCTTCTTATGAAATTTCGCCCTCGAAATTAGGGTACGTACTTGGTATGTCGAAGAGGTAAGGATACCTTGATTTCATTTCAGATTCTAACTCCCAAGTCATTTCCTCAACATCGTGGTTTCTCCACAAAACTTTGACTTGAGGTATAACCTTGGAGCGTAGAATATGTTCCTTCTTATCCAAGATTTGAACAGGAACTTCTTCATACGACAAATCCTCCGCTATTTCGTCTGGTTCTAACTCAATAATGTGGTTCGGGTCTTTCACATATTTGCGTAACATGGATATGTGAAAAACGTTATGAACACGAGACATACTTGGCGGTAAAGCAAGTCTATAAGCCACAGTTCCTACTCGATCGAGGATTAAAAATGGACCGATGAATCGAGGATTGAGCTTTCCTCTCTTTCCAAATCTTGTAACTCCTTTCCATGGAGCAACACGTAAGAACACATGATCTCCTACATCAAATTCCACGTCCTTTCGATGAAGATCAGCATAACTCTTTTGTCGATCTTGTGAGATTTTTATACGTTGTCGGATCGTTTGAATCTTTTCTATAGTCATACGTACCAACTCCGGTCCCAACAACGTTGCTTCACCTACCTCATCCCACCATACTAGAGAACGATATTTTCTTCCATACAATGCTTCGAATGGAGCCATGCCAATACTTGCTTGATAACTGTTATTGTAGGAAAACTCCATCAATGGTAAGAACTTGTCCCAACTTCCCTTGAAGTCAAAGACACAGAGTCTTAATAGATCTTCAAGAGTTTGAATAGTCCTCTCTGATTGTCCGTCCGTCTGAGGATGATATGCTGCACTAAATCGTAAATCCGTGCACATAGCTTTTTGTAAACTAACCCAAAATCGTGAAGTGAATCTTGGGTCTCGGTCAGAAACTATGGATACTGGCATACCATGCAGTCTTACAATCTCGTTTATGTACATACGAGCAAGACGTTCAAGTGTATAAGTTTCTCGTATCGGTAAGAAATGAGCAGACTTGGTCAATCTATCAACAATGACCCAAATCACATCAATACCTTGAGAAACCCTAGGAAGACCGGTAACGAAATCCATGGTAATGTGCTCCCACTTCCATTCTGGAATTTCAAGTGGTTGCAATGGACCTTTTGGTACTTGATGCTCCGCTTTGACTCGTTGACAAGTTAGACACCTTGAGATAAACAACGCTATCTCTCTCTTCATATTGCTCCACCAAAATGTATGACGAAGATCATGATACATTTTGGTACTTCCAGGATGGATTGCAAACGGTGTGTTGTGCGCCTCCATCATGATTTCATACTTTAAATCAGGGTTGTTAGGAACACAAAGTCTGGGGTTGACTCGAAGTATTCCTTCTTCATCGATTCTTACTTCCGGCATAGCACCTTCTTGCACTTTCTTTCTTATACGCATCAGCTCCAGGTCTGTAGCTTGAGCAGCTTTAACTTTATCGATTAAAGTCGGTTCTACTCGTATATTCGCCATCATCACATGGGTCCCTGGAGTCTTTAACTCTATCTCCATCCTTTGCAAATCACACAAAATGGGCCTTTGTGTTGACAATATCGCACTCGTACTTGCATATGATCTTCTACTCAATGCGTCAGCTACCACGTTCGCTTTTCTAGGATGGTATTGAATGGTATGATCATAATCTTTCAACAGTTCAAGCCAACGTCATTGTCGCATGTTGAGTTCCTTTTGAGTGAAGAAATATTTGAGGCTTTTATGATCCGTAAAGATCTCCACCTTCTCCCCATACAAGTAATGCCTCCAAATTTTAAGTGCAAAGACAACAGCTGCCAACTCTAGATCATGAGTAGGATAATTTCTCTCATATTTCTTGAGTTGTCTTGATGCATAGGCTATGACTTTTCCATATTGCATGAGAACGCATCCCAACCCTTTGCTCGAAGCATCACTGTAGATGACAAATCCCTCCGAGCCAGATGGTATTGTTAGAACAGGTGCTGAAATGAGTCTCCTCTTGAGTTCTTGAAAACTCTGCTCACATTCTTCGCTCCAACCGAACATTGTATCTTTCCGAGTCAGCTGAGTTAATGGAGTAGCGATTCGAGAAAATCCTTCCACGAATCTCCGATAATAACCAGCTAGACCGAGAAAGTTACGTACTTCGGTTACTGATTTAGGTTGCTCCCAGCTTTGAATTGCTTCAATCTTTGTCGGGTCAACAGATATTCCACGACTTGATACTACGTGCCCAAGGAATGCTACCTCTTCCAGCCAGAACTCGCATTTCTTCAACTTGGCATAAAGTTTGTATTCACGAAGCTTTTGGAGTACCAACCTCAAGTGTTGCTCATGATCTTCACGACTTTTGGAATAAACAAGGATGTCATCGATAAAGACGACCATAAAGTGATCCAAATATTCCTTGAATACCCTGCTCATCATATCCATGAAGGCAGCAGGAGTATTAGTCAATCCAAAAGACATAACTAAGAATTTATAATGCCCATACCGAGTTCTGAAGGCAGTCTTTGGAATATCCTCAGTTCTAACCTTCAGCTGATGATATCCAGAACGAAGATCGATCTTTGAAAAGAATTGTGCTCCTTGTAACTGGTCAAACAGGTCATCAATACGTGGCAATGAGTACCTATTTTTGATGGTGACATGATTCAACTCCCGATAATCAATACAAAGTCGCATACTCCCATCTTTCTTCTTCACGAACAGAACAGGAGCACCCCAAGGAGAAGTACTAGGACGAATAAAACCAATGTCTAACAATTCCTGCAGTTGGGTCTTTAACTCCTGAAGTTCAATAGGAGCCATTTGATATGGGGCTTTGGAAATGGGTTTTGTACCGGGTTCAAGGTCGATACAAAATTCAATTTCACGCTCTGGGGGTAGGCCAGGAAGTTCTTCGGGAAATACGTCAGAAAATTTATTAACAACAGAAATATCATTCAAAGCTGACGTATTTTTGTTTAGATCTGTGACATGAGCTAAGAAAGCTTGACATCCGTTTTTCAATAAATGAATAGCTTTATGGCTTGAGATGACAGCGATTGATTTTAATGGCTTGGTTGCTTGAATTCGCATAATAGGTCGTTTAGGAATATGAAAGCTAACAACCTTACGAAAATAATCAATTTTTGCTTAATAAGTAGTTAACCAATCAATCCCTAGAATCACGTCAAATGCAAGTATTTTTAATGAAATAAGATCGACAGGTAATGTGTGGGTACCAACTTGAACCAAACAAGACTTATAAACCGTAGATGTAATGAAGGTTTCTCTCAATGGAGTTTCAACTGCTAAGTCAAAGTCTAATTTCTCCGGAATCAAACTTAATCGATGAGCGCAAGTAGGAGAAATAAAAGAATGGGTAGAACCGGTATCAAATAAAGTATAGACTTCGTTAGAGATTATGATAAGCTTACCCGTGATGACCTCATTCGGGTTCCTTACTCTCTGGGAGCTCACAACAAACGCTCTCCCTTGCACAACCGGTTTTGACTTTTCTGGGACGGCCTTTGGTGCCTCCATCCTAGCTGAATTTGTCTTCGGTAAACGACAAAATCGGGCTAAATGACCTTCTCTTCCACAATTATAACATGCTTTGGACGGCATCGCGCAGTTTGGACTGATGTGCCCCTCCCCTCCGCATTTGAAACATATGATAGGTGGTCGTTCTCCTTCCTTAACGACAGGTGCTGGTGCTGACGTCTTTCCATCATTGTTGAATCTCCTCTTCTTGAAATGCTCATTCTTAATGTTTTGGCCCTGATTACCACCGAAATGGTTACCATTTCTGGCCTGTTGATTCCCACCACGCTTGTGGTCACCGCTTCGATGACTGCTTTCACTGGTATTATCATTTTGCCGGCTGCTCTCTTTAATTTGGTTGCGTTGTCTCGTTATCGCGCTCCACCAACTGAGCCCTATTTACAACATCTGAATACAAACACAGTTTATGAGAAATAAGGTGTTGACGTATCTCCGGCTTCAAACCTCTTAAAAACATTCGCGTTATTCTTTCTTCATTATCCATCAGGTGGGACGCAAATCGGGATAACTCCGTAAATTTTGCCTCGTACTGCGACACGGTCATATTATTCTGCTCCAATTTGATGAACTCCACCTCCTTCATGTGACGAATACTCTCGGGAAAGTATTTGTCGTTAAACAGCTCTTGGAACTTCTCCCAAGACATCTTCAGTGCGGCAGGTTGAGTACGCTTTATTGATTCCCACCAGTAATCTGCCTCTCCTCGCAACATAAAGGCGGCAAAGGGAACCTTTTGCTCCTCGGAGCAACCCAAGACATCTAATATCTTGGTGATCTGCTTTATCCATGTTTCAGCTACAAGTGGTTTGGGTTCTCCCTTAAACTCCGGTGGTCCCAGCTCCTTAAACTGTTTAGCGGTGACCGCCTGAGAGTTTCCAGTATTTCCACCTACGTTGTGGACAGGAGCCGCTTTCACCTGTTGTTGCATGAATTGCATAAAACCCCTGAACATTCCATTATTCATCATCTGGTCAGTGTTGTTGTTTGCATGAGGATTGTCACCTTCCTGATGAACATTATCCTGATTATTGATATGTGGTGAATCAATAATCGCCTGTGCTCCATTGCTATTCTAAACATTCTCAGATGCCATTTTCAGATACTGCCACAAAATAAAAGTTAATTGATATGTCATATATTATCCTTATATTATGACCGACCAATTAAATACCATGCAAATAAACTTAGGTAGGTCATACTAGCGAAGGAATTCCCCGTCTCTCCCCTCCTAGTTCTATTCTCACATCTTAGCCAGGGATCATATCCCTAAGCTATGATACCAACTGTGACGCCCCCAAAATTAGGTATACATCACCCATCTTGGGTCATCAGATACATAGTACAGAATACAAATGTGACGCCCCCAGAATAGGTATACAACACCCATTCTGAGTCGCCAAATACATGGTACAGAAAGCAAACTACAACTTCAATAATACAATTGTCGTGCAAAATACGACAACACATACTGTGAGTTTAAATACAAATATTGTCTTCTAGACAATATCCACACTCAAATAAATCCTCATTACAATTATTCAAACACTATTTTACAGAAATAGTGAGGACTGCTAATACATCTTTCTAGAACCATCACTCCATACCCCGACTAGATCCTGCTATGTTCTCACCTCCTGAGAAGAAAAATGGAACAAAAAGGAAAAGGGTGAGCTCAACTAGCCCAGTAAAGAATATTATGACTAAGATAATATACAACAAATTATCGTTAGTCTTCAACAGGGAAAAATCTGATAAAATATAATCGACAACAAGTTTTAGATCAACAACTGCAGCGGAAACAGCAAACCATTAGAAGAGTCAAGTAGAGAAAGAATTCTACTATCTTCTAAGATTTAAAAGTCCATCATCAATATTTTATCCCTGTAACATCAATTAATAATCATCTTTAACCAAATATTCATCTTTGCACTACAGGCCAAAGATATTCATTTGTATCATCAGTCGGTCATGTTCATCTCAACACCTGTTCATCTTTGCACTACAGGCCAAAGATATTCATCAAGTAATTATACATCTTTGCACTACAGGCCAAAGATATTCAGTAATATCATCATTTAGGACTGAGGATGATGAAAAATATCTTAAAGAGAACGAATCCAATGAGACAGAAGGACAAATAGTAGGGATTCGTATAACAGTTTATCCAAGATCAATAATACTTCATAATAATCAATTGTGAAGCAGAATTCAAAAATAAAGATCAAAACATGGATACAATCAAAGATAGTAACCATAATAGACATCTTGGACAAAAAGGGAAAATTTTATTTTTCGGTGAATAGTGCCGTATTCGTGAATAGTGCCGTATACGTGAATAGTGCCGTATACGTGAATAGTAACCCCCGACACAAAAAGTTCCAAATTTGATAAAAACTCATATCAATATTTCAGCATAATGATATTGAAGAAAATAATATCATTAAGAAGAAAATAATATCCCTTACCTCAAAATATCAGTACTTCTGGTCGGAATACCGGTATAAGGCTGAAAGAAACTTGCTCTGATGAATAGAAACTCTCAAAGTATCTAAATACTCACAAAATACACTCAATAATCTAGAGAGAGAAAGAGAGAAAACTTGTTTCTGGTGTGATTTTCAATTCTAACTTAGCCCTCTATTTATAGGAAAATTTTGGTAGGTTTGACCTGCAACCTGATGGCTTTACCTGCTACTATTCCCACCCACCACATTTGAAATATAATTCAGCACATTTCTTCACCAACCACAAGTGGGGCCCACCAATTCTAGAATTTTCCACCAAAATGATAAACTCCGAAAATTCAACAATTTCTGAACCAGTCATCTTGTAAAATTCGTAATAAATCATACGTTCATTTTTAACGGTTCAAAATTTGTGGACATATACTCAACTTATATATGTATAACATATCCAAAAATTACCACGATCCAACGGTCGGATTAAAAATTATAACCCCCGCAAACTATCTCAAAAACCCTGATTTTTAATACCTCCATTCCGACAAAAATACTGACAAAAACCTCAACATTAACTCCTTCATTTTTAACCACAAAAATATATCCCTCATTTATATCCACATAAAATAAATATTTCCTTATCATATGAATCAATAATTAATTATTCACAAATAATATTACAGAATCACATTTATGACAACCAGGCCGTTCCCAGGAAAGAGGGGGCTTTCCAATAAGGATTTCTCCTTACTGGCGCGCAATTAGATGACCAAACCTCTCCTTAGACAGAACTTTCTAGACATTGCCAATAATGTTATCTAATAATATTATTCAAATAATATGAATTATTGATCTGATAAATGAAAATACTGTGCAGCAACAATTATTGAAACAACAATAATATAAAATATCAACGCAGCAATTATTGAATCAATAAAATAAAATATTGAATAATAACTACTGTAACAATTATTGAGTAGTGCCTTCTTACGTAAGAATCAATAATTGGTGCAATACCGTGTGCTACTGTATTTTAACCACCGGGTATTCCAACAGTATTAACGGTAACAACTACGCCGTTATTTATAAACAACTTATACTTGTCGTTTTCTTCATCCAATCGCTTTCCGTTATGGGGCCCACACAAGGCTGCGTCGTCGTACGAATATTCCCCGACAGCAAGAATATTCCACGACCAACCGAATATTCACCGACCAAAAATAAATATTTTATAACCACTTGCTTATTTTGCAAAATTTGCACATTTCACCCATAACCAAAGTATTATATCAAATTAACCCCTTATTATTCACAATAATATTTAGAGAAAATTTGATTTTATTCATTAATAAGTTGGGGTCTTACAACCTCCCCTCCTTATGAAATTTCGTCCTCGAAATTGACGTACGTACCTGATGTTTCAAAAAGGTGAGGATACCTCGCTTTCATTTCTGATTCCAACTCCCAGGTCATTTCTTCAATAGCATGGTTTCTCCACAAAACCTTAACTTGTGGTATAACCTTCGTGCGTAGGACATGCTCTTTCCTATCCAAGATCTTAACAGGTACCTCCTCGTACGTTAAATCTTCAGCTATCTCGTCTGGTTCTAACTCAATAATGTGGTTCGGGTCTTTAACATATTTACGAAGCATAGATATGTGAAAAACATTATGAACACGAGACATGCTTGGAGGTAATGCGAGTCTATATGCCACATTTCCTATTCGCTCAAGAATCTCAAATGGACCAACAAATCTTGGATTGAGCTTTCCTCTCTTCCCAAATCTTGTAACTCCCTTCCATGGTGCAACACGTAACAATACATGATCCCCAATATTAAATTCCACGTCCTTCCGATGAAGATCCGCATAACTCTTTTGTCGATCCTGTGCCGTTTGTATACGTTGTCGAATCGTTTGGATCTTCTCTGTAGTAATGCGTACCAATTCTGGTCCCAACAATGTTGCTTCACCCACCTCGTCCCAGCATACTGGAGAACGACATTTTCTTCCATACAACGCCTCAAATGGAGCCATACCTATGCTCGCCTGATAACTGTTGTTGTAGGAGAATTCCACCAATGGTAGGTACTTATCCCAACTCCCTTTGAGATCTAAGACACAAAGTCTTAATAGATCTTCAAGAGTTTGAATAGTCCTCTCTGATTGTCCGTCCGTTTGAGGATGGTATGCTGAACTGAATCGTAAATCCGTGCCCATAGCTTTCTGCAAGCTAACCCAAAATCGTGAAGTGAATCTTGGGTCACGATCCGAAACTATGGATACTGGCATGCCATGCAATCTCACAATCTCGTTCACGTACATACTAGCAAGACGTTCAAGGGAATAAGTCTCACGTATCGGCAAGAAATGAGCGGACTTGGTTAATCTATCAACAATAACCCAAATCGCATCTATGCCTTGAGAAACCTTGGGAAGACCTGTAACAAAATCCATAGTAATGTGTTCCCACTTCCATTTCGGAATCTCAAGTGGTTGCAATGGACCCTTTGGTACTTGATGCTCCGCTTTTACACGTTGACAAGTTAAACATCTCGAGATAAACTCCGCGATCTCTCTTTTCATATTGCTCCACCAAAATGTATGTCGAAGATCGTGATACATTTTGGTACTCCCAGGATGGATTGCAAACGGTGTGTTGTGTGCCTCCATCATTATTCTATGCTTCAAGTCAAAATCGTTAGGAACACAAAGTCTGGAGTTGACTCGAAGTATTCCTTCTTCATCGATTCTTGCTTCTGGAATAGCACCTTCTTGCACTTTCTTCTTCATACGCATCAGCTCTATATCCGTAGCTTGAGCAGCTTTAACTTTATCGATTAAAGTCGGTTCTACTCGTATATTTGATATCATCATGTGGGTACTTGGAGCCTTCATCTCTATCTCCATCCTTTGCAAGTCATACAAAATGGGCCTTTGTGTTAACAACATTGCACTCGTACCCGCATATGATCTTCTACTCAATGCGTCAGCTACTACGTTTGCTTTTCCAGGATGATATTGGATGGTATGATCGTAATCTTTCAACAGCTCAAGCCAACGTCGTTGCCGCATGTTGAGTTCCTTTTGGGTGAAGAAATATTTGAGGCTTTTATGATCTGTATAGATCTCCACTTTCTCCCCATACAGGTAGTGTCTCCAGATCTTCAACGCAAAAACGACTGCTGCCAACTCCAAATCATGAGTAGGATAATTCCTCTCATATTCTTTGAGTTGTCGTGAGGCATAGGCTATGACTTTCCCATGTTGCATGAGAACACATCCTAACCCTTTGCCTGAAGCATCGCTGTAGATAACAAATCCATCCGAACCAGATGGTATTGTCAGAACAGGTGCCGAAATGAGTCTCCTCTTGAGTTCTTGGAAACTCTTCTCGCATTCCTCACTCCATACGAATTTTGTATCTTTCCGAGTCAGCTGAGTTAACGGAGTAGCGATTCGAGAAAATCCTTCCACAAATCTCCGATAATAACCAGCTAAGCCCAGAAAGCTACGTACTTCGGTTACCGACTTCGGTTGCTCCCAACTTTGTATGGCTTCAATCTTCGCCGGGTCGACAGATACTCCATGTTTTGACACCACGTGCCCAAGGAATGCTACTTCCTCAAGCCAGAACTCGCATTTCTTCAGTTTGGCATATAGCTTGTTTTCACGAAGCCTTTGCAGTACCAGCTTCAAATGGCGCTCATGATCTTCACGGCTTTTGGAATAGATGAGGATGTCATCAATAAAGACAACAACGAACTGATCCAAATATTCTTTGAATACACGGTTCATCATATCCATGAAGGCAGCAGGAGCATTAGTCAATCCAAAAGACATTACTAAGAATTCATAATGCCCGTACCGAGTTCTGAAGGCAGTCTTTGGAATATCCTCAGTTTTAATCTTCAGCTGATGATATCCAGAACGAAGATCGATCTTTGAAAAGAATTGTGCTCCTTGCAACTGGTCAAACAGGTCATCAATGCGAGGTAGCGGATACCTATTCTTGATGGTGACATGGTTCAATTCTCGATAGTCAATACAAAGTCGCATACTCCCGTCTTTCTTCTTTACGAATAAAACAGGAGCACCCCAAGGAGACGTACTAGGACGAATAAAACCGATGTCCAACAACTCCTGTAGTTGGACTTTTAACTCCTGAAGTTCAATAGGAGCCATTCGATATGGGGTTTTAGAAATGGGCTTTGTACCGGGTTCAAGGTCAATAAAGAATTCAATTTCTCGTTCCGGGGGTAGACCGGGAAGTTCTTCAGGAAATACATCGGAAAATTCTCTAACAATAGAAATATTATTCAAATCTGACTTGTCTTTGTTCAAATCCATAACATGGGCTAAGAAAGCTTGACATCCGTTTTTCAATAAACGAATAGCTTTGTGGCTTGATATGACAGTGACTGATTTTAGTGGTTTAGTAGTTTGAATTCGTATGACAGGTTGGTTAGGAATATGAAAACTAACAACCTTACGAAAACAATCAATTTTAGCATGATGAGTGGTTAACCAATCAATTCCTAAAATCACATCAAAAGCAAGTATCTTTAAAGAGATAAGATCAACAGGTAATGTGATAGTGCCAACTTGGATCATGCAAGATTTATAAACTGTAGATGTAACGAAGGTTTCACCCAACGGAGTTTCAACAGATAAGTTAAAGTCCAATTTCTCCGGAGTCAAGTTTAAACGTTGAGCACAAGCAGGAGAGATAAAAGAATGGGTAGAACCGGTATCTAGTAAAGTATAAACTTCGCAAGAATTCAAGATTAGCTTACCCGTGATCACCTCGTTCGGGTTTCTCGCGTTTTGGCCAGTAACGACAAACGCCCTTCCAGGAACCGCTGATTTCGACTTATCCGGGATAACTTTTGGAGTCACCATCCCCGCTGAACTTGGTTTTGCTACAGAACACTCTCGAGCTATATGACCTTCCTTTCCACAGTTATAACATACCTTGGATTGTTGTGGGCAGTTTGGGCTGATATGTCCCTCTTTCCCACATTTGTAACATACGACCGGTGGTCGTTCTCCTCCCCTAGAAACAGTTGATGTTTGTGTTGACGTCTTCACGTTATCATTGTTGTACCTTCTCTTCTTGAAATCTCCGCTCGACTCGCTCCTTCTATTATCACGACCACGATTACCACCAGAGTGGTTACCGCTTTTGTCCGAATGTTTTCCTCCCTGCTGGTTTTCATTGCTTCGATGACTGCCGCCACCGGTATGATGGTCCCTCGGTTGCACATACTCATTATCTCGCTCTAATAATTGAGCCCTGTTTACAACATCTGAATATAAAGAAAATTTATGAGAGATAAGATACTGCCGAATCTCGGGTTTTAGACCTCTCAGAAACATCCTTGTCATTCGTTCCTCATTTTCGACCAAATGAGGTGCAAACCTGGATAACTCTGCAAACTTCGCCTCGTACTGGGACACCGTCATGTTGTTTTGTTCCAGTCTAATAAACTCAACCTCCTTCATATGACGAATACTTTCAGGAAAGTACTTATCATTGAACAGTTTTTGAAATGTTTCCCAGGACAAGTTGAGTGCGTCAGGCTGGGTACGCTTCACAGACTCCCACCAGTAGTCTGCCTCACCGCGGAACATAAATGTGGCGAATGGAACCTTCTGTTCCTCCGTGCATCCCAAGACATCAAATATCTTGGTAATTTGCTTGACCCACGTTTCCGCCATGATCGGATCCGGCTTTCCCTTAAATTCTGGTGGTCCCAATTCTTTGAACTGCTTAGCTGTGACAAACCGCGCGTTGTTATCATTTCCACCCGTATTCTGCACACGAGTCTCCCTCGTCTGATTTTGCATGAACTGCAAAAAGCTCCTAAACATTCCATCATTCATCGTTTGCTCGGTAACGTTGTTTACAGGAGGAATATTGCCTTCCTGTTGCACGTTCCCCTGGGTAGTGATCAAAGGTGTCTCCACGGTCTGATTTACTCCATTATTAACGTTCTCAGCTGCCATTCTTAAATACTGCCATAAAACAAGGGTTAATAGTCATGTCATATATTATCCCTATACTCTGACCGACCAAATAAACACCAAATAAACTTAGTCAGGTCATACTAGCGAAGGAATTCCCCGTCTCTCCCCTCCTAGTTCTTGTCTCACATCTCAGCCAGGGATCATATCCCTAAGCTCTGATACCAACTGTGACGCCCCCAGAATAGGTATACAACACCCATTCTGAGTCGCCAAATACATGGTACAGAAAGCAAACTACAACTTCAATAATACAATTGTCGTGCAAAATACGACAACACATACTGTGAGTTTAAATACAAATATTGTCTTCTAGACAATATCCACACTCAAATAAATCCTCATTACAATTATTCAAACACTATTTTACAGAAATAGTGAGGACTGCTAATACATCTTTCTAGAACCATCACTCCATACCCCGACTAGATCCTGCTATGTTCTCACCTCCTGAGAAGAAAAATGGAACAAAAAGGAAAAGGGTGAGCTCAACTAGCCCAGTAAAGAATATTATGACTAAGATAATATACAACAAATTATCGTTAGTCTTCAACAGGGAAAAATCTGATAAAATATAATCGACAACAAGTTTTAGATCAACAACTGCAGCGGAAACAGCAAACCATTAGAAGAGTCAAGTAGAGAAAGAATTCTACTATCTTCTAAGATTTAAAAGTCCATCATCAATATTTTATCCCTGTAACATCAATTAATAATCATCTTTAACCAAATATTCATCTTTGCACTACAGGCCAAAGATATTCATTTGTATCATCAGTCGGTCATGTTCATCTCAACACCTGTTCATCTTTGCACTACAGGCCAAAGATATTCATCAAGTAATTATACATCTTTGCACTACAGGCCAAAGATATTCAGTAATATCATCATTTAGGACTGAGGATGATGAAAAATATCTTAAAGAGAACGAATCCAATGAGACAGAAGGACAAATAGTAGGGATTCGTATAACAGTTTATCCAAGATCAATAATACTTCATAATAATCAATTGTGAAGCAGAATTCAAAAATAAAGATCAAAACATGGATACAATCAAAGATAGTAACCATAATAGACATCTTGGACAAAAAGGGAAAATTTTATTTTTCGGTGAATAGTGCCGTATTCGTGAATAGTGCCGTATACGTGAATAGTGCCGTATACGTGAATAGTAACCCCCGACACAAAAAGTTCCAAATTTGATAAAAACTCATATCAATATTTCAGCATAATGATATTGAAGAAAATAATATCATTAAGAAGAAAATAATATCCCTTACCTCAAAATATCAGTACTTCTGGTCGGAATACCGGTATAAGGCTGAAAGAAACTTGCTCTGATGAATAGAAACTCTCAAAGTATCTAAATACTCACAAAATACACTCAATAATCTAGAGAGAGAAAGAGAGAAAACTTGTTTCTGGTGTGATTTTCAATTCTAACTTAGCCCTCTATTTATAGGAAAATTTTGGTAGGTTTGACCTGCAACCTGATGGCTTTACCTGCTACTATTCCCACCCACCACATTTGAAATATAATTCAGCACATTTCTTCACCAACCACAAGTGGGGCCCACCAATTCTAGAATTTTCCACCAAAATGATAAACTCCGAAAATTCAACAATTTCTGAACCAGTCATCTTGTAAAATTCATAATAAATCATACGTTCATTTTTAACGGTTCAAAATTTGTGGACATATACTCAACTTATATATGTATAACATATCCAAAAATTACCACGATCCAACGGTCGGATTAAAAATTATAACCCCCGCAAACTATCTCAAAAACCCTGATTTTTAATACCTCCATTCCGACAAAAATACTGACAAAAACCTCAACATTAACTCCTTCATTTTTAACCACAAAAATATATCCCTCATTTATATCCACATAAAATAAATATTTCCTTATCATATGAATCAATAATTAATTATTCACAAATAATATTACAGAATCACATTTATGACAACCAGGCCGTTCCCAGGAAAGAGGGGGCTTTCCAATAAGGATTTCTCCTTACTGGCGCGCAATTAGATGACCAAACCTCTCCTTAGACAGAACTTTCTAGACATTGCCAATAATGTTATCTAATAATATTATTCAAATAATATGAATTATTGATCTGATAAATGAAAATACTGTGCAGCAACAATTATTGAAACAACAATAATATAAAATATCAACGCAGCAATTATTGAATCAATAAAATAAAATATTGAATAATAACTACTGTAACAATTATTGAGTAGTGCCTTCTTACGTAAGAATCAATAATTGGTGCAATACCGTGTGCTACTGTATTTTAACCACCGGGTATTCCAACAGTATTAACGGTAACAACTACGCCGTTATTTATAAACAACTTATACTTGTCGTTTTCTTCATCCAATCGCTTTCCGTTATGGGGCCCACACAAGGCTGCGTCGTCGTACGAATATTCCCCGACAGCAAGAATATTCCACGACCAACCGAATATTCACCGACCAAAAATAAATATTTTATAACCACTTGCTTATTTTGCAAAATTTGCACATTTCACCCATAACCAAAGTATTATATCAAATTAACCCCTTATTATTCACAATAATATTTAGAGAAAATTTGATTTTATTCATTAATAAGTTGGGGTCTTACAACAAATATAACTTGTGACAACCCCAAAATAGGTTCATTCCACCCAACCCATTCTGAGTCGTCAAATACATGGTACAGAAAACAACTACAACTTTATTACAACAATTGTCGTGCAAAATACAACAACACATATGCTGTGAGTTTGGATACAAATATATACCAAATGTGACTCATGTTCCAACCGTGGACATCACCTCACAATAACACCTTACATAAAGGTATAGTCAAAAACTGTTTTAGACATTAGAATCTTTGGGAAGTGCTCAAGGAAACCTTCGTACATGGGAGGCCACGCGTCTAGGTTATGATAGATATCATATGGCCACAGAATTATCCTTGGTTGACCCAATAGACCCCAAAGAAAAATGAGAAGATTACTATCATATTCTTCTCAATGGTGAGTCTTCTCTTGACTTATCATTATCTCCACTGTCTCTAATTGAGAATTATACTTCAAACAAACACCAAGATTATATAGGTAGTGCCCATAGATATACTCAGCAAGTGGATGAGCACAACCCTGACTTATGATGATACGAGATTGTATGTCATTAGACATCTTGTATGATAGTGACAAAACACCCTTCCAACGTTGGATTCGCCTCACCCTATTTTCTTCACCAAATATAACTACTAAATGATGACCACCGTTCTATTCCCTTGTTACCCCCGCTCGACCCAGCTACACTCTTATTACCTGAAAGGAATTGTGAAGCAAAAGGGTGAGCACAACTAGCTCAGTAAAGAATATCATGACTAAAGATAATTAAATTATCAATAGCCTTCATCAACAATAAATCAGAGATTTAGAACATATGGTAAATGATAAAAATTTTAACCATAGTTGCAGCGGAACGAGCAATCCATTAGAAGAGTTAAATAGACTATAAAGTCTATTATCTTCTCCATGTTAAAAATCCACCAACAATATTTTATCCCTGTAACATCAATCAACAATTCTGGTCCACAATCATATGAATAACTCATAATCATAACTGTAGTTCTAAATTCCTCTTCTCATCCAGGACGATGATAATTTTCATCACCTATCTTTACCTGAAACATCAAAGATCATGGTTATACCAAATCACAGTTCCTGTTTATAATCATACTAACAAATCCATCTTTGCACTACGGGCCAAAGATATTCATCAACAAACCATCTTTGCACTACGGGCCAAAGATATTCAACAACAGTTCATCTTTGCACTACAGGCCAAAGATATTCATCAACAGGCCATCTTTGCACTACATGCCAAAGATATTCATCAACAATTCATATTTGCACTACAGGCCAAATATATTCATATCTCAAAGAAATATATAATCATTTCAGAATTTATATAAACAATAATTATAACCATGTTGATCAATTCACCTTTGCACTTAAGCTTAAGATATTCAATTATAAATTCAATGGTCATGATCATACCAGTCACAATTCAACTTTGCACTACAGGCCAAAGAGAACCCTAGTCATGATCATATCAATAATCTACCCATCTTTACACTCCAGTGAAAGAGAATTTCAACATCAGGGTTATAAAAATGTTATATATGATGATAAAAATAATATGATCAACATATAGTTTTAATCTCAAGAGTAATATTCGTAACTCATGAATAGTAAATTGTGAATAGTAACTCATGAATAGTAACCCCGACACAAAAGATAGAAATTCCACAATAAAATCCATACCAATATTTCGGTATAATGATATTGAAAGAATAACATTTCTTAAGCTTATAAACAATTTATTTAAATTGTTTACACTTTACTAAATAATGCATTTAATCATTCTAAAATACCAAACTCATAAGATTTCATCACCAATAACCAAAAACCCTCATAAAAAATCTGCATATACCTCATATAGGATTCTCAAGCCATAAAATCCTATTTTCTAATTTTCTTACTTCACATAACATATTTAATTCATTTACTCATAACTAGTCTATTTTCATGAAAAATATCAAATCAGTTCCAAAAATATTTCTTTTCTGGGATTTAGCATAATATAGTCCAATATTGAACATATATTTTTCTCAGAATTTTTAAAACTCATTTACTATTTTTCATATGGCCAAAACCACCGAATATTTAGACATTTATCAAAAATTATACTTTTGTCCAAAAATTCTGAAATTTACAGAGTATACTTCTATCATACACATGTACTCCCAATAAAAATTTCATCAATTTTGGAGTTAACCACAAGAAATTATAAGCAGTTACTTCTAAAATAGTTTTTTCTCATAAAATTCATAACTCTCAATCTATACATCCAAAAATCACTATTTTTGGACACAATCAAGAAAACTCATCAAAATATCATTTCAAATTTTTCCAGAATTTTTGAAGATCAGAAAAATTACGAAACTGAAAATCATAACAACCCTTAAAATCCCTTAATATCCCTTACTATCCCTTACCTCAAAAGATCAGTACTTCTAACTGGATATCAGATATGATGCTGAAGGAAACTTGCACTGATGAATAGCAACTCACCAAGTATCTAAAAACTCACAAAATATGCTTCATAGTATAGAGAGAGAAAGAGAGAAAGCTTATGTTTTTGGTGTGATTTTCAATTCTAACTTAGCCCACTATTATAGGAAAATTTTGGTAGGTTTGACCTGCAACCTGATGGCTTTACCTGCTACTATTCCCACCCACCACATTTGAAATATAATTCAGCACATTTCTTTCACCAACCACAAGTGGGGCCCACCAATTCTAGAATTTTCCACCAAAATGATTAACTCCGAAAATTCAATAATTTCTGAACCAGTCATCTCGTAAAATTCATAATAAATCATACGTTCATTTTTAACGGTTCAAAATTTATGGACATATACTCAACTTATATATGTATAACATATCCAAATATTACCACGATCCAACGGTCGGATTAAAAATTATAACCCTCGCAAAATATCTCAAAAACCCTGATTTTTAATACCTCCATTCCGACAAAAATACTGATAAAAACCTCAACATTAACTCCTTCATTTTAACCACAAAAATATATCCCTCATTTATATCCATATAAAATAAATATTTTCTTATCATATAAATCAATAATTAATTATTCACAAATAATATTACAGAATCACATTTATGACAACCAGGCCGTTCCCAGGAAAGAGGGGGCTTTCCAATAAGGATTTCTCCTTACTAGCGCGCAATTAGATGACCAAACCTCTCCTTAGACAGAACTTTCTAGACATTGCCAATAATGCTATCTAATAATACTATTCAAATAATATGAATTATTGATCTGATAATGGAAAATACTGTGCAGCAACAATTATTGAACAACAATAATATAAAATTTCAACGTAGCAATTATTGAATCAATAAAATAAAATATTGAACAGTAATTACTGTAACAATTATTGAGTAGTGCCTTCTTACGTAAGAATCAATAATTTCAAAAATACTGTGCAATACCGTGTGCTACTGTGCAATAACGCGTATTACTGTATTTTAACCACCGGGTATTTCAACAGTATTAACGATAACAACTACGCCGTTATTTGTAAAAACTCAAATTTGTCGTTTTTCTTCACCCGACAGTTATTCGTTATGGGGCCTACAAATAGCTGCGCCGTCGTACGAATATTCTCCGACAGAAAGAATATTCCACGACCAAACGAATATTCCCCGACAACAATGATTATTTTATAACCACTTGCTTATTTTGAAAAAAATATTCACATTTCACCCATAACTTTAAACTTTTATCAATTTAACCATTTACTGAATTGTAATTATAAGAAAAATTAAATACTTTTATTTCATAAAATTCGGGGTCTTACATAACTTACTAATACAACTGCCGTGTACAATACGACAAAACATAAACTGTGAGTTTGAATACAAATATTATCTTCTAAAGAGTATTCATACTCAAAAGGAGTCCTCATTACATTTATTAACACACTATTACATAGAATAGTGAGGACTACTAACTAATACTATCATTCGAACCATCACTCCGTTCCCCGACTTGCCCCAGCTACGTTCTCATTTCCTGAAGAGAACAGTGAAAGAAAGGGTGAGCTCAACTAGCCCAGTAAGAAATATTATGACTAAGATAATGCAGAATAAATTATCATTAGCCTTCAACAATGTTAAACTGATAAAATATAATAGACATCAAGTTTAATTGCGGTGGAACAAGCAATCCATTAAAAGAGTCAAGTAGAAAATAAACTCTACTATCTTTTATGATTTAAAAGGTTTTTCAACACTGTTATCGCTGTGACTCAGCTTAATAAAATAATCCACATCATCGAATCACCCCTGCACTACGGCCAAGGATATTCGTGTATTCATTAATGGTCATGATCATGCTAACAACTGTTCATCAATGCACTACGGGCCAATGATGACTTTTACCACATCATTTGTAACATTACGGTCATGATTATACCGAATAATCCCTGGTCATAATCATACCAAGTCCATCTATGCACTACATGCCACAGATGACTTTCAACATTTTATAAACATGAGGATGATGACAATGATATAAGAATTCAATAAAACAAGTTCAAGAAATAATTTATCCAAGAATTAATAACGTCCAAATTGTCAACATGATACTGCTTTGTGGAGTAAAATTCAAGAATGCTTAGAAGAATATTTTCATGAAAAGATACTGGATGAAACGCAATTATCAAGGATATTCCACAAATTTCATGGAGTATAGAAGTCAAAACTTAACCAACTGAGTACAATAAAGAATGGAATAACAAACGAAATCACCATGCATGCGATAGACAGCACAAACAGGTTATTCCAACAGAATAATAAATAATGAAACCAGGTCCGGCGTAAACGCACAGACAGGATATTCCGACAGAATAATAAAGAAAGGAACCAGGTCCGGCGTAAACGCACAGACAGGATATTCCGACAGAATAATAAATAATGGAACCAGGTCCGGTATAAAACACACAGACAGGACGTTCCAACAGAATAATAACAAGACGGAACCAGGTCCGGTGTAAAACACACAGACAGGATGTTCCAACAGAATAATAACAAAAACGGAACCAGGTCCGGTGTAAAACACACAGACAGGATGTTCCAACAGAATAATAGAAGAATGTCACCAAGTATAGGGTAGACCGCGTATACAGGTTATTCCAACAGAATAATAAGAAATGGAATAACAACAGTTCACTTCATGAATAAGAAAGAATCTGAAATCATGATGATCTGAGAGAATAATAAGAAATCATGATGATCTGAGAGATAGAATCTGAAATGAAAGCAAGGTATTCTCAACTCTTCGAAATACCAGGTATGTAAATTTTGGGGACGAAATTTTATAAGGAGGGGAGATTGTAAGACCCCGAATTCTATGAAATAAAAGTATTCAAATTTTTTTATAATTACAATTCAGTAAATGGTTAAATTGATAAAAAGTTAAAGTTATGGGTGAAATGTGAAAAATTTTCAAAATAAACAAGTGGTTATAAAATAATCATTGTTGTCGGGGAATATTCGTTTGGTCGTGGAATATTCTTTCTGTCGGGGAATATTCCTACGACGGCGTAGGCATTTGTGGGCCCCATAATAGAATAACTGTCGGATGAGGATAAAGACAAAAACTGAGTTTTTATAATTAACGGCGTAGTTATTACCGTTAACACTGTTGGAATACTTGGTGGTTAAAATACAGTAATACGCGTAGTTGCACAGTAGCACACGGTATTGCACAGTATTTTTTCAATTATTAATTCTTACGTAAGAAGGCACTACTCAATAATTGTTACAGTAATTTCTGTTCAATATTTTATTTTATTGAATCAATAATTGCTACGTTAGTATTTTATATTATTGTTGTTTCAATAATTGTTGCTGCACAGTATTTTCTATTATCAGATCAATAATTCATATTATTTGAATAATATTATTAGATAGCATTATTGGCAATGTCTAGAAAGTTCAGTCTAAGGAAAGGTTTGGTCATCTAATTGCGCACCAGTAAGAAGAAATCCTTATCGGAAAGCCCCCTCTTTCCTAGGAACTGTCTGGTTGTCATTATTGTGATTCTGTAATATTATTTGTGAATAATTAATTATTGATTTATATGATAATGAAATATTTATTTGATGTGAATATAAATGATGGATTTATTTATGTTTTTATAAATGAAGGAATTAATGTTGAGGTATTTTATCTGTATTTTTATCGGAACGGAGGTATTGAAAATCAAATTAGGATTTTTGAGATATTTTGTGGGGTTTATAATTTTTAATCCGACCGTTGGATCGTGGTAATTTTTGGATATGTTATACATATATAAGTTGAGTATATGTCCACAAATTTTGAACCGTTAAAAATGAACGTATGATTTGTTATGAATTTTACGAGATGACTGGTTAAGAAATTGTTGAATTTTCAGAGTTAATCATTTTGGTGGAAAATTCTAGAATTGGTGGGCCCCACTCTTGGTTGGTGAAGAAATGTGCTGAGATTTTTATTCAAATGTGGTGGGTGAGAATAGTAGCAGGTAAAGCCATCAGGTTGCAGGTTAAGTCTGCTTCGGCGTGCTAACATTTTCCTATAAATAGAGGGCTAAGTTAGAATTGAAAATCACACCAGAAACATAAGCTTTCTCTCTTTCTCTCTCTATATTATGAAGCATATTTTGTGAGTTTTTAGATACTTTGAGAGTTGCTATTCAGTGCAAGTCTCCTTCGGCTTTCCATTCCAGTCAGAAATACTGCAATTTTGAGGTAAGGGATAGTAAGGGATTTTAAGGGTTGTTATGTTTTTCAGTTTCGTAATTTTTCTGACCTTAAAAAATTCTGGAAAAATTTGAAATGATATTTTGATGAGTTTTCTTGATTGTGTTCAAAAATGGTGATTTTTGGATGTACAAATTAAGAGTTATGAATTTTATAAGAAAAGACTATTTTAAAAGTAACCGCTTATAACTTCTTGTGGTTAACTTCAAAATTGATGAAATTTTTATTGGGAGTACATGTATATGATAGGAGTATATTCGTTAAATTTAGAATTTTTAGATAAAAGTACAATTTTTGATAAATGTCTAAATATTCGGCTGTTTTGGCCATATGAAAAATAGTAAATGACTTTTAAAAATTCTGAGAAAAATATATGTTCACTATGGGACTATATTATGCTAAATCCCAAAAAAAAAATATTTTTGAAATTGATTTGGTATTTTTCATGAAAATGGTCTAGTTATGAGTAAATGAATTAAATATGTTTTGTGAAGAAAGAAAATTAAAAAATAGGATTTTATGGCTTGAGAATCCTATATGAGGTATATGCAGATTTTTGATGAGGGTTTTTGGTTATTGGTGATGAAATCTTATGAGTTTGGCATTTTAGGATGATTAAATGCATTATTTAGTAAAGTATAAACAATTAAAATAAATTGTTTATAAGCTTAAGAAATATTATTCTTTCAATATCATTATACCGAAATATTGGTATGTATTTTATTGTGGAATTTCTACCTTTTTGTGTCGAGTTTACTATTCATGAGTTACTATTCATGAGTTACTATTCACGAGTTACTATTCTCTTTTTCTGACCAAATTATAGTTGATTTATGAATATTGCTCTTGAGATTAAATCTATATGTTGATTATATTGATTTTATTATCATATATAATATTTTTATAACCCTAATGATGATATTTTTCTTTGACTTGAGTATAAAGATGAGTAGATTTTTGGTATAATCATGACTATGGGTTCCCTTTGGCCAGTAGTGCAAAGTTAAATTGTTGACTGGTATGATCATGACCATTGAATTTATAATTGAATATCTTTAGCTTAAGTGCAAAGGTGAATTGATCAACATGGTTATAATTATTGTTTATATAAATTTTGAAATGATTATATATTTCTTTGAGATATTAATATCTTTGGCCTGTAGTGTAAAGATGAACTGTTGATGAATATCTTTGGCCCGTAGTGCAAAGATGACATGTTGTTGAATATCTTTGGCCAGTAGTGCAAAGATGAACAGATGTTGAGATGAACATGACCCAAAGGTGATACAAATGAATATCTTTGGCCGTAGTGCAAAGATAAAGTTATTAGTATGATTATGAACAGGAAATGTGATTTGGTGTAACCATGATCTTTGATATTTCAGGTAAAGATAGGTGATGAAAATTATCTTCGTCCTGGATGAGAAGAGGAATTTAGAACTACAGTTATGATTATGAGTTATTCATATGATTGTGGACCAAAATTGTTGATTGATGTTACAGGGATAAAACATTGTTGTGGATTTTTAACATGAAGAAGATAATAGACTTTATAGTCTATTTGACTCTTCTAACGGATTGCTCGTTCCGCTGTAACTATGGTTGAAATTTTTATCATCTATCATATGTTCTAAATCTCTGATTTAATTCTGTTGAAGGCTATTGATAACTTATTTATCTTTAGTCATGATATTCTTTACTGGGATAGTTGTGCTCACCCTTCTGTTTCACAATTCCTTTCAGGTAATAAGAGTGTAGCTGGGTCGAGCGGGGGTAACAAGATGTCTAATGACATACAACCTCGTTGGTGATTATGCTTTGGCCTGCTACCCCCGCTCGACCCAGCTACACTCTTATTACCTGAAAGGAATTGTGAAACAGAAGGGTGAGCACAACTAGCCCAGTAAAGAATATCATGACTAGAGATAAATAAGTTATCAATAGCCTTCAACAGAATTAAATCAGAGATTTAGAACATATGGTAGATGATAAAAATTTCAACCACAGTTGCAGCAGAACGAGCAATCCATTAGAATAGTCAAATAGACTACAAAGTCTATTATCTTCTCCATGTTAAAAATTCACCAACAATGTTTTATCCCTGTAACATCAATTAACAATTCTGGTCCACAGTCATATGAATAACTCATAATCATAATTGTAGTTCTAAATTCCTCTTCTCATCCAGGACGAAGATAATTTTCATCACCTACCTTTACCTGAAACATCAAAGATCATGGTTACACCAAATCACATTTTATGTTCATAATCATACTAATAACTTCATCTTTGCACTACGACCAAAGATATTCAACAACATGTCATCTTTGCACTATGGGCCAAAGATATTCATCAACATGTCATCTTTGCACTACGGGCCAAAGATATTCATCAACAATTCATCTTTGCACTACTGGCCAAAGATATTCAACCACAGGTCATCTTTGCACTATGGGCCAAAGATATTCATCACCAGTTCATCTTTGCACTACAGGCCAAAGATATTCAACAACAACTCATATTTGCACTACATGCCAAATATATTAATATCTCAAAGAAATATATAATCATTTCAGAATTTATATAAACATTAATTATAACCATGTTTATCAATTCACCTTTGCACTTAAGCTAAAGATATTCAATTATAAATTCAATGGTCATGATCATACCAGTCAACAATTCAGCTTTGCACTACTGGCCAAAGGGAACCCATAGTCATGATCATACCAAAAATCAACCCATCTTTAAACTCAAGTCAAAGAGAAATATCATCACTAGAATTATAAAAATGTTATATATGATAATAAAATCAATATAATCAACATATAGATTTAATCTCAAGAGTAATATTCATAAATCAACTATAATTTGGTCAGAGAAAGAAACTAATTTTTGTCGTGAATAGTACCCGTGAATAGTAACTCGTGAATAGTAATTCATGAATAGTAACTCGTGAATAGTACTTCGTATTCGTATATAGTACCGTATACGTAAATAATATCATATACGTAAATAGTGCCATATACATGAATAGTGTCGTATACGTGAATAGTGTCATATACGTGAATAGTAATCCTGACTCAAAAAGGTAGAGATTCCACAATAAAATTCATACCAATATTTCAGTATAATGATATTGAAAGAATAACATCATTATGAAGAATATAACATCCCTTAATATCCCTTATTATCCCTTACAATCCCTTACAATCCCTTACCTCAAAAGAACAGCACTTCTGACTGGATATCGGATATGACGCTGAAGGAAACTTGCACTGAAGAATAACAACTCACCGAGTATCTAAATACTCACAAAATACACTCGATAATCTAGAGAGAAAAAGAGAGAAAACTTATTTCTGGTGTGATTTTTAATTCTAACTGAGCACTCTATTTATAGGAAAATGTTAGCACGCCGAAGCAGACTTAACCTGCAACCTGATTGCTTTACCTGCTACTATTCTCACCCACCACATTTGAATAAAAATCTCAGTACATTTTTTCACCAACCAAGACTGGGGTCCACCAATTCTAGAATTTTCCACCAAAATGATTAACTCCGAAAATTTAACAATTTCTGAACCAGTCATCTCGTAAAATTCTTAACAAATCATACGTTCATTTTTAACGGTTCAAAATTTGTGGAGATATACTCAACTTATATATGTATAACATATCCAAATATTACCACGATCCAACGGTCGGATTAAAAATTATAACCCTCGCAAAATATCTCAAAAATCCTAATTTGATTTTCAATACCTCCATTTCGATAAAAATACAGATAAAACACCTCAACATTAACTCTTTCATTTTTAACCACAAAAATATATCCCTCATTTATATCCACATAAAATAAATATTTCCTTATCATATGAATCAATAATTAATTATTCACAGATAATATTACAGAATCGCATTTATGACAACTAAGCCGTTCCCAGGAAAGAGGGGGCTTTCTAATAAGGATTTTTCCTTACTGGCGCGCAATTAGGTGACCAAATCTCTCCTTAGACAGAACTTTCTGGACATTACCAATAATGTTATCTAATAATATTATTCAAATAATATGAATTATTGATTTAATAATGAGAAATACTATGCAGTGACAATTATTGAATAACAATAATATAAAATATCAACGCAACAATTATTGATTCAATAAAATAAAATATTGAACAGTAACTACTGTAACAATTATTGAGTAGTGTTTTCTTACGTAAGAATCAATAATTCAAAAATAATATGCAAAATCGTGTACTACTGTGCAATCACGCGTATTACTATATTTTAACCACCAGATATTCCAACAGTGTTAGCGGTAACAACTACGCCGTTAATTATAAAAACTCAATTTTGTCGTTATCTTTATCCGACAGTTATTCGTTATGGGGCCCACAAATGGCTACGCCGTCGTACGAATATTCCCCGACAGAAAGAATATTCCACGACCAAACGAATATTTCCCGACAATAATATATATTTTATAAACAGTTATTTATTTGGCAAAATTTGTATATATCACCTTTAACATTAACTTTTTTTTATCAATTTAACTATTTACTAAATAGGAAAATTGAATACTTTTATTTAATAAAATTTGGGGTCTTAAATTCTATTTATAGGAAAAAGGACTGAATAGTAACTAATTCATGAACGACCCAGATTAATTTACTTTTAAACGGACGGTCCATATGGATTTATTATTAAAACTTAAAACAACGATCCATACTGATTTACTATTAAAACTTTAAACCAGCGATCCATAATGATTTACTATTATAACTTTCCACCAGCGGTCCATATTGATTTACTATTATATCTTCAACCAACAATTCATATTGATTTACTATTATAACTTCAACCAACGGTCTGAAAAAGTAACATATCTCCTCATGGAATAATAAGTCAAACTTATAACAAACATCGCATAACAAACTCCTCTATTTATATCAAAAATTGAATAAATAATTACCACAAATCATTTATCTTTAATAAACACATTTTTAATCTATTAACAATTATTCATCATTAATCTTATAACTCACAATATTTAACAACCAGATCATTCTCAGGAAAGAGAGGGATTTCAGATAAAGATTTCTCCCTATTGGCGCGTGATTAGATGACCAAACCTCTACTCGACAGAATTTTCTAGACATTATCAATATTGCAAATAATAATATGAATAATTTTGTCGTCTCAATTATTGATTTAGCAATATAAAATATTATGCAGATGATACTGTCACAATAATTGAATCAAATAACGTAAGATACTATGTAGCAATTACTGTAGCAATAATTGAGTATAACTGATTGACTTCTTATGTAAGCATCAATAATCAATACAGTGTGCTACTATGCAACCACGCGTATTACTGTACTTTTACCATCAGGTATTTTAACTGTTTAACGATCAAACTTTCGTCGTTATTTTTATAAAAAGATATTTCTGTCATTTTCTAACTTCGACAGTTATTCCGTTGTGGGGTCCACTAATGATGGTGTCGTCATACAAATATTTTCCTACAAAAAGAATATTCTCTGACCAAACGAAAATTTCCCGACACAACGAATATTTTTTAACTTGCTTACTTTACCAAATTTTTAAATATCATCCTTAACTTTAAACTTTTATCAATTTAACTATTTATCAAAATAGAAAAACTAAATATTTTTATTTCATAAAATTCGGGGTCTTACACTATATGTATCTCTTTTCATGATTTCTTTCTTGCGTTGTTTGTAATATTCAACTACTTCAGGCTCCATGTTAGCGGTGTCAATCATCATGATCATTTCATCCTCTTGTGCTTTCATTATATTCAACTTCTGTTGCTCTTGAAAATATATTATGTTCATGTTCTCTTATCTCTTTTGTTAGTTCAATTTCATCTGATGTTTAAAATTCTCAAACCTCAATTTTATAGGTGTACTAGTATCACCAGTTCATTTGCCCTTTTTAAATAATGCTTTCGAAGCCTTTCTTTTCATTGGTCTCTCTAATTCTGCAGAGATTATATCTTCAATACCATCGTCTTCACCCAAACTTACTTCTTATGCGGTTGATGGAGAAGATGTTGCTGGACTTGACTTCTAGTACTTTTCTATTTTTTTCACTATTATATGTTCTCCATTTTGGTGCATCCTTTAATATTCTCCAACAATGCATAAATCCAAATGGTTGATTTTGCAAACTTTTGAACATCTCTAATGCTTGACATATTTATTGAAAAATTATTTACAAAGTATTAAGTATAAAATATAAGAATAAAACTTAATGAAATTTTATATGAAAAAATTGAAATACCTTATCTTGTTCACCTACACCGCTTTGTTGCATTCTATCAATTGAAGCATAATATCCACAAAATTTGTTCACCGCGAGTTGAATTGTTGACCAACGTTTCACCAAAGCAATAGAATTGCGTTCAGACTCAAATTTTTTGTATTCATGAAAGTATTCGTGAATTCTTTTTCAATATCTTCCATATTTCTAATCGTTTCCTTGAATTGGATCCATACTTACATTAAGCCATCCGGAAACAAGAAGGACATCTTCTTCAATTTTGTAATTTCCCCTTTTGCCCTATTAGCCTCATTTTTGGGAGTCTGAATTGGTACACCAGTTTAAATTGAAAATTCATCCAACAAATTTGAATAATCAAATGAGAAATCTTCAGATAATAATGAAGAATAACATCGGAGAACCATGATTTTCCATCTAAAAAATAAATTAAAGAGATATTATCAATAAATAACAAAAATCAAATATAATAAAAATACAAACTATTATTAACAAAATATTGACAATTTCTAAATGTTGGAGTAGTTGATTGAAAGATGTAAAATGAATTGAATTATTGTACATATTTATAGATTTTCCAATTAACCTTTCAATTTCTATTCGTTGGTATTTTTTATTACCGTTCTGATATTCTATCTGTGTAAGACCCCAACTTATTAATGAATAAAATCAAATTTTCTCTAAATATTATTGTGAATAATAAGGGGCTAATTTGATATAATACTTTGGTTATGGGTGAAATGTGCAAATTTTGCAAAATAAGCAAGTGGTTATAAAATATTCATTTTGTCGGGGAATTGTTGTTTCAATAATTGTTGCTGCACAGTATTTTCATTTATCAGATCAATAATTCATATTATTTGAATAATATTATATAACATTATTGGCAATGTCTAGAAAGTTCTGTCTAAGGAGAGGTTTGGTCATCTAATTGCGCGCCAGTAAGGAGAAATCCTTATTGGAAAGCCCCCTCTTTTTTGGGAACGGCCTGGTTGTCATAAATGTGATTCTGTAATATTATTTGTGAATAATTAATTATTGATTCATATGATAAGGAAATATTTATTTTATGTGGATATAAATGAGGGATATATTTTTGTGGTTAAAAATGAAGGAGTTAATGTTGAGGTGTTTTATCAGTATTTTTATCGGAATGGAGGTATTAAAAATCAAATCAGGGTTTTTGAGAAATATTGCGGTTTTAAAATTTTTAATCCGACCGTTGGATCGTGGTAATTTTTGGATATGTTATACATATATAAGTTGAGTATATGTCCACAAATTTTGAACCGTTAAAAATGAACGTATGATTTATTATGAATTTTACGAGATGACTGGTTCAGAAATTGTTGAATTTTCGGAGTTTATCATTTTGATAGAAAATTCTAGAATTGGTGGGCCCCACTTGTGGTTGGTGAAGAAATGTGCTGAATTATATTTCAAATGTGGTGGGTGGGAATAGTAGCAGGTAAAGCCATCAGGTTGCAGGTCAAACCTACTAAAATTTTCCTATAAATAGAGGGCTAAGTTAGAATTGAAAATCACACCAGAAACAAGTTTTCTCTCTTTCTCTCTCTAGATTATTGAGTGTATTTTGTGAGTATTTAGATACTTTGAGAGTTTCTATTCATCAGAGCAAGTTTCTTTCAGCCTTATACCGGTATTCCGACCAGAAGTACTGATATCTTGAGGTAAGGGATATTATTTTCTTCTTAAATGATATTATTTTCTTCAATATCATTATGCTGAAATATTGATATGAGTTTTTATCAAATTTGGAACTTTTTGTGTCGGGGTTACTATTCATGTATACGGCACTATTCACGTATACGGCACTATTCACCGAAAAAAAAAATTTCCTTTTTGTCCAAGATGTCTATTATGGTTACTATCTTTGATTGTATCCATGTTTTGATCTTTATTTTTGAATTCTGCTTCACAATTGATTATTATGAAGTATTATTGATCTTGGATAAACTGTTATACGAATCCCTACTATTTGTCCTTCTGTCTCATTGGATTCGTTCTCTTTAAGATATTTTTCATCATCCTCAGTCCTAAATGATGATATTAATGAATATCTTTGGCCTGTAGTGCAAAGATGTATGATTACTTGATGAATATCTTTGGCCTGTAGTGCAAAGATGAACATGACTGACAGGTGATACAAATGAATATCTTTGGCCTGTAGTGCAAAGATGAATATTTGGATAAAGATGATTATTAATTGATGTTACAGGGATAAAATATTGATGATGGACTTTTAAATCTTAGAAGATAGTAGAATTCTTTCTCTACTTGACTCTTCTAATGGTTTGCTGTTTCCGCTGCAGTTGTTGATCTAAAACTTGTTGTCGATTATATTCTATCAGATTTTTCCCTGTTGAAGACTAACGATAATTTGTTTGTATATTATCTTAGTCATAATATTCTTTACTGGGCTAGTTGAGCTCACCCTTTTCCTTTTTGTTCCATTTTTCTTCTCAGGAGGTGAGAACATAGCAGGATCTAGTCGGGGTATGGAGTGATGGTTCTAAAAAGATGTTTTAGCAGTCCTCACTATTTCTGTAAAATAGTGTTTGAATAATTGTAATGAGGATTTATTTGAGTGTGGATATTGTCTAGAAGACAATATTTGTATTTAAACTCACAGTATGTGTTGTCGTATTTTGCACGACAATTGTATTATTGAAGTTGTAGTTTGCTTTCTGTACCATGTATTTGGCGACTCAGAATGGGTGTTGTATACCTATTTTGGGGGCGTCACAGTTGGTATCAGAGCTTAGGGATATGATCCCTGGCTGAGATGTGAGACAAGAACTAGGAGGGGAGAGACGGGGAATTCCTTCGCTAGTATGACCTGACTAAGTTTATTTGGTGTTTATTTGGTCGGTCAGAGTATAGGGATAATATATGACATGACTATTAACCCTTGTTTTATGGCAGTATTTAAGAATGGCAGCTGAGAACGTTAATAATGGAGTAAATCAGACCGTGGAGACACCTTTGATCACCACCCAGGGGAACGTGCAACAGGAAGGCAATATTCCTCCTGTAAACAACGTTACCGAGCAAACGATGAATGATGGAATGTTTAGGAGCTTTTTGCAGTTCATGCAAAATCAGACGAGGGAGACTCGTGTGCAGAATACGGGTGGAAATGATAATGCGCGGTTTGTCACAGCTAAGCAGTTCAAAGAATTGGGACCACCAGAATTTAAGGGAAAGCCGGATCCGATCATGGCGGAAACGTGGGTCAAGCAAATTACCAAGATATTCGATGTCTTGGGATGCACGGAGGAACAGAAGGTTCCATTCGCCACCTTTATGTTCCGCGGTGAGGCAGACTACTGGTGGGAGTCTGTGAAGCGTACCCAGCCTGACGCACTCAACATGTCCTGGGAAACATTTCAAAAACTGTTCAATGACAAGTACTTTCCTGAAAGTATTCGTCATATGAAGGAGGTAGAGTTTATCAGACTGGAACAAAACAACATGACGGTGTCCCAGTACGAGGCGAAGTTTGCAGAGTTATCCAGGTTTGCACCTCATTTGGTCGAAAATGAGGAACGAATGACAAGGATGTTTCTGAGAGGTCTAAAACCCGAGATTCGACAATATCTTATCTCTCATAAATTTTCTTTATATTCAGATGTTGTAAATAGGGCTCAATTATTAGAGCGAGATAATGAGTATGTGCAACCGAGGGACCACAACCAGGGTCATACCGGTGGCGGCAGTCATCGAAGCAATGAAAACCAGCAGGGAGGAAAATATTCGGACAAAAGCGGTAACCACTCTGGTGGTAATCGTGGTCGTGATAATAGAAGGAGCGAGTCGGGAGGAGATTTCAAGAAGAGAAGGTACAACAATGATAATGTGAAGACGTCAGCACAAACATCAACTGTTTCTAGGGGAGGAGAACGACCACCGGTCGTATGTTACAAATGTGGGAAAGAGGGACATATCAGCCCAAACTGCCCACAACAATCCAAGGTATGTTATAACTGTGGAAAGGAGGGTCATATAGCTCGAGAGTGTTCTGTAGCAAAACCAAGTTCAGCGGGGATGGTGACTCCAAAAGCTGTCCCGGATAAGTCGAAATCAGCGGTTCCTGGAAGGGCGTTTGTCGTTACTGGCCAAAACGCGAGAAACCCGAACGAGGTGATCACGGGTAAGCTAATCTTGAATTCTTGCGAAGTTTATACTTTACTAGATACCGGTTCTACCCATTCTTTTATCTCTCCTGCTTGTGCTCAACGTTTAAACTTGACTCCGGAGAAATTGGACTTTAACTTATCTGTTGAAACTCCGTTGGGTGAAACCTTCGTTACATCTACAGTTTATAAATCTTGCATGATCCAAGTTGGCACTATCACATTACCTGTTGATCTTATCTCTTTAAAGATACTTGCTTTTGATGTGATTTTAGGAATTGATTGGTTAACCACTCATCATGCTAAAATTGATTGTTTTCGTAAGGTTGTTAGTTTTCATATTCCTAACCAACCTGTCATACGAATTCAAACTACTAAACCACTAAAATCAGTCACTGTCATATCAAGCCACAAAGCTATTCGTTTATTGAAAAACGGATGTCAAGCTTTCTTAGCCCATGTTATGGATTTGAACAAAGACAAGTCAGATTTGAATAATATTTCTATTGTTAGAGAATTTCCCGATGTATTTCCTGAAGAACTTCCTGGTCTACCCCCAGAACGTGAAGTTGAATTCTTTATTGACCTTGAACCCGGTACAAAGCCCATTTCTAAAACTCCATATCGAATGGCTCCTATTGAACTTCAGGAGTTAAAAGTCCAACTACAGGAGTTGTTGGACATCGGTTTTATTCGTCCTAGTACGTCTCCTTGGGGTGCTCCTGTTTTATTCGTAAAGAAGAAAGACGGGAGTATGCGACTTTGTATCGACTATCGAGAATTGAATCATGTCACTATCAAGAATAGGTATCCGCTACCTCGCATTGATGACCTGTTCGACCAGTTACAAGGAACACAATTCTTTTCAAAGATCGACCTTCGTTCTGGATATCATCAGCTGAAGATTAAAACTGAGGATATTCCAAAGACTGCCTTCAGAACTCGGTACGGGCATTATGAATTCTTAGTAATGTCTTTTGGATTGACTAATGCTCCTGCTGCCTTCATGGATATGATGAACCGTGTATTCAAAGAATATTTGGATCAGTTCGTTGTTGTCTTTATTGATGACATCCTCATCTATTCCAAAAGCAGTGAAGATCATGAGCGCCATTTGAAGCTGGTACTGCAAAGGCTTCGTGAAAATTAGCTATATGCCAAATTGAAGAAATGCGAGTTCTGGCTTGAGGAAGTAGCATTCCTTGGGCACGTGGTGTCAAAACATGGAGTATCTGTTGACCCGGCGAAGATTGAAGCCATACAAAGTTGGGAGCAACCGAAGTCGGTAACCGAAGTACGTAGCTTTCTGGGCTTAGCTGGTTATTATCGGAGATTTGTGGAAGGATTTTCTCGAATCGCTACTCCGTTAACTCAGCTGACTCGGAAAGATACAAAATTCGTATGGAGTGAGGAATGCGAGAAGAGTTTCCAAGAACTCAAGAGGAGACTCATTTCGGCACCTGTTCTGACAATACCATCTGGTTCGGATGGATTTGTTATCTACAGCGATGCTTCAGGCAAAGGGTTAGGATGTGTTCTCATGCAACATGGGAAAGTCATAGCCTATGCCTCACGACAACTCAAAGAATATGAGAGGAATTATCCTACTCATGATTTGGAGTTGGCAGCAGTCGTTTTTGCGTTGAAGATCTGGAGACACTACCTGTATGGGGAGAAAGTGGAGATCTATACAGATCATAAAAGCCTCAAATATTTCTTCACCCAAAAGGAACTCAACATGCGGCAGCGACGTTGGCTCGAGCTGTTGAAAGATTACGATCATACCATCCAATATCATCCTGGAAAAGCAAACGTAGTAGCTGACGCATTGAGTAGAAGATCATATGCGGGTACGAGTGCAATATTGTTAACACAAAGGCCCATTTTGTATGACTTGCAAAGGATGGAGATAGAGATGAAGGCTCCAAGTACCCACATGATGATATCAAATATACGAGTAGAACCGACTTTAATCGATAAAGTTAAAGCTGCTCAAGCTACGGACATGGAGCTGATGCGTATGAAGAAGAAAGTGCAAGAAGGTGCTATTCCAGAAGCAAGAATCGATGAAGAAGGAATACTTCGAGTCAACTCCAGACTTTGTGTTCCTAACGATTTTGACTTGAAGCATAGAATAATGATGGAGGCACACAACACACCGTTTGCAATCCATCCTGGGAGTACCAAAATGTATCACGATCTTCGACATACATTTTGGTGGAGCAATATGAAAAGAGAGATCGCGGAGTTTATCTCGAGGTGTTTAACTTGTCAACGTGTAAAGGCGGAGCATCAAGTGCCAAAGGGTCCATTGCAACCACTTGAGATCCCGAAATGGAAGTGGGAACACATTACTATGGATTTTGTTACGGGTCTTCCCAAGGTTTCTCAAGGCATAGATGCGATTTGGGTTATTGTTGATAGATTAACCAAGTCCGCTCATTTCTTGCCGATACGTGAGACTTATTCCCTTGAACGTCTTGCTAGTATGTACGTGAACGAGATTGTGAGATTGCATGGCATGCCAGTATCCATAGTTTCGGATCGTGACCCAAGATTCACTTCACGATTTTGGGTTAGCTTGCAGAAAGCTATGGGCACGGATTTACGATTCAGTTCAGCATACCATCCTCAAACGGACGGACAATCAGAGAGGACTATTCAAACTCTTGAAGATCTATTAAGACTTTGTGTCCTAGATCTCAAAGGGAGTTGGGATAAGTACCTACCATTGGTGGAATTCTCCTACAACAACAGTTATCAGGCGAGCATAGGTGTGGCTCCATTCGAGGCGTTGTATGGAAGAAAATGTCGTTCTCCAGTATGCTGGGACGAGGTGGGTGAAGCAACATTGTTGGGACCAGAGTTGGTACGCATTACTACAGAGAAGATCCAAACGATTCGACAACGTATACAAACGGCACAGGATCGACAAAAGAGTTATGCGGATCTTCATCGGAAGGACGTGGAATTTAATATTGGGGATCATGTATTGTTACGTGTTGCACCATGGAAGGGAGTTACAAGATTTGGGAAGAGAGGAAAGCTCAATCCAAGATTTGTTGGTCCATTTGAGATTCTTGAGCGAATAGGAAATGTGGCATATAGACTCGCATTACCTCCAAGCATGTCTCGTGTTCATAATGTTTTTCACATATCTATGCTTCGTAAATATGTTAAAGACCCGAACCACATTATTGAGTTAGAACCAGACGAGATAGCTGAAGATTTAACGTACGAGGAGGTACCTGTTAAGATCTTGGATAGGAAAGAGCATGTCCTACGCACGAAGGTTATACCACAAGTTAAGGTTTTGTGGAGAAACCATGCTATTGAAGAAATGACCTGGGAGTTGGAATCAGAAATGAAAGCGAGGTATCCTCACCTTTTTGAAACATCAGGTACGTACGTCAATTTCGAGGACGAAATTTCATAAGGAGGGGAGGTTGTAAGACCCCAACTTATTAATGAATAAAATCAAATTTTCTCTAAATATTATTGTGAATAATAAGGGGTTAATTTGATATAATACTTTGGTTATGGGTGAAATGTGCAAATTTTGCAAAATAAGCAAGTGGTTATAAAATATTCATTTTGTCGGGGAATATTCGTTTGGTCGTGGAATATTCTTGCTGTCGGGGAATATTCGTACGACGGCGCAGCCTTGTGTGGGCCCCATAACGGAAAGCGATTGGATGAAGAAAATGACAAGTATAAGTTATTTATAAATAACGGCGTAGTTGTTACCGTTAATACTGTTGGAATACCCGGTGATTAAAATACAGTAGCACACGGTATTGCACCAATTATTGATTCTTACGTAAGAAGGCTACTCAATAATTGTTACAGTAGTTATTGTTCAATATTTTATTTTATTGATTCAATAATTGTTGCATTGATATTTTATATTATTGTTGTTTCAATAATTGTTGCTGCACAGTATTTTCCATTATCAGATCAATAATTCATATTATTTGAATAATATTATTATAACATTATTGGCAATGTCTAGAAAGTTCTGTCTAAGGAGAGGTTTGGTCATCTAATTGCGCGCCAGTAAGGAGAAATCCTTATTGAAAAGCCCCCTCTTTCCTGGGAACGGCCTGGTTGTCATAAATGTGATTCTGTAATATTATTTGTGAATAATTAATTATTGATTCATATGATAAGGAAATATTTATTTTATGTGGATATAAATGAGGGATATATTTTTGTGGTTAAAAATGAAGGAGTTAATGTTGAGGTGTTTTATCAGTATTTTTATCGGAATGGAGGTATTAAAAATCAAATCAGGGTTTTTGAGAAATATTGCGGTTTTAAAATTTTTAATCCGACCGTTGGATCGTGGTAATTTTTGGATATGTTATACATATATAAGTTGAGTATATGTCCACAAATTTTGAACCGTTAAAAATGAACGTATGATTTATTATGAATTTTACGAGATGACTGGTTCAGAAATTGTTGAATTTTCGGAGTTTATCATTTTGATAGAAAATTCTAGAATTGGTGGGCCCCACTTGTGGTTGGTGAAGAAATGTGCTGAATTATATTTCAAATGTGGTGGGTGGGAATAGTAGCAGGTAAAGCCATCAGGTTGCAGGTCAAACCTACTAAAATTTTCCTATAAATAGAGGGCTAAGTTAGAATTGAAAATCACACCAGAAACAAGTTTTCTCTCTTTCTCTCTCTAGATTATTGAGTGTATTTTGTGAGTATTTAGATACTTTGAGAGTTTCTATTCATCAGAGCAAGTTTCTTTCAGCCTTATACCGGTATTCCGACCAGAAGTACTGATATCTTGAGGTAAGGGATATTATTTTCTTCTTAAATGATATTATTTTCTTCAATATCATTATGCTGAAATATTGATATGAGTTTTTATCAAATTTGGAACTTTTTGTGTCGGGGTTACTATTCATGTATACGGCACTATTCACGTATACGGCACTATTCACCAAAAAATAAAATTTTTCTTTTTGTCCAAGATGTCTATTATGGTTACTATCTTTGATTGTATCCATGTTTTGATCTTTATTTTTGAATTCTGCTTCACAATTGATTATTATGAAGTATTATTGATCTTGGATAAACTGTTATACGAATCCCTACTATTTGTCCTTCTGTCTCATTGGATTCGTTCTCTTTAAGATATTTTTCATCATCCTCAGTCCTAAATGATGATATTAATGAATATCTTTGGCCTGTAGTGCAAAGATGTATGATTACTTGATGAATATATTTGGCCTGTAGTGCAAAGATGAACATGACTGACAGGTGATACAAATGAATATCTTTGGCCTGTAGTGCAAAGATGAATATTTGGATAAAGATGATTATTAATTGATGTTACAGGGATAAAATATTGATGATGGACTTTTAAATCTTAGAAGATAGTAGAATTCTTTCTCTACTTGACTCTTCTAATGGTTTGTTGTTTCCGCTGCAGTTGTTGATCTAAAACTTGTTGTCGATTATATTCTATCAGATTTTTCCCTGTTGAAGACTAACGATAATTTGTTTGTATATTATCTTAGTCATAATATTCTTTACTGGGCTAGTTGAGCTCACCCTTTTCCTTTTTGTTCCATTTTTCTTCTCAGGAGGTGAGAACATAGCAGGATCTAGTCGGGGTATGGAGTGATGATTCTAAAAAGATGTTTTAGCAGTCCTCACTATTTCTGTAAAATAGTGTTTGAATAATTGTAATGAGGATTTATTTGAGTGTGGATATTGTCTAGAAGACAATATTTGTATTTAAACTCACAATATGTGTTGTCGTATTTTGCACGACATTTGTATTATTGAAGTTGTAGTTTACTTTCTGTACTATGTATTTGGCGACTCAGAATGGGTGTTGTATACCTATTTTGGGGGCGTCACAATCTGTTGCAGCATGCTTCCCACTTCGTCTTTGTCGTCGTCTTCTTCTTCTTCTTCACTTCAGACCTTCATCTCCTTCTTCAACAGAGAGCTTCATCTCCTTCATCTTTTTCTTCATCCTCTCTCCCATTTAATTATATTAAAATTATAGTCCATGAGATTTTCGTTCCTTGATTTGGTCTTTTTGGGTTGTCAAAAAAATGGCTCGACTAAATATAGTCTAAGATTTTCACAACTCTGACCTGCTGGAGTTGTTCTAATGGAGATATACTTAATTATAAACTATAGGACAAATATGTTATTTAATGGAATACTCGTATTCCTTTATAAATAAAATCCAAAAAAAATATTTAATCACTTTACAAAATTAATTTTGAGAAGGGAGATCTAGCTAGCTACTACCTTATTATTATTACGAAAGTGATTAATATAAAATTTATTTTAAAATAAATTAATTAATTGATCAAACTACACGCAAGCGAGATTATATTATTAGAATGCAATAGTCCTCTTTTAGAATTCAAACAAGTTTTGACACATTTAATAATACATTCAATGAATAAGAAATCATGACTTCGTAACACATGCTATTGATATTGTTTATGTTGTAACATCCACGTGTAGCCTTCCCATTGGTTTTTCCCTTATTAGCCTATATACATACATGAATAGAATTCACCAAATATAACAAATTTTGAGTCTAGACCATGGTCATGCCTTGGAGAATTAGAAATTTCTTATCATAAAAAGTGAAAAGGGTATTTAACTTAATTTATACCGACCTCATATATATTGTTCAAACTGTTCTTTTTTAATATCAAGTTTTCATACTATTTACTAACGATTTTATGCTAATTAAAACTAAAAAATATGAGCAGTTGAATATATATATATATATATATATATATTTCGAATTATTATAATTATTAGCAGTGATCAACAACTTCAAAATAAATATAAAAAAATAAAAATTATATACTCATATATATTTTAAAATATTCGTGTACGTTTAAATTTTATAAAAAGTCGATATATAAAATTTGGATATATACAACTTAGGTATACGGCATGCATGGACCCTGGCCTTTTCAAAAATTGGATTTTAGTAATAATTTTCTTTTCTTTTCCCTATATTTAAATTTAGTGTAAGCAGGTGTAGGGTAAAGCCAAACATATTTAATTCCTTGTTAATTACCTATGGGTTATGAAGGATGAGATGTAGTTAATAATTTTACATGATGATGATGATGGTATTGAGAGCAAAAGCTGTCGTAAATATCTTACAAAATCCAGCTTATACCCAACCCACTCTGGAATATTATGGAAGGACCTACACACCCATACTTAGGTGGTTGAGACTCATTATTTATAATACTAATAATGAGAAGAATTTATAATAATAATAATAATATAATAAAATGCAACAAATTGCATTATTCTCCCCCCCCCCCCCCCCCTGCCTTAACCAAAAACAACAACTTTAGTTTAGTGACTTCACCAATGACCAAAAACCGAAACAACCTCCAAATAAAACATGGAGACACCAAATTTAGTCACTACTCATATTTGCACCTCACAATAATCGAATGAGTTTATATAAATTATAATTTTAAAATTTCATAAATTAAAAATCAAATAAAACTCTTTTAATCAGCTCACTAACCCAACTTCGGCAGGGACATTTCATAAAATTATCAACTCTTCTGTTAATTTCCCTTAAAAGGAAAGAAAACATGTTTATATAAATAAATAAAGTCAAAGAATTTAATTACAATGAAGAAGAATATTGCATAGGGCCATAGGGGTAAGATTAAGGATGGTGGAAAAAGAGTGTAATAACAATTGCCACCATTGAAATAACAATCAAGACATGGATAATCCACTTGTAATAAAAAGCCAGAGATTGAAAAAGACGAAATGATTGTTTAAAGCCATACGATTTTATACTAACTATTATATATAAATGATGGGATCAACATCTATCTCCAGTCCACTAGTAGGAGATAAAATTAAGAACAAAGTAGTACTACTACTGTAGTCTGTATTATGTAAAGCAGCAAATAAAATAAAGATTGCATTAAATTAATATATCTACTAATTAAAACCAACCGCCCGAGTTATGGCACCACCACCTTTTTGCTTCTTCGTTTCAGACAGGAATTAAGCATTACCTATCTCCTTCTCCTCGCATGCACTATAGCCCAAAAGTGTTAAAAGAAATAAAACATACTCTTTGATCTATATATTAAACTATATAAGCATTCCTCATCTCATCAAGACCGACCCAAAAAGAGTAATTAATTAAGCCAAAGAAAAGAGAAAGAATCTTGTATAAAGATGATTGATTGATTGATTGATTAATTAATTAAGAGAACAGCAAAATGATTGAAAATAACAAATGAAATTTCGTCGTTAATTAATTGGACAACTTAATTCCCCATTGTTATATATCCTCAAGGACCTCAACAACAAGGTGATTCACTAACCATATATATTAATAACTAGACAACATGCATTGGATACTAATTAATAAAGAACTAATCATACAAGCTGCAGCCTTTTCGATTACTATCTAATATACCAGTAAACATACTTATTTATCAGTCATGAAATTAGATTAGGAGGAAGAAGAAGAACCACTGCCATTAGTAACAACAACAGCATCAGGACTAACATTATCATTATTATGGTGGTGGTGGTGGTGGTGATCCTGCAGCTGACCGGTGTTTTCTCGACTGACGCTGCCGCCGTTGTTTGCGTGATTAGTGTCATTGTTGTAAGTAGTACCACCATTGGTGTTAGCAATGTTATCTCTCTTACCAAGAGTGCTTTTATTATTATGCATCCACACCTTCAAAACCCCTCTGTCCACTCCAATTTCGCTACACAACTCGGCAATCGCCGTCTCGTCTCGTTTCTGGATCTTCCATCCCACCCTTTCCGAGAAATCCAACATTTTGTCCTTCTGATTTTGGTTGAATTTTGTTCTAAACCGCTTCCGGCCATTTGGGTGTGGCGCAATTGGAGCTGTTGCGTGGCCTACGGTTGGGTTGTTCTCCGGCTGCGCGCCCGGTAAGCCGGCGCTGAGGGCAAGCAGCATGTGGGGAGCGGAGGCCGGGTAGGAGGATGAGATCGGTGGTGGGGATGGGGAACTGGGGCTGCCGCCCCGCGGAGGCGGAGGGCGGTGGCGGTGGTGGGGCTGGTACTCGATAACGGCGCTGTTCGGTGGCGGCGGGAGCAGGTCCTCAGGCTCACGGCGGTGGAAGTTGCGGTGGCAACCGCAAGCCGCGCATTTTAGCGAGGTGGGGTCAGTACGGGTGGCGGAGGGAGAAGGCATGAACTCGCCGCAGCCGTCCAAGGCGTGGCCGCCTAAGCTGGCGGCATGGTTCTTGAGACATTCCTTGTAAATGAGAAGAATAGGCGGTGGGTTGTGGTGGTGATGGTGGATAGATTGGTGGCGCTTGAGAAGGCCGTTGGTGAAGGATAAGGGCTTGGTGGGTTGGAGCCGGGAAGGGGTTTCGGTGTCTGATTCAGGGGTTTTGATAGTGGAGGGTGTTGTAGTAGCAGGAGCAGTAGTAGTGTTTATGTCCATGGCTAAAACATATAGTAGGGGGTGGCGTGGGGAGGTTAAGGGGCTCTTTAAGAGCTGATTAAATTTGGTGTTAGGGTTTTGAGGAAAATAGTCCATCTTTATCCATATTCACACACAAGTATTGTTGAGGTGGAGGCAGTAAAGAAGAAGAGAGCTTAGATAGATGATGTGAGAAAGAGAAGAATAAGAAAGAGGTTTGTTTTGGGTTTTGGTTTTTGGTTTTGCTGCTGCTGATGATGATCAGACTGTAGATAATAAAAATCTGGGGTTTGTGGTTCTCCTTCTTAACCCACTATATATTTTTAACTCGGGTTCTTCTAATCTCTGGTTGTGTTGTTGTCTAATCTTAATATATAAAATACTTATCAATTATACCGTATAATCTCTCAATTCATAATTAATATAAGTATATATGGAGTAGTATTAAAGTATTTCATGTGTACAATATATATATTGTACTAGTATATCATTTCCTTCCTTGACTCGCACATTCATTTAACTGTACTAGCTGTTTTTTGACTTACCGGGCTGATCCATTCAGTTACGAGTTGTCTCCATGCTACTAGATTTTGGGACCATTTTTTACAAGTCTCTCTTACCCCCAGCTAAAAGTTAGCTAAGGTTGTGAAAACCAACTTGTAAAGAACAAATTAAGAAATGGTTTGCATTAATTTCTGTGGTTTGAAACAATGTACTACGTTGGAGTGGAGTGGAGTGGATGCATGCCTGTGTTATGGACCGAGTTAACCAGGTGAGTTGTAGTATTATTAATAATAGTAATAATCTGGGTTGGGTTGTGGTTAGGCGAGGTGATTTGTTTTACGTATTACTCCTACCGGTTAATAAATAAATTGTACTCCCTCTGATCTTAAATAAGTGATATTTTAAAAAATTTATTTTATTTAAAAATATTTAATATTTTAAAAATATTTTAAAATATTAAATATTTTTTTAATTTGTGTACAACATCCTTAAATATCAGTTATTTAAGAACAAAGTAAGTAATAAGAAAGGGGTGAAATGAAAACTGAAGCAAGCAGGACGTTCAGGTCTGAGGCATTTACTGAACACACATTAATTTGTTAAAGTTTGCCAGTAAGCAGCTGCACCGCTTTAACACTCCACCCCCCCCTTCCCTTCCCTTCTCTCTCCTCTTTAATTTCAACCCCTTACAATTTTATTTTATTTTTCTTACAAAACTAACCTCTCTTACTCTTAAACTTTCTCTTTCTCTCTCCAAATTTATTACTCCTCCTTAAAACCCAAAACTACCCTTCCTCCACAAGGCTTTATGTTTACCATCCAACGTGTACTCTGAATCTATGAAACGTAATTGTATGTTAATCAAATGAGCAAAATTGTCTTTCCACGTACGGCCCCATCCAAAAATACGAAAGCATTTTTGTCGGCCGATGGAATTTTCGCCAAAACAACTAACACAATTAAACATTTCGGACTCGTGCACGAACTTCAATCAAATTTTAATTATTTCATATTCGAATCGTTTCACTCGATATAAATAACTTAATATTAGACTCGACTCATGACCTCAGTTTATTTCCAGCTAGTAGGACAAATTTGTCTCCGCCATCTGAAACGACGCCGTAGTATTGGTTTTTTTGGATTCATGCATGAGCTAAGAGCTTGTTCGGTGGGAACTGGGAAGGGATGATAATTATCCCATTCTTTTGCTGATACGAGTTTTTGGAGTTTACTGCATGAGAAACGAGTAGTTACCCATTAAATAATCGTACTTAGCTTTTGGAAATGTATGTTAAGTAAGTGACACGTGTGATGCAGCAGGACACGTGGAACATTTTGGTCTAGCTGTCACGAACTACTGCTGCCTACGCTGTTAAGGTCAAATTGACTATTAATTGCCATTTTTAGCTAACAAGTTTTATTAAAAGAATATTAGTAGTGAAGAGAGTTATGATATCGTACTTGCTGCCCTACGATACGCTCTTGCTTTCCATGAACCAAAACCGTTTGAGTGCACTGAATTTGGAGTAGTATTTTATTTTATTTAAATACTACTACTAGTATTATTTTCTTTTTTTTAAAAATATTGCTGGGTGCAAATTTTTAAATGTTTTTAAGCAAAAAGTTTTAGAGATTTAATGACATCAGCTATCCAATCATACAGCAGCTAAGGTTTAATCATCGATCACTGTGTTTATCTCACCAACAGGCAACACTTATATCAACTAGTAAATCTTTATAGCGGAAAATGGAAAGCGGCCCACATAAAAGTTACTCCTATCAATTAGTAATAAAATATTAGAAATTATATTAATATATAAAAAAAGTTTTACTGAAAAATAATTCAAATTAGTTTATAAATTTAAATTACAAAGTTTTAAAATCAAAATAAAACTGTTAAAGTACATATATAAATAAAAAATTAATATTTTTATATATATTTTTAATATTTTTATACGATCCTCTGTTATAAAAAAAAATAAAATATCAAAATTAGACGCAACCCTCTGAATATAGGCATATAGCTCAGACGTACGGGTCACAAGTAGACCATCTCTCACCTCACCATACCATGTGACTCTCTCTTTATATCGATCCCTAATTTTTTTGTCTATTTGTGTCTCTTTATTTATATTTTGATATTTAATCTCTTATTTAATATTAATTAATTTTAAAATTAAATAAAAAAATAGATATCAAAATATAAATAAAAAAACACAAGAAATACAAGGAAATTGAAAACAGAAGATTTGCTCTCATTTATATCTATTTTACGCCAGTTAGATACTAGGATAATTATTACTTCATCCAGGTCAGGGGGAATGGAGGGGAGAGAGGTGACAATAGAAATGACAAGTCAAACTTATTTAAATTTTATTTTTCCTATTTGTAACCGTACGTCCTTCTACCCCCATGCTAATCAACAGCAGAAAGAGAGATGTCAGATCTACACACTATTTACAATTGATTTGTTAGTCCTTTTGTAAAGTAAGAGATCTTAGATCTCGAATTAATCAAAAAAAACACTGTAATATTGTTATTAGAAATTGCAATATTATTTGTCCTAATTTCTGTCTTTATTCCGTCAATCGAAATAGCAAACAGTTAAGGATTTGATTTCCTCATCTTTGCTAATATGTAATTTATTTTGATCACCTTCATTTATATAATATATACATATTCTACATTAGGCAAACATAAAATTTTAAGGGGTTCCATCTATAACAAACGGTTATTATAGAACAACCTCTTTTTTTAACTTGTTAAATTTTTTATTTTTTTTTGCTCTAGCCAAAATTTCAACAGGTTAAAAAAAGAGTTGTTCCACAGCAACTGATTACTGTGGATAGAACCCCAATTTAAAAATGTAACGTACGTTAAATGTTTTCTATGTTAAGTGCTAAAATAACAATAGGCATGATAATTTTTTCGGTTTCAACGCAATCTTGTTAAGGTTGTAAAAGTTCAATTCGATCTCGATTTGAAATATAAATGGGTCAAGTATGTGTAAATTTTAAAGTTCGATAAATTTCTCAAACCTCCTCAAATTATAACTTTCTATTGATACTCGGACCATATTCGTTTGAAAAATTCAAATTGTTCGGGTTCAATTCGAGAACGTGCTCGACTCGGTAGCTAAACGAGCCTCAATCAAACCTTATTTTAATTTGTACTCGATAAATTTTATGAACCAAATCTGAACAACTCAATACCCGACTCGATTCGATTCAATTTGTTTACACCTTATTTCGGTCTCAACAAATGTTTAGTGCCTCCTCTTTTTCTTTATCCACTCAATATTGACATAACCACCAAGTTCATTTTATGTAAAATGTCATTTATATATCATCTTGGGTTATGGTCGTTGTTCGGGAGTGTTTTACCGACCCTTATATGGGCGGAAGACTTGGGCCAGAACTAAAGAGCTCAGGCATGTATGGTCGAAGGTATATAGGAGGTCGGGTTCGGGACCCGAGCCCAATAGGCCGGGATCCGGTTGTGATCATGGAGGTCGGGTCGGGTCTTCGAGTCCTTTGGGCCTAAGCTCAGACCGGGATTTTATGACGTCTGTGGGGATGGGCCGGTGTATCCGAACGGCTCACACGCAGAGTTGGGAGTAACAAGGGGATTACGTGGTTGAAGGTCCTAACCCTAATCATATGTCAACAAGGCAACTCTAATGGTAGTGTTGGAAAGGAATTCTACTTGCACCTTAAGGAGATTGCGTTGGATCCAAATATAGGTAATTACCATATTTAGGAGTCCTATTCCGACTCGGAAAAGAATACTAGGGTGGTGGAAGCTCTATAAATACAAGGCTAAGGTTACAATTAACAGGTAATACCTACTTTGAGCGCTAAACACATAACCTCCATTGTTAAACCTTGTAAACGGCCTGTACTTATCCTTACACTGGAGCTATCCCCCGGCGGCACGGCCGTCAAGCTTCTATGTGATCTGTTATTGTGCAGGTTTCAGCGCGTGAATTCTGTGGTTGGGCGCGCAGACGAAACTTGGCGTTAATATTGGCGCTAGAAGGAGGGGTCAGTGCTTAATCAATCACAGTCAAATTCTTTTCCGGTCAGAAACCATGGCGAGCGTGGAGTATGCAGTTTCGGACCGTGAAAAAGCCAAGACAGATTGGGTTCCAGAGTCCAGGATGATCAGGTGGAACCGGCTGGCTCCCCCCGGAGAAGACTCTTCCATGACGGTCATCGTACCCCCAACCAGGCTAGTCGGGCAGACGTAAGTCACTCACGTGCACTGGAGGTACATGGAAAGAGTCGGGGAGAGGGCAGCCGAGATCAGAGAGAATTAATCCTGCAGAAGAAGATGCAACAAAACAAAGATACCATGATGGCCCTACGACTTCAACAGGAAGAGCTCGAACTACAGATGGCTCATGTGGTTGGGGAGCAGGAGGCATCCTCTAAAAGGCGTAGGCATCGTAGCCGATCTCGGTCACCCCGACTGGGAGAGGCGGATAGGGAAAGGAGTAGACATCGAGGCCGTTCAAGGGACGGCCGAAGCCGACGAAGGAGCCATTTAGTAGAACGGCGGTCCAAACACCCTGGCAAATCGGGGTTGAGGATGAGGGACGCATCACCCGAATACGAGAGGGACAGACACAGATCGTCCCCTCGTACAGGGGAGACCGACTCCCTCGCTCGAAGGGTGGCTGAGTTGGAAAAATTGCTGTTGGCCAAAAATTCCACGGGGCTACCTTCGACTTGCTTAGGATCCCCTTTCTCGCCAGAGATCAACCAAGAGACGGCCGACCCCAATAAGAAAATGCCCCCAATGGAGACCTACGACGGGATGGGGGACCCATACGATCATTCTGATGGGTATGACAGGTTGATGACCTATTATGGCCATTCTGATGCGGCCAAGTGTCACATGTTCGCCACTACATTAAAAAAGAGTGCCCGGGAGTGGATGGGAACCCTGGCGACCGGATCGGTTAATTCGTGGAGTGACCTTCGGGAAAAATTTCACGCTCGATTCGGGAGTAACAAAAAGCGAGGAAAGATTACAGCTTCCCTCATGCAGGTCAGACAGAAGTCAGATGAAAGCTTGGGTCAGTATGTTAAAAGATTTCGTGAGGCTGTCGGATCGATGGCGGTGTTAAATTCCCCACAAGCCTTGGGTTTCTTCACAACCGGACTAGACATCGAGAAATCGAAGAAGCTGATGAAGGATTTGGTGATCAACCCTCCGGCCAACTTAACAGAAGCTTTCCACAGGGCCAAGGGTCACATAGCAATTGAGGAAGCAATGGGGAACTTTAAACCACACTACCAGTCTTATGAGAAGTCGAAAGATCGGGATAAACAGAGTTATCCGAAGTCGGACAATCAGGGGAGATCGGATAATTACGGCAAAAAGAACTATAATGGGGGAGGGTCGGGCAGTGGAAGACAGCCGTTCCCGAACAAAAGTGTCAACAAAGTATACACCGCACTCAACATGGGTCGGGCTAAAATACTGGAGTAGATGCGGGATAAACCCTTCTTCGAACCGTGCCAAGCGATCCCGAAGCCGAGGAAGAGGGGTCGGAACAAGTATTGTGCGTATCACCAGAGTCGGGGGCACACAACAGAGGATTGTAACAATTTGAAAGATCTAATAGAAAAGAATGTCCAGAACGGACAGCTGGTGCAATATGTGGTTGGCCGAGAAAGCTTAGAAGCCCCCGGGAGGAGAATAAGGAACTGACCTAGGAGACGCAGTCACAACTGCGCCCACAAGCCCGAGGAGTTATTGATGTGATCTCGGGCGGGTCGGTAGGGCGCGTAAACGGAAGGAAGATGAATGGGCATTTTGAGGCCGTGCTGGCGGTAGCTGGTTCATCGCCCAGAAAAGAGAGGGCCTATCCAGGAGTGTCTATCTCCTTCTCAGACGAAGACTATCCCACTGACCACATCGAGCCACATGACGGAGCTTTGGTAATAACGGCACAGGTCGGTCCGGTAGATATGAAAAGGATGATGATCGATAACGGGTCCTCGGTTGACATACTCTACACGCACGCATACCAGAGGATGGACTTAGGTGGAAAGAAAATGGATCTAGGAGGAGAGGGCCCGTTATACGGTTTCAGTGGCGACCCGGTGGATGTATCGGGTACAATAGAACTACCAGTTAAGTTCGGCACAGCACCTCGGGAAGTAGAAATAATGATAAAGTTTTTTGTAGTTCAAGTCAATTCGGCTTACAATGCCATATTGGGCAGGCCGACTTTAGCCGTACTGCTGGCAGTAACATCTATTCCCCACTTTAAAATCAAATTTCCGACACCGAACGGGATCGGGGAGGTAAAAGGCGACCTGGATATTGCCCGAAGGTGTTACCGGAACACTCTGATTTCGTCAGGGGTCGGGGTTAGCAAACAAAAATAGACAATGGCCATCGAGATAGAGCCATTTACTGAGGGCAGTACCGAACCCATGGCACTACCGGCAAAGGAGACGAAAGATGTGGAATTGCTACCGGGGAATCCGGACAAACTAATAAAGATTGGAGCAAGATTGACAGAACCATTACGGACGGGATTGGTGGATTTACTTCGGGTGTACGCTGATATTTTTGCATGGGAGCCTAGTGACATGCCAGGAGTAAGCGAATCGGTGGCGCTACACAAGTTACATACAGACCCGAGTAGAAAACCAGTGATTCAGAAGAGGAGGGTCTTCGCCCCAGAAAGACAGAAGATCATAGACGAGGAGATCACAAAGTTGTTGGAGGCGGGATTCATCTTCGAGATAGACTATCCCGAATGGTTAGCAAACGTAGTACTAGTTCAAAAATAGAATGGAAAATGGAGACTATGTATCGACTACACTGATCTTAACAAAGCCTGCCCGAAGGATTTCTACCATTTACCCAACATAGATCAGCTGATTGATGCAACTTCGGGGTACGGCATGCTGAGCTTCATGGATGCCTTCTCGGGATATCACCAGATTTCCATGGCCAAGAAAGATATCCCGAAGACGAGCTTTATCACCCATCGGGCCATATATGCGTGTCGAAAGATGACCTTCGGATTGCTGAACGCAGGGGCAACTTATCAACGGATGATGAATTTTGTGTTCCGAAGGCAGCTTGGTCGCAGCATGGAGGTATACGTGGACGACATGATCGTAAAAAGTATGTCAGTCCGAGATCATTTGGACGACCTGGAGGACTGTTTCGAAACAATATGAGAGCACAAATTGAGACTGAACCCAACTAAATGTACCTTCGACCTGGGATCAGGGAAGTTTCTGGGTTACTTGGTCAGTATGAGGGGAATCGAGGCGAACCCTGAGAAAATCACGGCGATCTTAGACATGCAGTCTCCGAAGACATACAAAGACGTGCAGAGGTTAACTGGCCGGATAGCTGCCCTTTGGAGATTCGTGTCAAGGTCAGCCGAAAGATCTCTACCCTTCTTTGACACCCTCAAGGGACCAAAAAACGAGAAGAGTTTCCAGTGGACTTCGGAGTGCGAAGATGCGTTTCAAGGGATCAAGAAGTATTTGGCTTCGGCTCCACTGTTGGGGAAACCGATCCCTTCGGAATATTTATATCTGTATGTAAGACCCCAACTTATTAATGAATAAAATCAAATTTTTTCTAAATATTATTGTGAATAATAAGGGGTTAATTTGATATAATACTTTAGTTATGGGTGAAATGTGCAAATTTTGCAAAATAAGCAAGTGGTTATAAAATATTCATTTTGTCGGAGAATATTCGTTTGGTCGTGGAATATTCTTGCTGTCGGGGAATATTCGTACGACGGCGTAGCCTTGTGTGGGCCCCATAACGGAAAGCGATTGGATGAAGAAAACGACAAGTATAAGTTATTTATAAATAACGGCGTAGTTGTTACCGTTAATACTGTTAGAATACCCGGTGGTTAAAATACAGTAGCACATGGTATTGCACCAATTATTGATTCTTACGTAAGAAGGCACTACTCAATAATTGTTACAGTAGTTATTGTTCAATATTTTATTTTATTGATTCAATAATTGTTGCGTTGATATTTTATATTATTGTTGTTTCAATAATTGTTGCTGCACAGTATTTTCCTTTATCAGAATATTATTGGCAATGTCTAGAAGGTTATGTCTAAGGAGAGATTTGGTCATCTAATTGCGCGCCAGTAAGGAGAAATCCTTATTGGAAAGCCCCGTCTTTCCTAGGAATGGCCTGATTGTTATAAATGTGATTCTGTAATATTATTTGTGAATAATTAATTATTGATTCATATGATAAGGAAATATTTATTTTATGTGGATATAAATGACGGAAATATTTTTATGGTTAAAAATGAAGGAGTTAATGTTGAGGTTTTTATCAGTATTTTTGTCGGAATGGAGGTATTAAAAATCAGGGATTTTGAAATATTTTGCAGGGGTTATAATTTTTAATCCGACCGTTGGATCGTGGTAATTTTTGGATATGTTATACATATATAAATTGAGTATATGTCCACAAATTTTGAACCGTTAAAAATGAACGTATGATTTATTATGAATTTTACAAGATGACTGGTTCAGAAATTGTTGAATTTTCGGAGTTAATCATTTTGGTAGAAAATTCTAGAATTGGTGGGCCCCACTCTTGGTTGGTGAAGAAATATGTTGAGATTTTTATTCAAATGTGGTGGGTGGGAATAGTAGCAGGTAAAGCCATCAGGTTGCAGGTTAAGTCTGCTTCGGCGTGCTAACATTTTCCTATAAATAGAGGGCTAAGTTAGAATTGAAAATCACACCAGAAACAAGTTTTCTCTCTTTCTCTCTCTAGATTATTGGGTGTATTTTGTGAGTATTTAGATACTTTGAGAGTTTCTATTCATCAGAGCAAGTTTCTTTCAGCCTTATACCGGTATTCCGACCAGAAGTACTGATATTTTGAGGTAAGGGATATTATTTTCTTCTTAAATGATATTATTTTCTTCAATATCATTATGCTGAAATATTAACATGAGTTTTTATCAAATTTGAAACTTTTTGTGTCGGGGTTACTATTCACGTATACGGCACTATTCACGTATACGGCACTATTCACGAATACGACACTATTCACCGAAAAAAAAATTACCTTTTTATCCAAGATGTCTATTATGGTTACTAACTTTGATTGTATCCATGTTTTGATCTTTATTTTTGAATTCTGCTTCACAATTGATTATTATGAAGTATTATTGATCTTGGATAAACTGTTATACGAATCCCTACTATTTGTCCTTCTGTCTCACTGGATTCGTTCTCTTTAAGATATTTTTCATCATCCTCAGTCCTAAATGATGATATTACTGAATATCTTTGGCCTGTAGTGCAAAGATGTATGATTACTTGATGAATATCTTTGGCCTGTAGTGCAAAGATGAACAGGTGTTGAGATGAACATGACCGACTGGTGATACAAATGAATATCTTTGGCCTGTAGTGCAAAGATAAATATTTGGTTAAAGATGATTATTAATTGATGTTACAGGGATAAAATATTGATGATGGACTTTTAAATCTTAGAAGATAGTAGAATTCATTCTCTACTTGACTCTTCTAATGGTTTGTTGTTTCCGCTGCAGTTGTTGATCTAAAACTTGTTGTCGTATTTTGCACGACAATTGTATTATTGAAGTTGTAGTTTACTTTCTTTACCATGTATTTGGCTACTCAGAATGGGTGTTGTATACCTATTTTGGGGCCGTCACAGTTGGTATCAGAGCTTAGGGATATGATCCCTGGCTGAGATGTGAGACAAGAACTAGGAGGGGAGAGACGGGGAATTCCTTCGCTAGTGTGACCTGACTATGTTTATTTGGTGTTTATTTGGTCAGTCAGAGTATAGGGATAATATATGACATGACTATTAACCCTTGTTTTATGGTAGTATTTAAGAATGGCAGCTGAGAACGTTAATAATGGAGTAAATCAGACCGTGGAGACACATTTAATCACCACCTAGGGGAACGTGCAACAGGAAGGCAATATTCCTCCTGTAAATAACGTTACCGAGCAAACGATGAATGATGGAATGTTTAGGAGCTTTTTGCAGTTCATGCAAAATTAGACGAGGGAGACTCGTGTGCAGAATACGGGTGGAAATGATAACAACGCGCGGTTTGTCACAGCTAAGCAATTCAAAGAATTGGGACCACCAGAATTTAAGAGAAAGCCGGATCCGATCATGGCGGAAACGTGGGTCAAGCAAATTACCAAGATATTCGATGTCTTGGGATGCACGGAGGAACAGAAGGTTCCATTCGCCACCTTTATGTTCCGCGGTGAGGCAGACTACTGGTGGGAGTCTGTGAAGCGTACCCAGCCTGACGCACTCAACATGTCCTGGGAAACATTTCAAAAACTGTTCAATGACAAGTACTTTCCTGAAAGTATTCGTCATATGAAGGAGGTGGAGTTTATCAGACTGGAACAAAACAACATGACGGTGTCCCAGTACGAGGCAAAATTTGCAGAGTTATCCAGGTTTGCACCTCATTTGGTCGAGAATGAGGAACGAATGACAAGGATGTTTCTGAGAGGTTTAAAACTCGAGATTCGGCAATATCTTATCTCTCATAAATTTTCTTTATATTCAGATGTTGTAAACAGGGCTCAATTATTAGAGCGAGATAATGAGTATGTTCAACCGAGGGACCACAACCAGGGTCGTACTGGTGATAACAGTCATCGGTGCGATGAGAACCAGCAATGAGGGAAAAATACAGACAAAAGTGGTAACCACTCGGGTGGTCATTGTGGCCATGATAATAGGAGAGGTGAGTCAAGTGAAAATTTCAAGAAGAGAAGATTTAACGATGACAGGAAGACATCGACAGCAGCACCAGCACCAGGAACAAATTCTAGGGGAGGAGAACGACCGCCAGTTAGATGTTACAGATGCAGAGAGGAGGGGCATATAAGTCCAAATTGGCCACAACAGTTCAAGATATGTTATAATTGTGGAAAGGAAGGGCATATCGCTCGAGATTGTACTATAGCGAAACCAAGTCCAGCTGGGACGATGACACCAAAGGCGAATACGGACAAAATAAAGTCGGCGGTTTCTGGAAGAGCGTTTGTCGTGACTGCCCAAAACGCGAGGAACCCGAACGAAGGTATAGCAGGTTAGTTAATTATAAATTCTTGCGAAGTTTATACCTTGCTAGATACCGGTTCTACCCATTCTTTTATATCTCCTGCTTGTGCTCAACGTTTAAACTTGACTCCGAAGAAATTAGACTTTGACCTATCTGTGGAGACTCCATTAGGAGAAACTTTCATTACATCTACAGTTTATAAATCTTGCTTAATCCAAGTTGGCACAATCACATTACCTGTTGACCTTATCTCTTTAAAGATACTTGCTTTTGATGTGATTTTAGGAATTGATTGGTTAACTACTCATCATGCCAAAATTGATTATTTTCGTAAGGTTGTTAGTTTTCATATTCCTAACCAACCTGTTATGCGAATTCAAGCAACCAAACCACTAAAATCAATCGCTGTCATACCAAGCCATAAAGCCATTCGTTTATAGAAAAACGGATGTCAAGCTTTCTTAGCCCATGTCATGGACTTGAACAAAAATACGTCAGATTTGAATGATATTTCTGTTGTTAGTGAATTTCCTGACGTATTTCCTGAAGAATTTCTTAGCCTAACCCAGAGCGTGATATTGAATTTTTGTATTGATCTTCAACCCGATACAAAACCCATTTCTAAAATCTCATATTAAATAGCTCCTATTGAACTTCAGGAGTTAAAAACCCAACTGTAGAAGTTTGTACCCGAGCCTTTATCTGGTGATTTCCTTTGTGGAATACACCAAAGCCAGACTCTCCGTAGAGGACTCTATATTTGTGTGGTGGTAAAAAAATAGGTGCCATTGTGACGTGCTATCCAAGATTGGGATATGAATCACAATTGAGAGCAACCGAAGTCGGTGACCAAAGTACGTAGCTTTCTGGGCTTAGCTGGTTACTATCGGAGATTCGTAGAAGGATTTTCTCAAATCGCTACTCTGTTAACTTAGCTGACTCAGAAAGATACAAAATTCGGTTGGAGCGAGGATTGTGAGAAGAGTTTTCAAGAACTCAAGAGGAGACTCATTTCGGCACCTGTTCTGACAATACCATCTCGTTCGGATGGATTTGTTATCTACAGCGATGCTTCAGGCAAAGGGTTAGGATGTGTTCTCATGTAACATGGAAAAGTCATAGCCTATGCCTCGTGACAACTCAAAGAATATGAGAGGAATTATCCTACTCATGATTTGGAGTTGGCAGCTGTCGTTTTCGCGTTGAAAATCTGGAGACACTACTTGTATGGGGAGAAAGTGAAGATCTATACAGATCATAAAAGCCTCAAATATTTCTTCACCCAAAAGGAACTCAACATACGGCAACGATGTTGGCTCGAGCTGTTGAAAGATTACGATCATACTATCCAATATCATCCTGGAAAAGTAAACGTAGTAGCTGACGCATTGAGTAGAAGATCATATGCGGGTACGAGTGCAATGTTGTTAACACAAAGGCCCATTTTGTATGACTTGCAAAGGATGGGGATAGAGATGAAGGCTCCAAGTACCCACATGATGATATCAAATATACGAGTAGAACCGACTTTAATCGATAAAGTTAAAGCTGCTCAAGCTACGGAGATAGAGCTGATGCGTATGAAGAAGAAAGTGCAAGAAGGTGCTATTCCAGAAGCAAGAATCGATGAAGAAGGAATACTTCGAGTCAACTCCAGACTTTGTGTTTCTAACGATTTTGACTTGAAGCATAGAATACTGATGGAGTCACACAACACACCGTTTGCAATCCATCCTGGGAGTACCAAAATGTATCACGATCTTCGACATACATTTTGGTGGAGCAATATGAAAAGAGAGATCGCGGAGTTTATCTCGAGATGTTTAACTTGTCAACATGTAAAAGCGGAGTATCAAGTACCAAAGGGTCCATTGTAACCACTTGAGATTCTGAAATGGAAGTGGGAACACATTACTATGGATTTTGTTATGGGTCTTTCTAAGGTTTCTCAAGGCATAGATGCGATTTGGGTTATTGTTGATAGATTAACCAAGTCCGCTCATTTCTTGCCGATACGTGAGACTTATTCCCTTGAACTTCTTGCTAGTATGTACGTGAACGAGATTGCGAGATTACATGGCATGCCAGTATCCATAGTTTCGGATCGTGACCCAAGATTCACTTCACGATTTTGGGTTAGCTTGCAGAAAGCTATGGGCACGGATTTACGATTCAGTTCGGCATACCATCCTCAAACGGACGAACAATCAAAGAGGACTATACAAACTCTTGAAGATCTATTAAGACTTTGTGTCCTAGATCTCAAAGGGAGTTGGGATAAGTACCTACCATTGGTGGAATTCTCCTACAACAACATTTATCAGGCGAGCATAGGTGTGGCTCCATTCGAGGCGTTGTATGGAAGAAAATGTCGTTCTCCAGTATGCTGGGACGAGGTGGGTGAAACAACATTGTTGGGACCAGAGTTGGTACGCATTACTACAGAGAAGATCCAAACGATTCGACAACGTATACAAACGGCACAGGATCGACAAAAGAGTTGTGCGGATCTTCATCGGAAGGACATAAAATTTAATATTGGGGATCATGTATTATTACGTGTTGCACCATGGAAGGGAGTTACAAGATTTGGGAAGAGAGGAAAGCTCAATCCAAGATTTGTTGGTCCATTTGAGATTCTTGAGCGAATAGGAAATGTGGCATATAGACTCGCATTACCTCCAAGCATGTCTCGTGTTCATAATGTTTTTTACATATCTATGCTTCGTAAATATGTTAAAGACCCGAACCACATTATTGAGTTAGAACCAGACGAGATAGTTGAAGATTTAACGTACGAGGAGGTACTTGTTAAGATCTTGGATAGGAAAGAACATGTCCAATGCACGAAGGTTATACCACAAGTTAAGATTTTGTGGAGAAATCATGCTATTGAAGAAATGACCTGGGAGTTGGAATCAGAAATGAAAGCGATGTATCCTCACCTTTTCGAAATATCAGGTACGTACGTCAATTTTGAGGACGAAATTTCATAAGGAGGGGAGGTTGTAAGACCCCAACTTATTAATGAATAAAATCAAATTTTCTCTAAATATTATTGTGAATAATAAGGGGTTAATTTGATATAATACTTTGGTTATGGGTGAAATGTGCAAATTTTGCAAAATAAGCAAGTGGTTATAAAATATTCATTTTATCGGGGAATATTCTTGCTGTCAGGGAATATTCTTGCTGTCGGGGAATATTCGTACGACGGCGCAGCCTTGTGTGGGCCCCATAACAGAAAGCGATTGGATGAAGAAAACGACAAGTATAAGTTATTTATAAATAACGGCGTAGTTGTTACCGTTAATACTGTTAGAATGCCCGGTGGTTAAAATACAGTAGCACACGGTATTGCACCAATTATTGATTCTTACGTAAGAAGGCGCTACTCAATAATTGTTACAGTAATTATTATTCAATATTTTATTTTATTGATTCAATAATTGTTGCGCTGATATTTTATATTATTGTTGTTTCAATAATTGTTGCTGCACAGTATTTTCCTTTATCAGAACATTATTGGCAATGTCTAGAAGGGTCTGTCTACGGAGAGGTTTGGTCATCAAATTGCGCGCCAGTAAGGAGAAATCCTTATTGGAAAGCCCCCTCTTTCCTGGGAACGGCCTGGTTGTCATAAATGTGATTCTGTAATATTATTTGTGAATAATTAATTATTGATTCATATGATAAGGAAATATTAATTTTATGTGGATATAAATGAGGGATATATTTTTGTGGTTAAAAATGAAGGAGTTAATGTTGAGGTTTTTATCAGTATTTTTGTCGGAATGGAGGTATTAAAAATCAGAATTTTTGAGATATTTTGCGGGGGTTATAATTTTTAATCCGACCATTGGATCATGATAATTTTTGGATATGTTATACATATATAAGTTGAGTATATGTCCACAAATTTTGAACCGTTAAAAATGAACGTATGATTTATTATGAATTTTACAAGATGACTGGTTCAGAAATTGTTGAATTTTTGGAGTTAATCATTTTGGTAGAAAATTCTAGAATTGGTGGGCCCCACTCTTGGTTGGTGAAGAAATGTGCTGAGATTTTTATTCAAATGTGGTGGGTGGGAATAGTAGCAGGTAAAGCTATCAGGTTGCAGGTTAAGTCTACTTCGGCGTGCTAACATTTTCCTATAAATAGAGGGCTAAGTTAGAATTGAAAATCACATCAGAAACAAGTTTTCTCTCTTTCTCTCTCTAGATTATTGAGTGTATTTTGTGAGTATTCAGATACTTTGAGAGTTTCTATTCATCAGAGCAAGTTTCTTTCAGCCTTATACCGGTATTCCGACCAGAAGTACTGATATTTTGAGGTAAGGGATATTATTTTCTTCTTAATGATATTATTTTCTTCAATATCATTATGCTGTAATATTGATATGAGTTTTTATCAAATTTGGAACTTTTTGTGTCGGGATTACTATTCACGTATACGGCACTATTCACGTATACGTTACTATTCACGTATACGATACTATTCACGAATACGGCACTATTCACCGAAAAATAAAAATTTTCCCTTTTTGTCCAATATGTCTATTATGGTTACTAACTTTGATTGTATCCATGTTTTGATCTTTATTTTTGAATTCTGCTTCACAATTGATTATTATGAAGTATTATTGATCTTGGATAAACTGTTATACGAATCCCTACTATTTGTCCTTCTGTCTCACTGGATTCGTTCTCTTTAAGATATTTTTCATCATCCTCAGTCCTAAATTATGATATTACTGAATATCTTTGGCCTGTAGTGCAAAGATGTATGATTACTTGATGAATATCTTTGGCCTGTAGTGCAAAGATGAACAGGTGTTGAAATGAACATGACCGACTGGTGATACAAATGAATATCTTTGGCCTGTAGTGCAAAGATGAATATTTGGTTAAAGATGATTATTAATTGATGTTACAGGGATAAAATATTGATGATGGACTTTTAAATCTTAGAAGATAGTAGAATTCATTTTCTACTTGACTCTTCTAATGGTTTGCTGTTTCCGCTGCAGTTGTTGATCTAAAACTTGTTGTCGATTATATTCTATCAGATTTTTTCTTGTTGAATACTAATGATTATTTGTTGTATATTATCTTAGTCATAATATTCTTTACTGGGTTAGTTGAGCTCACCCTTTTTCTTTTTGTTCCATTTTTCTTCTCAGGAGGTGAGAACATAGCAGGATCTAGTCGGGGTATGGAGTGATGGTTCTAGAAAGATGTTTTAGCAGTCCTCACTATTTCTGTAAAATAGTGTTTGAATAATTATAATGAGGATTTATTTGAGTGTGGATATTGTCCAGAAGACAATATTTGTATTTAAACTCACAGTATGTGTTGTCGTATTTTGCACGACAATTGTATTATTGAAGTTGTAGTTTGCTTTCTGTACCATATATTTAGCGACTCAGAATGGGTGTTGTATACCTATTTTGGGGGCGTCACACTGTACGTGGCGGCAAGTTCGATGACAGTTGGGGCCGCGTTGGTAAGAGATAAAGAAGGAATACAATTCCACGTATATTATGTCAGCCATGTTCTTCGGGGCGCAGAGACGAGGTATCCGAACATGGAAAAATTCGCCTACGCCTTAATCATTGCCAGCAGGAAGCTCAGACACTATTTCCAGGGTCGGCTGATAGTGGTGTACACGGATCAACCACTAAAGAAAGTTTTGCATAAACCAGAGGTATCGGGCCGATTAGCTGCCTGGGCGATGGAATTAACACAGTTTGCTATAGAGTATCATCCCCGAACGGCAATCAAAGGGCAGGCGTTGACAGACTTCATGGTAGAGTGTTCTTTTACAGAGTCGGACGTATGTACAGTGACCGAAACTCAACAAAGACCGACCGCGTGGACGTTGTATGTGGATGGGTCTTCGACTTCGGACATCAGTGGAACATGGGTTATTTTGACGAGTCCCGAAGGGTTCAAGGTACAACAAGCTATCTGATTCGGATTCAAGGCCACGAACAACGAAGCAGAGTATGAGGCCATCCTGGCGGGAATACAGTTGGCCTGAAGCTTGGAGGTTCAGAAGATAGTTATCTACAGCGATTCACAGCTGGTAGTCAAGCAGTTGTCGGGGGAGTATGAGGCTCGGGGGGGTAAGAATGTCCAAGTATCTGGCCGAGGTGAAAGATAAACTCACATACTTCGCATCGCACAGTTGTCAGGGGGTGGACCGGTCAGATAACACAGTAGCAGATGCACTGGAAAGGTTGGCAACTACCGAAGCGAGCTCCTTCAACGGATCAGTCTACCTGGAGATTCTGGAAAAGCCCAGTTGGCTAACGCCTTATATTTATTACTTGGCAGATGGAACTCTCCCTTCGGATCGGATCCTAGCAAGACAAATCAAACATCGGAGTGCGAACTTCGTACTCATAGATGGAGATCTATACCGAAGGGCTTTTAGCTCTCCGCTGCTCAAATGCTTGACCCCATCAGAGGCCGATTATACACTTCGGGAGGTACACAAAGGGATCTGTGGAGATCACATGGGGGCAAAGTCACTGGCACACAAGATCTTGAGGTAGGGGTATTACTGGCCGACCATATACACCGAAGCGAAGGAATTTGTTAGGATGTATCCTAAGTGTCAGCTGAACGGTAATATTCCACACCAACCTCCTGAAGAACTATATTCGGTCTTGTCACTGATTCCCTTTGCTGTATGGGGTATCGACATTCTGGGGCCTCTACCGAACGCTAAGGGACAAGTCAGCTTTGTGATTGTGGCTATCGATTATATGACGAAGTGGGTCGAAGCCAAGCCACTGCAAAAAATCACCGAACATGAATGTTTGAAGTTTTTTAAAGAAGGAGTAGTCTATCGCTTCGGTATCCCGATGGCTGTGGTGTCAGACAATGGCAGACAATTTGTGGGGTCAAAGTTTAAAAGCTTCCTAAAAGAGATAGGGATTCAGCATCGCAAGACCTCGGTTGCTCACCCTCAGTCAAATGGTCAAGTGAAAGTGATTAATCGAACCCTGCTCAACGGGATAAAGCGAAGGTTGGATGAGTTAAAGGGCCGATGGCCCGAAGAACTACTCAGCATTTTATGGGGATACCGAACAACCCCGAGGGCAACAACCGGAGACTCCCCGTTTCGGCTGGCATACGGAACGGACGCACTCATACTAGTCGAGATCGGATCCCCCACTCTTCGGGTCAGTCAGTACAAAGAACTATACAACGATGAAGGTCTGAAAACGAATTTATATCTGTTAGATGAAGTTCGAGACTCGGCTACGTTGAGGTTGGCCATATACCAACAGAGAACAGCCCGACATTACAATCGAAAGGTGAAGCTGAGGAGGTTTGAGGTAGGAGACATGGTGCTTTTGGAGTCGGAGGCATCAACCCCCCAGAACACAGGCAAGCTAATGCCTAACTAGGAGGGGCCTTACGAAGTAGTGGAGATGCCGAAGCCAGGTACCTACCGGCTTCGGGCTATGGATGGATCGGAGGTACAGAATACATGGCATGCTGGAAGACTTAGAAAATATTACCAGTAAATGCATGTTTATTCTCCCCTTCATTTGTGTAATCTATGCAATTTATAAGTGAAATCAAAACTTCTCTTCGAGAAATATTTATACTTCATTTGAATTTGCAATGCTTTACCAATCAGACACGCTTCGGACAGAAGCTGATCAGACAGTCCAGAGGGACCTAACTGGTCAGAAAAAGTCACAAATATAACTGATTGACAAAGTCACACCTCCGATCAGATAAGTTTCGAGCGTAAAACGATCAGAACTTAACTGATTGGCAAACGTCACAAGTATAACTGATCGATAAAGTTATAAATTCGATCCTGTAAGCTTTGGACACAAATTGACTAGACAGTCAGAAATGACCCAACTGGTCGGTAAAAGTCCAGAAAAACTAATCGAGATAACAACTTAGAATAATTTTTCATTTCATTCAGGTGCAAATGTTTTACAATTTCCGATTAAACATGCTTCGGATGCGTATATCATTAACGTAACGGATTAAGCAAGTTACAAAAATTATGAGTCCTAACAGGAGCTATTCAGGAGGAAGGTTGTCATCAGCTTCAACCTCTGCTTCTTCATCTGATGAGTCAAGGAGGGAGACATCGAGCCCGGCGGCCATCTGCTTTGCCTTAGCCTTTTCCCAATAAGTGTCATACCCTTCCCCAAATTGGGCCATGACTTTATCATTCAAGGCTTCGGACTCTTCATTCTCGGCAATTGCCTACTGCTTAGCCTCAGAGATCTTCCCTGGAAAGGAATCGGCTTCGGCTGATAGAGCAGTATTTTCCTTTATCAGGAACCTCATCTTGGTAAGATTCTCTGCATATTTTTCTACGATGGAGTCGACTGCCTTCTCTCGATCCTTGACTTCCACAGCCAGGTGCTCCTTCTCCTCGATCAGCTTCTTCGCATAACCCTCAAGTCCGACGAACTCCTGTTGAAGTAGGGAGTATTGTTCTTTCAGTTCGTCGGCCTGACATTGGGCCTGGGTGACCTTATTTCGGGTCTCTGCATGACGGTCCCTTTCATTCTTCAGGTCCGAGGTCAGACCCCGAACCTCAGCCTCGAGCAGCAGCAGATCCGTCCCCTATTGAATTTCCCTTTTAGTTGTTCAGGCTAGTGGAGGGATGGCCCGAGCAAGAATGGCATTAGCTTGCAACAAGCGTATATATTAACCATGGAAATCACAGGATCAGTTATGAGATAAACGGTCATGAAATTACCTGGCATTGGGCTCGGATGTACGACACCAGATAATCCTTAGAAGTGAATCCTCTGAACCGTTCGTCGTCGCCCGTAAGCTTGAACTGATCGAACAGATGGAAAGGGAAAACGTCTGAAGGACTCTTCGACCAACAAGTAGTCGGCGTCCCTTGAGAAGAGCTCGCTCGAGAAGGGGGAGTGGCAACTGGAAGGGGATCAGCCTCAGCAATTTGTTATTCGGAGTGTGGCGGCTCTGGACTTGGGGAGAGTCGTGGTTTTTTCGGTCGGGGCTCGACAGGAACCCCCTATGTATCCTCCGAATCCTCGACCACGGTGATTTGAGCAGGAAAGGGGGGAGTAGATATTACAATTGGAGGGATGACCTTGGTTGGGACTTTTGCAAAAAATTTAGAAGGTTTTTTGGACCTCTTCAAAAAGGCCACTTTTTCTGCCCGACTCATCTTTAAAGCTACCTTTTTGGCGGATGAGGGGTCGGGGTTTGAAGTGGATCCCACCGACAACTTGGTAATGGGGATGGTTTCTTCGTCAGGAGCGTCGTCGGTTATCGGTGGATGGATGGGTTCGACAGGAACAGGCAAAGGAGCTAGGGATTCAATGGTCCATTCGGGTTTGAAAATTGTCACTGTACGAAAGTGAAAAGGATAAGACGTTTAATATCTGAGGCAAACGATGAAAAATATGTGGGAATTGATCGGCAAGAAGGAAGATACTTACGTCCGTGTTTGTACAGCCAACCTTCACTAGACAAAACCGTCAGACTCCACTCAGTTTTGCTCTATTTTTTGAAGAAAGCTTTGAAGGCGTCGGCTCGACCCTTTGGAAACTTCAATACCTTGGCGATGGGATCCTCGGGATGAGCCCAACGGGGAAGAAGTTGAAGGTCGGTCCCTCGGACAAAGATCCATTTGTCGTGCCACCCTTTGTTACTCGAAGGGGTTTTGATGATGATAGGGCGATTGGCCCGTTTGTTTAATTGTCGTAAACCGGGCTCTTTCGAGCCGGTAATGGTGAAAAGAGTGAAAAAGAAGTCGAGAACAGGAGTAATCCCGATCTCGTGGCAGAGGGCAATGAAAGAGATGAGATGAATGTATGAGTTTGGCACGAGTTGTGCGAATCCAAGGCCAGCAAAGTTCAGAAAGGAGGAAATGAACTCATGAAGAAGGAATCGAATCCCATATTTCAGATTGTAAAGGGGGACGGCAACCCACTCGCCTTCGGGCCTCCAGAACATCTTCTCGTCTGGCTTCGGGACTCGAAGTTTGTATTCAGGAGGGATGTTGTAGAGAATCCGAACGTCGGAGAGTTGAGATGGAGTGATGGTGGATGGAGTATGCAGATGTGAAAACTCCTCTGGGAGTGATAAGCGTTTCGGATCCTAACCTCGGAGCTACTTGAAGTAGACAAGATCGTGGAGGGAGTGGCGTCGGAAGGAGCCACTGGCAACTCAATTGGAACCAGGTCGCCTGTGGTGACAGAGGGAGGAACGGAGTCACTGGCCGGGGCTGGGTCACTAGAATCAGCCATTAGATGGAGGATGCACACAAGAAAACGATCGAAAACGGCCGGAATCAACAAAAACGGGTGAGGGGTAGCTCGCCGGGAATTGCCCTTGCCGGAAATTTACTAGAAGACTTGAAAAAGGTGAAGGCTCGAAAAAGTGACAGTGATGGGGGGATTGGGGCTTATATAGCATGTCTGACACGGTTCCCAAAGGCGGCCATTTATGGCAAGCGGGGTCCAGCCCTTGAGAAATGTGTATCAGCTCGTTACTCGAAAAATAATCATTGGGGTTCCCGAGACAGCTCATCATCACTGCGTGACTATCCAAATTCGTGTCCTTTCAAGTCTCATGTCATAAATATCTAATGACAAGAGATTGGGGGCAATGTTCGGGAGTGTTTTACCGACCCTTATATGGGCGGAAGACCTGGGCCAGAACTAAAGAGCTCAGGCCTGTATGGTCGAAGGTATATAGGAGGTCGGGTTCGGGACCCGAGCCCAATAGGTTGGGATCCGGTTGTGATCATGGAGGTCGGGTCGGGTCTTCGAGTCCTTTGGGCCTAGGCTCAGACCGGGATTTTATGACGTCTGTGGGGATGGGCCGGTGTATCCGAACGGGCCACACGCAGAGTTGGGAGTAATAAGGGGATTACGTGGTTGAAGGTCCTAACCCTAATCATATGTCAACAAGGTAACTCTAAAGGTAGTGTTGGAAAGGAATTCTACTTGCACCTCAAGGAGATTGCGTTGGATCCAAATATAGGTAATTACCATATTTAGGAGTCCTATTCCGACTCGAAAAAGAATACTAGGGTGGTGGGAGCTCTATAAATACAAGGCTAAGGTTACAATTAACAGGTAATACCTACTTTGAGCGCTAAACACATAACCTCCATTGTTAAATCTTGTAAACGGCATGTACTTATCCTTACACCGGAGCTATCCCCCGGCGGCACGGCCGTCAAGCTTTTGTGTGATCTGTTATTGTGCAGGTTTCAGCGCGTGGATTCTGTGGTTGGGTGCGCAGACGAAACTTGGCATTAACAGTCGTCTAAGGGGAATATAAAATTATGTATTTCAGTTTTATTTGTGTGCTACTACGCTAAATTTATTACAAAAACTTTAAACAAGTACAAGTGAAAAAGAAACTCACCATAAGTACAAACATGTTTCTATGTTGTGAATATTTGAGAATAATATTGAAAAACCTTTCATAAACTAGCTTTTAAAATTAAGTTCCTTAAACTATGTGAAATCATTGACTTTCGAGAAGGTATACAATAAAAAATTTAAGGATGAATTACATATTCTATTATATTTTTTAAAAAAATTACAACAATAATATACTCATAAAATATTTACACAATTAAAATAATTTCATATTTATTTACAATATTAATGCAATTGGGATTCCTTAATTTAGGGAATTAGTATGCAATTAGGATTTCTTAATTTAGGGATTAGTTATCCCCATGGCTTCTTCTCTCTCTCCTCATCTAGAACAACTGCATAAGTTAGTCATCACCCTTCTTCTTCTTCATTCCACGTATTCTTTCAAGGGTGGAGAAAAGAATATTGAGAGAGGTGGCATGTTCGTGGGTGCATTTCGAGGTAGGGACACCGACGATGTCGGTCAATTGACCGGATGAGAGGAGTTCACCGAGCTTGGAGGCGACGAATTTATGCTACATCTAGAGACATTATGACATTTTTTATAGTAAACAATTTAGGCAAACTTTAAGGCTAGTTTAATTAAGTGGCCTCTTGTTATATATGGATCAAATGACAGTTGGTTCCGTTTATATATCAGTTAACCTTCCGAATGTTGGTGTAAGCTTGTTAAAGTTGTTGCATCATATTTGAACAACTATTGAATAGGGATTTTTCAGCAATTCAGTCCTTCAAGGCCAAGCATTTCTATAGGTACAACTAGAAATTCTGAGTAGACAATTATAACACCTTCCAGAAAAGTTTAGTGCAGATATTAGATACTTCTATTTCTAAATCTCTTTTTTATTTTCCAAATCTGTGTTTATGGTTATTACTGGTGTTGCTTGTTCTAGTTGAAAAAATAATTTCCCCCCGTCTAAGGACTAGTTTTTCCGCCATGGTTTATTTGGGAAGAAACTTGGTGTTTTCTTGAACTTCCTTTATCTGTTTTTCTCTAGGTCCTGCTGAAGGGTAGGTGTCGTGAAGAACTTAAAAAGGTCAAAAATGTTGTTCAATATGCAGTGTTTGCAGCCTATTAGTTATGTTGGGTATGACGAAGGAGGTCAGCTGACAGAAACTGTCCGCAGGAGGCCATATGTAGTTATTTTGTTTGATGAGATTGATAAAGCTCATTCTGACGTGTTTAATGTATTCCTTCAAATACTGGATGAAGGTAACCAAACTTTAATACCAAGGTAACCAAACTGTCATATCAAAGTAACCAATCAACCTCCATACTTTCAATTTTTTCTTAATGCAGTTGGTAACTAAACCTTCATATCAAGGTAAGCAAACCTTCGTACCAAGGTAACAAAACCTTCATACCAAGGTAACCAATTCACATCCACACCTGCAGTTTTTTCATAGTGCAGTTGGTAGCCAAACCTTCAGACCTAGGTAACCAATTCAGTTTTATTAAGTTATCAATTTCGTTTGAATGTGATGCAGTTGGTAGCCAACCATTCATACAAAGGTAACTATTTTAGTATTTATAAGTAACAAAATAGTCATAAAAAAATTCAGAACAATAAATATTACATCTATTTATTTTTAAACTTTTTGTAGGGTGAATCTTCTTCTTCTTCTCATTGGCGTTTTGGACAACGGAGATTCGCGACGGTGTAGTGGCGGAGTAGCGGTAGAGAAGCCGGCGGGAAGAAAGAACTAAAAAAGATAAAACTGAAGATTTGAAGATGAATATTTGAATTTGAATTATTATTTTAAATTTGAATTTGATTTTGTTGTTATATCCCAAATATTTGAATTTGAATTATTAATTATGACAGTTATTTCTCCTTGATTTTAGATTTCCTTATTAATGTGAATTGTATTGTTTTTGTAATATGGGTCCTAATTACACTCTTTTTATAATTATTTTGTTGATGCACTAATAGTGTAATTACTTTCTAATTTTTGTATATTTCTGTAAAGAACCCAAAATTTAAACCAAGTTTGAGAATTTTTAGTTGTTTTTCTAAGAAGACGGAATTACCCAAGAGACAAATAAATCATGAAGCAAAAATGCCCTAAAAATACACGATAAGTAGTAATCCCTCCGTTCTGAAATAAACGTCTTAATTGGTTTCGGTACGTTAATTAATAATATATTTTTTTACTTAAATTGTTCTTTTGAAATATTTATTAATTGAATTATTTCTCCATTTTTCTATGAAATATTACTTCTTTCCATGTGAATTAGTTTATTAGATCATTCTTTTTGTTATTCACCCATTTCCAATAAGTACTAAAATTTGAATAAATAGAGAAAAAAAGTTTAGAGATACATTAAATAGAAAACATAATTTACTGGTAATATGAAAGAAAAGTGGTATAATAGTTCATCAGTTCACAATATAAACCATTTTTTATTTCTTCAATTTCCAACAAAAGTTGAATAAAAATATTTTGAGGGTATAAGTGAAAAAATAAAATAAAAATAATTACAAATATAAAAATAAGACATTTATTATAAAATATCTTAAAAATGAAATTAAATCGTTTAATACGAGACATAATAATAAATTGGGTCCATATGGAGGCTGAGAGTTGAAACATGCCCACATGCAAGAACACCCTTCAGTGATCTGTCGAGCAAATGCAACAATGCAAAACCCCTCTATGGCTGCACTAGGGTGAAAAGGTCCAGGCGAATGATAACTTATTCATATTTTATTGGGTGAATTACATATTCTATTACATTTTTAAAAATAATTACAACAATAGTTCACTCATAAAATATTTCCACAACTAATACACTTCTATATTTATTTGCAATGTTAGTGCAATTAGGATTCCTTAATTTAGGAAATTAGTATGCAATTAGGATTCCTTAATTTAGGGCTTCTTCTCTCTCCTCATCTATAACAACTACAATATGCAAAATCTCCATTACATCCCCTCCGCCACCTCTAATAAATCTCCCATCAACACTTCCTCCTCCGAAGAAACTGTCACCAACAAAACCTCCACCATATTCGGTTTTGACGTTGCAGTGCCGCCCCTTGCGACTGGTCCTCCCGCCTCCTCCTCCTCTCCCCAGCCGAGAATAATACCGGCGGAAGCAAAAGTTTCTCTTCCAAGTTGCAACACTTGTTATAGGCCATGATTTTTAGCAAAATTTTGTTATTCATCAGTAAATTTACATTTGTATTCTTTTGGGAAAAGAAATGATAAGTTGTATGGTCAGTAAAGGGTATGGGCTGAAAAAACATTGTTAAGTCAGTAGTTGACGAGCCTAATGCTGAACCAGTTGTAAATAAAAGGCTTACCAAAAAGATGAGGCAGATTCTAGAGTGTTATTTTTTTCCTCGTAGATCAAATCCTTCCGCCATTAGTTTTTATGGGTCGTCGATTGTTTCTGGAGCAGGTGCTGGAACCAAACCTTCGTACCAAGGTAACCAAACTGTCATATCAAAGTAACCAATCAACCTCCACATTTTAAATTTTTTCTTAGTACAGTTGGTTACCAAACCTTCAAATCAAGGTAGTACCAAGGTAACAAAACTTTCATACCAAAGTAACTAATTTACATCCACACCTGCAGTTTTTCATAGTGCAGTTGGTAGTCAAACCTTCAGACCAAGGTAACCAATTCAATTTTATTAAGTTACCAATTTCGTTTGAATGTGATGTAGTTGGTAGCCAACCATTCATACAAAAGTAACCATTTTATTATTTATGAGTAACAAAATAGTTATAAAAAAATTTCAGAACATTAAAAGTTACATATATTTATTTTTAAACTTTTTGTAAGGCGATATTCTCATTGGCGTTTTGGACAACGAAGATTCGCGGCCGTGTAGCGGCGGAGTATGTGAGGTGTAGCGGCGGTGTAGCGGCGGACTATTATTTCAAAGTGTATGTGAGGGAGATGAAGATTTGAATTTGAATATTTAAATTTGAATTATTATTTTGATTTTGAATTTGAATTTGTTTTTGTTGTTAGATCCAAATATTTGAATTTGAATTATTAATTATGACAATTATTTGTCCTTGATTTTAGGTTTTCTTATTAATGTGAATTGTACTATTTTTGTAATAATTACATTCTTTTTGTAATTATTTAGTTGATGCACTTTTCTTGTAATTACTTTCTATTTGTTGTATATTTATGTAAAGGACCCTATTTTATTTGAAATTTTTATCAGGTTCTCGGATTTGAATACAATTTTGTAATATGTGCTCATATTTGAATTTGAATTGTTTTTTTACACTCGAGTTCTTGACTCGACACGTTTTTTAGTTGAGCTACTTGTGAGCATTTGAGAGTTGAGACATACACGATCTAGAATTAAATTTTTTATATTATGATAATTTAGATAAAATTAGCTCTCTAAGCTATTTGGAATCATTTAAATTTGAACTCTTTAAATTAGATCTCGAGCCTCTTAAAAAATTAATGATATGATATTACGACTCTGAAATTAATGCATGAACATATATAGGAAGCATAAAAAACGGATTAAATATATATTTCTCCACTCTACTCGACCTCAGTTTACAAATGCATTACTAAACTGAAATTTTTTATAGTCAACTCATTGAACTATAATTTTTTTACAAAAATTAAAATTTCTGTCTAAAAGTGTTAAAATTTAACGGAATATTGATGTGGCTTAGGTGGATATTCAACAATTAAAAAAATAAAACAATTGTCAATTTTATAACAAATAGTTAAACAAAATATAAATCAAATTAATGTACATAACAAATAACTTTAGTTTAATTTTTTTCCAATTTTCAAGCTTGGACTCTCTCTATTTTTTTAAATAACAAATAATTAAATTAATTAATAATAAAATATATTAATGTATAATTTTTATAAATGTATTTAGATAAAATTAATGAATTCATATTATTTTATTTTTAAAAAAAAAATATTTTAAGTTCATTTTAAAAATAAAAAAATATCTAATATTTTGAAATGAAGGGATTATTATTATTATTATATTTAAAAATAAATTACTACTAAAATAGCCAATATATTTTACAAAACAAATTAATTTATAAATTCAAAAGAAATTATGAATAATATTTTAAAAAATTACTACCAAAATTAGAAAGAAATTAAAATCAAAATCAAACTAAAAGAACAAATTAAACAACATATTATCTGATTAGATCACATGAAGGCAATAAAAACATATTTTGTCAAATTAAAACGGACCAAAATGCAGTCATAAACTACATCAGATCAAAACAAAAAAGAATTAACAGAAAAATCGGAATTAAAGTTTGAAGAAACAACCCAAATCGATACAGACTGAAACGAGAATCAATTATTAAATTGAATTCAAACAAAAAGAAACCAACTAATTAATCTGAATCTGAATATGTAACCTCGCACAAACAATATGTTGACCATATTTTCCAAACTTTAAAATTTCATCTTACAACATCATTCAAATTTAGTGTTATGAATAATCTAATTCAAAAGCAACAACATCTATGTTTCTATCAATACCAGATCTAGAACCCAAACATGGATTTAACACTACAAGAAAAAAGCTTAAGTCCGACGGAATAATCCGTCGGACATAAGTCTATTCAGTCAAAAATATATTATTCCCTACGGAAATATCCGTCAGATATTTAGTCGTAAATATTCGCATCGAAAATAAGATCCGTCAAAAAATCCGTCGAAAATTCATTATCCTCGACGAACGTATCTCCGACGGATGTTCGTCGAACATTAACTATCTTCGACAGAATATATAAGACGAAACTTTTTCGTCGAATATAACAGTACCTATTTTCGACGGATATATTCCCTCGGAATTATTTTATTTTCGACTGAAAAATAAAATAACCCACTATTCATTAAAATTGGCTAATTATTAACTTCGACGGAATTTGCGTCGGAGATATAGCGTTTACGACGGATACGTTTCGTCTAAGATAACGTATGTTCGACTGAAATTAGGATATTTCGGCATTTATTAAAAATTTATTATTTGTCAACTCCGAGGGAAGTTCCGTCGCAAATACCCTATTCCGTCGGAATTAACTATCCTTTTTTTTTTAATTGCAGATTTTAAAAGTTCAGTTTCCAGGTGGTTAAACCCATTAATGTACCTGTAACCTGTCACAACCTAATACACAATAATATAAACCTGTATCTCACATTCAAATATGCAATGTAGCACTAAAACTTAATCTTCAACTCATTATCATTCACATTCAAATATCCACCAAAACGTATTATAAGCTAACCAATTACAAATATAAGCTAATGTTCCATAAATGTTAAACAATATAATTTACAATAGTTGTACAGATGCAATTAGACAATACAATATATACAAAAGTTCTACAATAACATGAATATATACAAATGAACTATAAAGTAGTAAAAGTATCATCATCGGGCGGAGGTGAACGACACTGCTCTGGTGTATGGAAATCAAACTCGTGCTCCTACTCATCGTCATCAGCCTGGTCGCCATCGTCACCCTGTTGATAGAATCAAAAATGTAAATCATTAGTCTGTATATATATGTGAAAATTAACAAACTAGCCTTAATTAAAAAACATAAACAATAAGAATACCTGAGTAAGTGGGGGCAAACGAAAAGCCTCCTCCAAGAGGGTAATCACCATCCGGAGCATCTCGGTGCTCCAAGCGTCGAACTGCTCCCATGGTAATCCCATGCTCTCTGCAGAGGCCTCTGCTATAATATCTTGAGCAATCTGGTAAAGACGAGAACTGGAAGGCAACTGTTGACGTCGAAAGACCGAATCAGTATGGAACCTATCCGCCACGCCCCCTATCAGCCATCGGATGATATCGTCATCCAAGCCAGCACCCGTATGAGATGGTCCGATATGTGCTCTCAGACGCTGGCGCTGGCGGGAGCCTATAAAGAGATACAAATTCGATTACGAATAATAATTTATATAATGTGATAAATTCGGATAATTCGTGAAACATAAAAAAATATTACCTCCACGAAGTATATATGCGGGTATCCTCGATAGACCCAACACTTGATATCTGCTGATACTGCTAGTAGGGGGATCCTGAGATGCGACCCATAGTCTCAGCTTCTCATCCCGATCTAATACAATATCGGGAAGAGGGGTGAAATCTAACGGCTCAGAACCCCTCCTAATAGTCTCTATCTCAGCTATACGCTCGTCCCGAAGGCTCTGAAATCGGTCCTGTAATGTATTCCGTATACGTATGTTAATTATATCATTTTATTTACGATTGATTATTATTAAAAGCTAAATAGTAAGATGAGTTTTACCCGTATAGCTAAAGCTGCCTGAGACAAAGCACGCTCGTCCTTAGGCGTATGGGCTCGATCCCAAAACTCTAGAATGGTAGGATCTCGGCTCAAGGTCATCCTCAATGCCTAATACAAACAATCATAAAACAGGTCTTAAGTATTTGTGTGAGAACTTGACACATAAAGAACTAAATACAACGCACTTACCGTCTTCGCCTCCTCAAACGACTGAGAACCAGTGGTGTGTACTATTCAGAGCTGACCACGGTTCTTCTTCGCCCTGCTCAAACTTTTTCTTGAAGTCATCAGCCTTCCAGTGCGCACACATAGCCTCCCAGGCTAAATTGGAGACTATGCGGGGCTGATGATCTCCGATGGTGGTCCCGGGCTGGTCCACAACTGCCCGGGCTACTTTCTGTTGCATCTCATACAGCCATCCAGAGTAATTCGCATAGACGTGATGCTCAATCACATTATCGCCAGCAGACTGAGAGATGCTCGGGTCAAATCGATAATAAACCTATAATAAAAGATTATTTAAAATTAAGAACAATTGATTTCGTCATCCCAATACAATATGTAGTGATAATATGCTTAACTTACGCAGAACTCCCGCAAGACGGTCTGCATAAAAGTGGCATCGTACCGCACATACTGACTGAACCGCATGCATCTTCTCGGGAGATGCGCCAAACAAATCGCGTGTAGGGTGTGCTTAGCCACCGGGTCTAGTATATTATAGAAAAAGTATAACAATATGTGTTATGTGAATTGTGTTTTGCAATAACTGATAGAAATAGTACGAATATATTAACACTTATTGCTGGGAAACGACATCCACCGGTACTGTAAGTGGCACTGCCGGCGGACGATAAAAGATATCGAGGTTCGTCCCTCGGTGACGTCGACGAGGTGCATCTGTAATAATTGTATTTAACATAGTACTTCAATAATCATTGTAATTAATGCAGCTTGAGATATATTTAAATCCTAGTCAAGATAACTTACTCGCGCCTGAAGAAGAGCCTCCATCGTGGCTACCGTCTCCAGTATCGGATCGCCCACCACCTCGGCGACCTCCACTGCTATGTCTAGCCATGAATATCCTACTGCAATAACAAAATTGGTAGATTACGAATATGTAAGGTTTAACAATATGAGGTAAGTACTAATGTGACGCCCCCAAAATAGGTATACAACACCCATTCTGAGTCGCCAAAATACATGGTACAGAAACAACTACATCTTTATTATTACAACACAAGAACTGTGAGTTTAAATACAAATATTGTCATTTAGACAATATCCACACTCAAATAAGTCCTCATTACAATTATTGATACATTATTTCACAAAAATGGTGAGGACTACTAAAGTAACTTCTAGAACCATCATTCCATACCCCGACTAGTACTCGCTACATTCTCGCCTCCTGAGAAAAATGGAACAAAAAGGAAAAGGGTGAGCTCAACTAGCCCAGTAAAGAACATTATGACTAAGATAATACAGAACAAATTATCGTTTGTCTTCAACAGGAAAAAATCTAATAGAATACAATAGACAACAAGTTTTAAATCAATAACTGCAGCGGAAACAGCAAACCATTAGAAGAGTCAAGTAGAGAATGAGTTCTACTATCTTCTAAGATTTAAAAGTCCATCATCAATATTTTATCCCTGTAACAACAATTAATAACCATCTTTAATCAAATATTCATCTTTGCACTACAGGCCAAAGATATTCATTTGTATCACCAGTCGGTCATGTTCATCTCAACACCTGTTCATCTTTGCACTACGGGCCAAAGATATTCATCAGTTAATCATTCATCTTTGCACTACGGGCCAAAGATATTCAGTAATATCATCATTTAGGACTGAGGATGATGAAAAATATCTTAAAGAAAACGAATCCAGTGAAACAAAATAACAAATATTAAGGATTCGTATTTCGATTTATCCATGTCCAAAAATACCTTATAATTATTCATAGTGAAGTAGAATTCAAGAATGATCAAAACATGGATACAATCAAAGCTAGTACCCAGAATAGATATTTTGGACGAAAAGAAGAAAATTTTATTTTTCGGTGAATAGTAACTCGTGAATAGTAACTCATGAATAGTAATCCCGACGTGAAAAGTTCCAAATTTGATAAAAATTTCCAACCAATATTTCGGCATAATGATATTGAAGAAATAATATCATTTTTGAATAAAATAACATCCCTTACCTCATAAAGACAGTACTTCTGGTCGGAATACCGGTATAAAGCTGAAAGACACTTACTCTGATGAATAGAAACTCTCAAAGTATCTAAATACTCACAAAATACACTCAATAATCTAGAGAGAGAAAGAGAGAAAACGTGTTTCTGGTGTGATTTTTAATTCTAACTTAGCCCTCTATTTATAGGAAAATGTTAGCACGCCGAAGCAGACTTAACCTGTAACCTGATGGCTTTACCTGCTACTATTCCCACCCACCACATTTGAATAAAAATCTCAGCACATTTCTTCACCAACCAAGAGTGGGGCCCACCAATTCTAGAATTTTCTACCAAAATGATTAACTCCGAAAATTTAACAATTTCTGAACCAGTCATCTCATAAAATTCATAATAAATCATACGTTCATTTTTAACGGTTCAAAATTTGTGGACATATACTCAACTTATATATGTATAATATATCCAAAAATTACCACGATCCAACGGTCGGATTAAAAATTATAACCCCCGCAAAATATCTCAAAAACCCTGATTTTTAATACCTCCATTCCGACAAAAATACTGATAAAAACCTCAACATTAACTCCTTCATTTTTAACCACAAAAATATATCCCTCATTTATATCCACAAAAATAAATATTTCCTTATCATATGAATCAATAATTAATTATTCATAAATAATATTACAGAATCACATTTATGACAACCAGGCCGTTCCCAAGAAAGAGGGGGCTTTCCAATAAGGATTTCTCCTTACTGGCGCGCAATTAGATGACCAAACCTCTACTTAGACAGAACTTTCTAGACATTGCCAATAATGTTATCTAATAATATTATTCAAATAATATGAATTATTGATCTGATAATAGAAAATACTGTGTAGTGACAATTATTGAAACAACAGTAATATAAAATATCAACGCAGCAATTATTGAATCAATAAAATAAAATACTGAACAGTAATTACTGTAACCATTATTGAGTAGTGCCTTCTTACGTAAGAATCAATAATTGGTGTAATACAGTGTGCTACTGTGTAACAACGCGTATTACTGTGTTTTAACCACCGGGTATTCCAACAGTATTAACGGTAACAACTACGCCGTTATTAATAAACAACATATACTTGTCGTTTTCTTCATCCAATCGCTTTCCGTTATGGGGCCCACAAAAGACTGCGCCGTCGTACGAATATTCCCCGACAGGAAGAATATTCCACGACCAAACGAATATTCCCCGACAACAATGAATATTTTATAACCACCTGCTTATTTAAAATATTTGCGCATTTTACCCATAACTAACCTCATTAATCAATTTAACACTTACTATTTCAAAATAATAAATAGAGGGAATTTAAATTTTATTTATTAATAATTTGGGGTCTTACAACCTCCCCTTCTTATGAAATTTCGTCCTCGAAATTGACGTACGTACCTGGTGTTTCGAAAAGATGAGGATACCTCGCTTTCATTTCCGTTTCCAACTCCCTGGTCATTTCCTCAATAGCATGGTTTCTCCACAAAACTTTAACTTGTGGTATGACCTTCGTGCGTAGGACATGCTCCTTTCTATCCAAGATCTTGACAGGTACCTCTTCGTGCGTTAAGTCTTCAGCTATCTCGTCCGGTTCTAACTCAATAACGTGGTCTTGGTCTTTCACATATTTACGTAACACAGATATATGAAAAACATTATGAACACGAGACATACTTGGAGGTAACGCGAGTCTATAGGCCACATTTCCTACTCGGTCAAGAATCTGAAATGGACCAATAAATCGTGGATTGAGCTTTTCTCTCTTCCCAAATCTTGTAACTCCTTTCCATGGAACCACACACAACAATACATGATCCCCAATGTCAAATTCCACGTCCTTTCGATGAAGATCCGCATAACTCTTTTGTCGATCATGTGCCGTTTGTATACGTTGTCGAATCGTTTGGATCTTCTCTGTAGTCATGCGTACCAACTCTGGTCCCAATAATGTTGCTTCACCCACCTCGTCCCAGCATACTGGAGAGCGACACTTTCGTCCATATAATGCTTCAAATGGGGTCACACCTATACTTGCCTGATAACTGTTATTGTAAGAGAATTCCACCAATGGTAGGTACTTATCCCAACTCCCTTTGAAATCTAGGACACAAAGTCTTAATAGATCTTCAAGAGTTTGAATAGTCCTCTCTGATTGTCCGTCCGTTTGAGGATGGTATGCCGAACTAAATCGTAAATCTGTGCCCATAGCTTTTTGCAAGCTAACCCAAAATCTTGAAGTGAATCTTGAGTCACGATCCGAAACTATGGATACTGGCATGCCATGCAGTCTCACAATCTCATCTACGTATATACGAGCAAGACGTTCAAGGGAATAAGTCTCCCGTATCGGCAAGAAATGAGCAGACTTGGTTAATCTATCAACAATAACCCAAATAGCATTTATGCCTTGAGAAACCGTGGGAAGACCCGTAACGAAATCCATGGTAATGTGTTCCCACTTCCATTTCAGAATGTCAAGTGGTTGCAATGGACCCTTTGGCACTTGATGTTCCGCCTTTACACGTTGACAGGTTAAACACCTCGAGATAAACTCCGCGATTTCTCTCTTCATATTGTTCCACCAAAATGTATGTCGAATATCATGATACATTTTGGTACTCCCAGGATGGATTGCAAACGGTGTGTTGTGTGCCTCCATCATGATTCTATGCTTCAAGTCAGAATCGTTAGGAACACAAAGTCTGGAGTTGAATCTAAGTATTCCTTCTTCATCAATTCTCGCTTCTGGAATAGCTCATTCTTGCACTTTCTTCTTCATATGTATCAGTCCCAGGTTCGTTGCTTGAGCAGCTTTAACTTTATCGATTAAAGTTGGTTCTACTCGTATATTCGCCATCATCATATGGGTCCCTGGAGTCTTTAATTCTACATCCATCCTTTGCAAGTCATACAGAATGGGCCTTTGTGTTGACGATATCGCACTCGTACTTGCATATGATCTTCTACTCAATGCGTCAGCTACTACGTTCGCTTTTCCAGGATGATATTGAATAGTGTGATCGTAATCTTTCAATAGTTCAAGCCAACGTCGTTGCCGCATGTTGAGTTCTTTTTGGGTGAAGAAATATTTGAGGCTTTTATGGTCCGTATAAATCTCCACTTTCTCCCCATACAGGTAGTGTCTCCAGATCTTCAACGCGAAAACTACTGCTGCCAACTCCAAATCATGAGTAGGATAATTCCTCTCATATTCTTTGAGTTATCGCGAGGCATAGGCTATGACTTTCCCATGTTGCATGAGAACACATCCTAACCCTTTGCCTGAAGCATCACTGTAGATAACAAAATCCATCCGAACCAGATGGTATTGTCAGAACAGGTGCCGAAATGAGTCTCCTCTTAAGCTCTTGAAAACTCTTCTCGCATTCCTCGCTCCATACGAATTTGATATCTTTCCGAGTCAGCTGAGTTAACGGGGTAGCAATTCGAGAAAACCCTTCCACGAATCTCTGATAATAACCAGCTAAACCCAAAAAGCTACGTACTTCGGTCACCGTCTTTGGTTGCTCCCAACTTTGTATTGCTTCAATCTTCGCCGGGTCAACAGATACTCCATGTTTTGACACCACGTGCCCTAGGAAAGCTACTTCCTCAAGCCAGAACTCGCATTTCTTCAACTTAGCATATAACTTATTTTCACGCAGTCTTTGGAGTACCAGCTTCAAATGATGCTCATGATCTTCACGGCTTTTGGAATATATGAGGATGTCATCAATAAAGACAACAACGAACTAATCCAAATAATCCTTGAATACTCGGTTCATCATATCCATGAAAGCCGCAGGAGCATTAGTCAATCCAAAAGACATGACTAGGAACTCATAATGCCCGTACCGAGTTCTGAAGGCAGTCTTTGGAATATCCTCAGTTTTAACCTTCAGCTGATGATATCCAGAACGAAGATCGATCTTTGAAAAGAATTGTGCTTCTTGTAACTGGTCAAACAGGTCATCAATACGAGGTAGCGGATACCTATTCTTAATAGTGATATGGTTTAATTCCCGGTAATCAATACAAAGTCGCATACTCCCGTCTTTCTTCTTTACAAATAAAACAGGAGCACCCCAAGGAGATGTACTAGGACGAATGAAACCGATGTCCAACAACTCTTGTAGTTGGACCTTTAACTCCTGAAGTTCAATAGGAGCCATTCGATATGGGGTTTTAGAAATGGGCTTTGTACCAGGTTCAAGATCAATAAAGAATTCAATTTCTCGTTCCGGGGGTAGACCGGGAAGTTCTTCAGGAAATACGTCAGGAAATTCAATAACAACAGGAATATTATTCAAATTTGACGTGTCTTTATTCAAATCCATAATATGGGCTAAGAAAGTTTGACATCCATTTTTTAATAAACGAATGGCTTTATGGCTTGATATAACAGTGATTGATTTTAATGGCTTAGTTGTTTGAATTCGTACAACAGGTTGGTTAGGAATATGAAAACTAACAACCTTACGAAAATAATCAATTTTGGCATGATGAGTAGTTAACCAATCAATCCCTAAAATCACATCAAAAGCAAGTATCTTTAAAGAGATAAGATCAACAGGTAAGGTGATGGTGCCAACTTGGATCACACAAGATTTATAAACAGTGGATGTGATGAAAGTTTATCCTAACGGAGTCTCCACAGATAAATCAAAGTCTAACTTCTCCGGAGTCAAGTTTAAACGTTGAGCACAAGCAGGAGAGATAAAAGAATGGGTAGAACCGGTATCTAATAAGGTATAAACTTCGCATGAATTTATGATTAGCTTACCTGTGATCACCTCGTTTGGGTTCCTCGCATGTTGACCAGTCGCGACAAACGCTCTTCCAGGAACCGTTGACTTTATCTTTTTTGGGACAGCTTTTTGAGTCACCATCCCCGCTGGACTTGGTTTTGCTACAGTGCAATCTCGAGCGATATGTCCTTCCTTTCCACAATTATAACATACCTTAAACTGTTGTGGGCAGTTTGGGCTGATATGTCCTTCTTTTCCGCACTTATAGCATATAACCGGTGGTCGTTCTCCTCCCTTGGAACCAGTTGTTGCTGGTGCTGACGTCTTCGTATTGTCATTGTTGAATCTCCTCTTTTTAAAATCTCCTCCCGACTCGCTTCTTCTATTTTCATAGCCACGATTACCACCAGAGTGGTTGCCGTTCTTGTCTGTATTTTTCTTTCTCCGCTGGTTATCATTGTTCTGATGACTGCTGTCACCGATATGATCCTGGTTGTGATCCCTCAGTACTCCGTACTCGTTATCTCGCTCTAATAATTGAGCCCTGTTGACAACATCTGAATAGAGAGAAAATTTATGAGAAATGAGATATTGACGTATGCCGGGTTTCAAACCTCTCAGAAACATCCTCGTCATACGTTCCTCATTCTCCACCGAATGAGGTGCAAACTTGGACAGCTCTGCAAACTTTGCCTCGTACTGAGATACCGTCATATTATTCTGCTCTAGTCTAATAAACTCTACCTCCTTCATATGACGAATACTTTCAGGAAAGTACTTGTCATTGAACAGTTTTTGAAATGTCTCCCAAGACATGCTGAGTGTGGTTGGATGGGTATGCTTCACAGACTCCCACCAGTAATCTGCCTCGCCACGGAACATAAAGGTGGCGAATGGAACCTTCTGTTCCTCCGTGCATCCCAAGACATCGAATATCTTGGTAATTTGCTTGACCCACGTTTCCGCCATGATCGGATCCGGCTTTCCCTTAAATTCTGGTGGTCCCAATTCTTTGAACTGTTTGGCTGTGACAAACCGTGAATTACTATCATTTTCTCCTGTATTTTGAACACGAGTCTCCCTCGTCTGGTTTTGCATGAATTGCAAAAAATTTCTAAACATTCCATCATTCATCATCTGCCCATTGGTGTTGTTCACAGGAGGAACATTGCCAGCCTGTTGCACGTTCTCCTCTTTGGTAAGCACCGGTGTCTCCACGGTTTCATTTACTCTACTGTTAACATTCTCAGTCGACATTCTCAAATACTGCCATAAAACAAGGGTTAATTAAATAAATTAACGAATCACATAATACCCCTATATTATGACTGACCAATAAATAAGCTTAGTTAGGACACACTAGCGAAGGATTTATTCGTCTCTCCCCTCCTAGTTCTATTCTCCGATCTCCGCCAGAGATCATATCCCTAAGCTCTGATACCAACTGTGACGCCCCCAAAATAGGTATATAACACCCATTCTGAGTCGCCAAAATACATGGTACAGAAACAACTACATCTTTATTATTACAACACAAGAACTGTGAGTTTAAATACAAATATTGTCATTTAGACAATATCCACACTCAAATAAGTCCTCATTACAATTATTGATACATTATTTCACAAAAATGGTGAGGACTACTAAAGTAACTTCTAGAACCATCATTCCATACCCCGACTAGTACTCGCTACATTCTCGCCTCCTGAGAAAAATGGAACAAAAAGGAAAAGGGTGAGCTCAACTAGCCCAGTAAAGAACATTATGACTAAGATAATACAGAACAAATTATCGTTAGTCTTCAACAGGGAAAAATCTAATAGAATACAATAGACAACAAGTTTTAAATCAATAACTGCAGCGGAAACAGCAAACCATTAGAAGAGTCAAGTAGAGAATGAGTTCTACTATCTTCTAAGATTTAAAAGTCCATCATCAATATTTTATCCCTGTAACAACAATTAATAACCATCTTTAATCAAATATTCATCTTTGCACTACAGGCCAAAGATATTCATTTGTATCACCAGTCGGTCATGTTCATCTCAACACCTGTTCATCTTTGCACTACGGGCCAAAGATATTCATCAGTTAATCATTCATCTTTGCACTACGGGCCAAAGATATTCAGTAATATCATCATTTAGGACTGAGGATGATGAAAAATATCTTAAAGAAAACGAATCCAGTGAAACAAAATAACAAATATTAAGGATTCGTATTTCGATTTATCCATGTCCAAAAATACCTTATAATTATTCATAGTGAAGTAGAATTCAAGAATGATCAAAACATGGATACAATCAAAGCTAGTACCCAGAATAGATATTTTGGACGAAAAGAAGAAAATTTTATTTTTCGGTGAATAGTAACTCGTGAATAGTAACTCATGAATAGTAACCCCGACGTGAAAAGTTCCAAATTTGATAAAAATTTCCAACCAATATTTCGGCATAATGATATTGAAGAAATAATATCATTTTTGAATAAAATAACATCCCTTACCTCGTAAAGACAGTACTTCTGGTCGGAATACCGGTATAAAGCTGAAAGACACTTACTCTGATGAATAGAAACTCTCAAAGTATCTAAATACTCACAAAATACACTCAATAATCTAGAGAGAGAAAGAGAGAAAACGTGTTTCTGGTGTGATTTTCAATTCTAACTTAGCCCTCTATTTATAGGAAAATGTTAGCACGCCGAAGCAGACTTAACCTGCAACCTGATGACTTTACCTGCTACTATTCCCACCCACCACATTTGAATAAAAATCTCAACATATTTCTTCACCAACCAAGAGTGGGGCCCACCAATTCTAGAATTTTCTACCAAAATGATTAACTCCGAAAATTCAACAATTTCTGAACCAGTCATCTCGTAAAATTCATAATAAATCATACGTTCATTTTTAACGGTTCAAAATTTGTGGACATATACTCAACTTATATATGTATAACATATCCAAAAATTACCACGATCCAACGGTCGGATTAAAAATTATAACCCCCGCAAAATATCTAAAAAACCTTGATTTTTAATACCTCCATTCCGACAAAAATACTGATAAAAACCTCAACATTAACTCCTTCATTTTTAACCACAAAAATATGTCCCTCATTTATATCCACAAAAATAAATATTTCCTTATCATATGAATCAATAATTAATTATTCACAAATAATATTACAGAATCACATTTATGACAACCAGGCCGTTCCCAGGAAAGAGGGGGCTTTCCAATAAGGATTTCTCCTTATTGGCGCGCAATTAGATGACCAAACCTCTCCTTAGACAGAACTTTCTAGATATTGCCAATAATGTTATCTAATAATATTATTCAAATAATATGAATTATTGATCTGATAATAGAAAATACTGTGTAGTGACAATTATTGAAACAACAGTAATATAAAATATCAACGCAGCAATTATTGAATCAATAAAATAAAATACTGAATAGTAATTACTGTAACCATTATTGAGTAGTGCCTTCTTACGTAAGAATCAATAATTGGTGCAATACTGTGTGCTACTGTGTAACAACGCGTATTACTGTGTTTTAACCACCGGGTATTCCAACAGTATTAACGGTAACAACTACGCCGTTATTAATAAACAACATATACTTGTCGTTTTCTTCATCCAATCGCTTTCCGTTATGGGCCCACAAAAGACTGCGCCGTCGTACGAATATTCCCCGACAGGAAGAATATTCCACGACCAAACGAATATTCCCCGACAACAATGAATATTTTATAACCACCTGCTTATTTGAAATATTTACGTATTTTACCCATAACTAACCTCATTAATCAATTTAACACTTACTATTTCAAAATAATAAATAGAGGGAATTTAAATTTTATTTATTAATAATTTGGGGTCTTACAACTAATATGAATGCTCATTTTCAATTACGCACGTCATCAAACCCATCAGAATCAACGTGTATATCATTCTCGGATTCGGTATTTTCCTCATCCTCAGTTTCGAGATCAGTTTCGTTATCGTTATCATCTTCAACGACTACATAATCATTCATGTGTACGTTGGCCTCAACATCCTCATCGTTAGGTACGTCAATGACATCAGTATTCACCACATCTTCAGCATAGAACAATACGGCCAATGGGTTGCTCACATCTTCTTGCAATGCCTCATCCATACCAAACATGTTATCAGCATTAAATGAGCGTGTTTTAGTAGTGACTACTGTGTACCAGGGGCTTCGAGTATTTACGACATTAGGAGCGTAATACACTTGAGTCACTTGACTTGCTACCACGTACACGTCATCAGACTTTAACACCAACTTGATATCCACGGTTGTGATTCTATTACAATCAACTTTAACCCCCTTTTCAGTATCAAAACCAGCTACACTTAAATGTAACTACCTTTTTGCTGCCGTGATAATTTAGCACAACTACATCCTGTAAACGACCATAGTAATTGGACTCAGAATCTTGGTAGCAGCTTCCTAACACCACAACCCCAGAATTGACTGATGTGAGTTCATGAAAGTCATCGACTCTAAATCTGTACCCATTCACGATGCAACCAAGAAAAGAACTAACAACTTTGAAAGGTCCTCGGATGACATCCATAAAACGCTCAGAAATATTCTCCGCTTCAACCCTTTTCTTAAACCACTGTTGGAAATTAGCATTAGTGAATGTTTCCAATTCTGCTGCAGTAAAAGTTGGGTTAGAAGCATGCGCTTCCTCTTCGAATGAACTGCGATATTAGTAAAATGTCTTTAACATATATAGAGATGACTACACTTGTAAATTGTACTAAATGGAGCGTGATAATTAGACTTATGTGATGTATGATGATACTTCGGGAATATTTAGAAGCACGTATGTAAATACAATCTTTAACTCTTTGGAATCTATAGAGACTACTGTTCGACATTCACTCCTACTTAGTTTATTTTGCCAATATGAACTAAGTAAGTGGTACTTAGTTTATGAGAATTGTTATTTGGAATCTACAAAAACTACTATTCGACATTCACTCCTACTTATTTTATTTTGCCAATGATAAACTAAGTAGGTGGTACTTAGTTTATGATAATTATTAGGAATCTATAAAGACTACTATTCGACATTCACTCCTACTTATTTAATTTATTTTATTTTGTTTTAATTTAATTTAATTTAATTTAATTTAGCCTTAATTTAATTTAATTTAATTATTTAAATTTAATTTAATTTATTTTAATTAAATTAAATTGAAATTATTTGATTATATTTTATTTTATTCTTTATTGAATTGAATTCTATTTGTATTATATTATATATTTGTAAATATTTTTTATTAAATTTAATTTATTTATTAAATTAAATAAAATTTGTTTGATTTTATTTAATTTACTTCAAATTAGTTTATATTTTAATATTGGGACTAATTACTAATATTATCAAAATAATTCTGACAAAATCTTACAAATGCATACATCTGACAGAATTTCTGTTACAAATTCAATCGGAAATTGCAAATATATCAAAATTAAAAATAGTCCAAAAATCAGTTAAATTCAAGATTGAAAACTAATTAAATTACATAAACAATGCAAACAATATATACTGCATAATTATCCATTCTCAATCAAAACATATACCAAATTTTAGCCCCAAATTTCAGCCTCAAATCCAAATTTCAGTCAAATATATAACAAATTTTTAACCTTATACCAATTTCAGCCTCAAATCCAATTGTCAAAGCCAAATTGATGCACATACATTAACCAATTAAGGAATTTACCAATTTTTAGACTCAAATCAATATATACATACAATATAAAAATTATTCAATCTATTGATTTTGTACATCATCATCAAAATGAAACAATATTTGAACTCATACCTTTTGGAGCTAATAAACTGCCCAGCGTGTGGTGGTGGTCGGCGGCTGGAATCGGAAATGGGTGGCAGCTGGAGGTGGCTCTTGGTGGTGGTGGTGGTGGTCAGCGGCTGGAGGAAGAAGGCAGAGAACTAAGATGATGGTGGTGGTGGTGGTGGTGGTCGGCGGCTAGAGGGGCGCCTGTCGGTGGGGGAGAACTAATCGATCGCGAGAAGGGGGCACGCGACAGGTCGACGGTGGAGGTGTTGGTGGCAGGTGGGCGTAGGAGATGAGAGAGAGATGAGAGTGAGAGGGGAGAAACTGAGATGAGAGAGTGAGGGAGGAGATATATAAAACTGAGAGAATACGGGGAGACGCTGGCCTGAGTCAATCGAATAAGTTTTATAAGATATTTTCGACGGAATATCCGACGGACCTACGTCCCTCATAATTACCTTATCTCCGACGTACAGTCCCTCGGAAATAACCATAATTTCGTCAAATATAAGTTTCGCGCTGGCGGAAAATTTGGCGCCATATGAGGTCTTATATTCCCGACGGAATTTCCTCGGAAATAAATTATTTTGGACGGAATTATTTTCGACCTAATATTTCGTCGAAATTATATTAATTTCGACTGAATACAGTCTGTCGAACTTAGTTCTGTCAGGATTAGTCGGTTTCCTTGTAGTGTAAGGAGCCAACTAATATAATCAATAGTTCAATAATTATGAACTCCAAATGAAGAAGGTATGGATGTGGTGTTAGGATAACAAATTTAAAACAGAGGAATTAGGATTTTCCACTTGAGATAAGTTCGACCATATCCACCACCGCGCCACCTTCACGACGTCCACTATTTCCTCTACCGCGTCTCATTTTTCAATGTTGCGAATTCGAAGCCTATAGATCTACAACATTAAAGAACACAAAATAATTAGATCTGATCAGATCTTAATCAACAAAAAAAAAATCCCAACTCAACTGGCCTAGGATTTGGCTCTTCATCTGCTCCTTCAAATTCAAATCTAGTAACTAACAAGAAGAAGCAGAAGGGTAAGAGAGAGAGAACATAACTAATTCGGTGAACACCAGTTGAAAACCCCGAGTTTATTTCACAACAAGATGAGAGCAAGCTCAAGGAGCAGAGTAAAAATGAGAGTTTATTTGCTTGTTTTAGGTATTTGAAAATTTGGGATTAGATATTTGGGTTATTTTTATTATTATGTTAGTTCAAATTTTAAATTAAATGAATCATGATAATGTGGCAATGATTAGAATTAACCCACGTGAAATAAGTGACGTGAACTCAGATGTGGCGTTATTTTTTGTTAATGTAATATATTTATGTTAAAAGTCAACTTATTTAACGGATTTTGTAACGGTTTGATAAATATTTGTAGTTCACTGTTTCGATTGTAAAAAATTTTAGTCCAGTGATACATTTGTAAATCAAGGTCGAGTAAAGTGGGAAAAAGTGTATTTAACCCCATAAAAAACCCTTTCACTTCTCAAAGTATATAGAGAATTTATTTGTGAAATACTACTACCTCTATTCCATAATAATTGACTTTTTAAAATAAAAAAAGTCATTTCAATTTATTTATCGTTTACAACTTTTTAGGATAATAAATTATTTATTTTTATATATCACCTTTAACTTCTCTCATTGTCTCAATAAATTTTCTTCGTTGTATTAGAAGTTTTTAACTTTACATAAAAGAGTAAATATGAAATTTCATACAAATTTTAATTATTAAATGAATTTTTTAATTCATGTGGATTAAGTAGAAACGACTATTATTATGAAATGAAAGTAGTATATGTTAAATAAATAGTATACTAAATATTGTTTACGAGTAAGTATCAATGAGCATAGGTAAGAAAAATTTGATACTCTAAATTAGCGAACATTAGACGACTCATATTCGACTCGTACAAGTATTCGAGTATGAAAATGGATTCACATTTGATTCGTTTAAGTACCGAATCAGAATCTCGCTAAATTTTTTCGAATCGATATCGAATCGGATTTCAAATCACTCATTTTTACTTTTAAAATTAATTTGAGACAATTTAAATTCGAAATTACTTTTATATTTTCACAACTAAGGGAGTATTATTAAAAAATTCAATATTTTAGTTTTTATGGATAAATTGATACCAAGTTTATGTTACCAGGCAATTTCAAATAAGTTTAGCAGTAAAATATTTTTAATGTCAAAATTAAAATTGTTAGATTGACTATAAGTTTTGTTAAGGGTTCTTTACATAAGTATACAACAAATAAACAAATAGAAAGTAATTACAAGAAAAGTGCATCAACCAAATAATTACAAAAAAGAGAACTCATATTACAAAAATAGTACAATTCACATTAATAAGAAAACCTAAAATCAAGGACAAATAACTGCCATAACTAATAATCTTAATTCAAACATATTGATCTAACAACGAAAACAAATTCAAATTCAAAATAATAATTCAAATTTAAATCTTCATCTCCCTCACATACACTTTGAAATAATAGTCCGCCGCTACACCGTCGCTACACCTTACATACTCCGTCGCTACACCGCCGCGAATCTCCGTTGTCCAAAACGCCAATGAGAATAAGAAGATTCGCCCTACAAAAAGTTTAAAAATAAATAGATGTAACTAATAATGTTCTGAATTTTTTTTTATAACTATTTTGTTACTCATAAATAATAAAATGGTTACCTTTGTATGAATGGTTGGCTACCAGCTGCATCAAATTCAAACAAAATTGGTAACTTAATAAAATTAAATTGGTTACCTTGGTCTGAAAGTTTGGCAACCAACTGAATGAAGGTTTGACTACCAACTGAATGAAGGTTTAACTACCAACTGAATCACATTCAAAATAATTGGTAACATAATAAAACTTAATTAGTTACCTTGGATACCCACTGCAATATGAAAAAACTGAAGGTGTAAAGGTGAAAAAATTGAAGGTGTGCCGTATGAATTGGTTACCTTGGTTTGAAAGTTTGGCAACCAACTAAATGAAGGTTTGGCTATCAACTGCAGCACATTCAAAATAATTGGTAACTTAATAAAACTGAATTAGTTATCTTGGAACCCACTGCAATATAAAAAAATTGAAAGTTTGCTGTAACGACCCCAAAATAGGTCCATTCCACCCAACGCATTCTGAGTCGTCAAATACATGGTACAGAAAACAACTACAACTTTATTACAACAATTATCGTGCAAAATACAACAACACATATGCTGTGAGTTTGGATACAAATATATACCAACTGTGACTCATGTTCCAACCGTGGACATCACCTCACAATAACACCTTACATAAAGGTATAGTCAAAAACTGTTTTAGAAATTAGAATCTTTGGGAAGTGCTCAAGGAAACCTTCGTACATGGGAGGTCACGCGTCTAGGTTATGATAGATATCATATGGCCACAGAATTATCCTTGGTTGACCCAATAGACCCCAAATAAAAACGAGAAGATTACTATCATATTCTTCCCAATGGTGAGTCTTCTCTTGACTTATCATTATCTCCACTGTCTCTAATTGAGAATTATACTTCAAACAAACACCAAGATTATATAGGTAGTGCCCATAGATATACTCAGCAAGTGGATGAGCACAACCCTGTCTTATGATGACACGAGATTGTATGTCATTAGACATCTTGTATGATAGTAACAAAACACCCTTCCAACGTTGGGTTCGCCTCACCCTATTTTCTTCACCAAATATAACTACTAAATGATGACCACCGTTCTATTCCCTTGTTACCCCCGCTCGACCCAGCTACACTCTTATTACCTGAAAGGAATTGTGAAGCAAAAGGGTGAGCACAACTAGCTCAGTAAAGAATATCATGACTAAAGATAATTAAATTATCAATAGCCTTCATCAATAATAAATCAGAGATTTAGAACATATGGTAAATGATAAAAATTTCAACCATAGCTGCAGCGGAACGAGCAATCCATTAGAAGAGTCAAATAGACTATAAAGTCTATTATCTTCTCCATGTTAAAAATCCACCAACAATGTTTTATCCATGTAACATCACTCAATAGTTCCTTTCCACAATCATATGAATAACTCATAATCATAATTGTGACTATAAATTTTTCTTCGCACCCAGGACGAAGAATATTTTCATCACCTGTCTTTACCTGAAACATCAAAGATCATGGTTATACCAAATCACAATTCCTGTTTATAATCATACTAACAAATCCATCTTTACACTACGGGCCAAAGATATTCATCAACAAACCATCTTTGCACTACGGGCCAAAGATATTCAACAACAGTTCATCTTTGCACTACAGGCCAAAGATATTCATCAACAGGCCATCTTTGCACTACATGCCAAAGATATTCATCAACAATTTATATTTGCACTACAGGCCAAATATATTCATATCTCAAAGAAATATATAATCATTTCAGAATTTATATAAACAATAATTATAACCATGTTGATCAATTCACCTTTGCACTTAAGCTTAAGATATTCAATTATAAATTCAATGGTCATGATCATACCAGTCACAATTCAACTTTGCACTACAGGCCAAAGAGAACCCTAGTCATGATCATACCAATAATCTACCCATCTTTACACTCCAGTGAAAGAGAATTTCAACATCAGGGTTATAAAAATGTTATATATGATGATAAAAATAATATGATCAACATATAGTTTTAATCTCAAGAGTAATATTCATAAATCAACTATAATTTGGTTAGAAAAAGAAACCAATTTTGTCGTGAATAGTAACTCGTGAATAGTAACTCGTGAATAGTAACTCATAAATAGTAACTCGTGAATAGTAACCTTGACATGAAAAAGGTAAAAATTCCACAATAATATACATACCAATATTTCGGTATAATGATATTGAAAGAATAATATTCTTAAGCTTATAAACAATTTATTTAAATTGTTTACACTTTACTAATTAATGCATTTAATCATCATAAAATGCCAACTCTTAAGATTTCATCATCAATAACCAAAACCCTCATCAAAAATCTGCATATACCTCATATATAGGATTCTCAAGCCATAAAATCCTATTTTCCAATTTTCTTACTTCACATAACATATTTAATTCATTTTCTCATAACTAGACTATTTTCATGAAAAATACCAAATCCGTTCCAAAAATATTTCTTTTCTGGAATTTAGCATAATATAGTCCCATAGTGAACATATATTTTTCTCAGAATTTTTAAAAGTCATTTACTATTTTTCATATGGCCAAAATAGCCGAATATTTAGACATTTATCAAAAATTGTACTTTTGTCTAAAAATTCTGAAATTCACAGAGTATACTCCTATCATATACATGTACTCCCAATAAAAATTTCATCAATTTTGGAGTTAACCACAAGGAATTATAAGCTGTTACTTTTAAAATAGTCTTTTCTCATAAAATTCATAACTCTCAATCTATACATCCAAAAATCACCATTTTTGGACACAATCAATAAAACTCATCAAAATATCATTTCAAATTTTTCCAGAATTTTTGAAGTTCAGAAAAATTACGAAACTGAAACTCATAACAACCCTTAAAATCCCTTAATATCCCTTACCTCAAAAGAGCAGTACTTCTGACTGGATATCGGATATGATGCTGAAGAAAACTTGCACTGATGAATAGCAACTCACCAAGTATCTAAAAACTCACAAAATATACTTCATAATATAGAGAGAGAAAGAGAGAAAGCTTATGTTTTTGGTGTGATTTTCAATTCTAACTTAGCCCTCTATTTATAGGAAAATTTTTGTAGGTTTGACCTGCAACCTGATGGCTTTACCTGCTACTATTCCCACCCACCACATTTGAAATATAATTCAGCACATTTCTTCACCAACCACAAGTGGGACCCACCAATTCTAGAATTTTCCACCAAAATGATAAACTCTGAAAATTCAACAATTTCTGAACCAGTCATCTCGTAAAATTCATAATAAATCATACGTTCATTTTTAACGGTTCAAAATTTGTGGGCATATACTCAACTTATATATGTATAACATATCCAAAAATTACCACGATCCAACGGTCGGATTAAAAATTATAACCCCCGCAAAATATCTCAAAAACCCTAATTTTTAATACCTCCATTCCGACAAAAATACGGATAAAAATCTCAACATTAACTCCTTCATTTTTAACCACAAAAATATATCCCTCGTTTATATCCACATAAAATAAATATTTCCTTATCATATGAATCAATAATTAATTATTCACAAATAATATTACAGAATCACATTTATGACAACCAGGCCGTTCCCAGGAAAGAGGGGGCTTTCCAATAAGGATTTCTCCTTACTGGCGCGCAATTAGATGACCAAACCTCTCCTTAGACAGAACTTTCTAGACATTGCCAATAATGCTATCTAATAATACTATTCAAATAATATGAATTATTGATCTGATAATGGGAAATACTGTGCAGCAACAATTATTGAACAACAAAATTTCAACGTAGCAATTATTGAATCAATAAAATAAAATATTGAACAGTAATTACTGTAACAATTATTGAGTATTGCCTTCTTACGTAAGAATCAATAATTTCAAAAATACTGTGCAATACCGTGTGCTACTGTGCAATAACGCGTATTACTGTATTTTAACCACCGGGTATTCCAACAGTGTTAACGGTAACAACTACGCCGTTAATTGTAAAAACTCAATTTTTGTCGTTATCTTCATCCGACAGTTTTCCGTTATGGGGCCCACAAACAGTTATGCCGTCGTACGAATATTCTCCGACAGAAACAATATTCCACGACCAAACGAATATTCCCCGACAACAATGATTATTTTATAACCACTTGCTTATTTTGAAAAAAAATCATATTTCACTCATAACTTTAAACTTTTATCAATTTAACCATTTACTGAATAGTAATTATAAGAAAAATTGAATACTTTTATTTCATAAAATTCGGGGTCTTACAATCTCCCCTCCTTATGAAATTTCGTCCCCGAAATTTACGTACCTGGTATTTCAAAGAGTTGAGAATACCTTGCTTTCATTTCAGATTCCATCTTCCCTATCATCATGATTTCTCCATTGCTCATCTCCTGTATTTCAGATATCATTCTAGAATACAGCTTCAAAATAAGGGTTAATTGAACAAATTAACATATCACATAATATCCCAATATTATGACTGACCAACAAATAAGCTTAGGTAGGACACACTAGCGAAGGATTTACTCATCTCTCCCCTCCTAGTTATATTTCCCGATCTCCGCCAGAGATCATATCCCCAAGCTCTGATACCAAATGTAACGACCCCAAAATAGGTCCATTCCACCCAACCCATTCTGAGTCGTCAAATACATGGTACAGAAAACAACTACAACTTTATTACAACAATTGTCGTGCAAAATACAACAACACATATGCTGTGAGTTTGGATACAAATATATACCAAATGTGACTCATGTTCCAACCGTGGACATCACCTCACAATAACACCTTACATAAAGGTATAGTCAAAAACTGTTTTAGAAATTAGAATCTTTGGGAAGTGCTCAAGGAAACCTTCGTACATGGGAGGTCACGCGTCTAGGTTATGATAGATATCATATGGCCACAGAATTATCCTTGGTTGACCCAATAGACCCCAAAGAAAAACGAGAAGATTACTATCATATTCTTCCCAATGGTGAGTCTTCTCTTGACTTATCATTATCTCCACTGTCTCTAATTGAGAATTATACTTCAAACAAACACCAAGATTATATAGGTAGTGCCCATAGATATACTCAGCAAGTGGATGAGCACAACCCTGTCTTATGATGACACGAGGTTGTATGTCATTAGACATCTTGTATGATAGTAACAAAACACCCTTCCAACGTTGGGTTCGCCTCACCCTATTTTCTTCACCAAATATAACTACTAAATGATGACCACCGTTCTATTCCCTTGTTACCCCCGCTCGACCCAGCTACACTCTTATTACCTGAAAGGAATTGTGAAGCAAAAGGGTGAGCACAACTAGCTCAGTAAAGAATATCATGACTAAAGATAATTAAATTATCAATAGCCTTCATCAATAATAAATCAGAGATTTAGAACATATGGTAAATGATAAAAATTTCAACCATAGTTGCAGCGGAACGAGCAATCCATTAGAAGAGTCAAATAGACTATAAAGTCTATTATCTTCTCCATGTTAAAAATCCACCAACAATGTTTTATCCATGTAACATCACTCAATAGTTCCTTTCCACAATCATATGAATAACTCATAATCATAATTGTGACTATAAATTTTTCTTCGCACCCAGGACGAAGAATATTTTCATCACCTGTCTTTACCTGAAACATCAAAGATCATGGTTATACCAAATCACAATTCCTGTTTATAATCATACTAACAAATCCATCTTTACACTACGGGCCAAAGATATTCATCAACAAACCATCTTTGCACTACGGGCCAAAGATATTCATCAACAAACCATCTTTGCACTACGGGCCAAAGATATTCAACAACAGTTCATCTTTGCACTACAGGCCAAAGATATTCATCAACAGGCCATCTTTGCACTACATGCCAAAGATATTCATCAACAATTTATATTTGCACTACAGGCCAAATATATTCATATCTCAAATAAAATATATAATCATTTCAGAATTTATATAAACAATAATTATAACCATGTTGATCAATTCACCTTTGCACTTAAGCTTAAGATATTCAATTATAAATTCAATGGTCATGATCATACCAGTCACAATTCAACTTTGCACTACAGGCCAAAGAGAACCCTAGTCATGATCATACCAATAATCTACCCATCTTTACACTCCAGTGAAAGAGAATTTCAACATCAGGGTTATAAAAATGTTATATATGATGATAAAAATAATATGATCAACATATAGTTTTAATCTCAAGAGTAATATTCATAAATCAACTATAATTTGGTTAGAAAAAGAAACCAATTTTGTCGTGAATAGTAACTCGTGAATAGTAACTCGTGAATAGTAACTCATAAATAGTAACTCGTGAATAGTAACCTTGACATGAAAAAGGTAAAAATTCCACAATAATATACATACCAATATTTCGGTATAATGATATTGAAAAAATAATATTCTTAAGCTTATAAACAATTTATTTAAATTGTTTACACTTTACTAATTAATGCATTTAATCATCATAAAATGTCAACTCTTAAGATTTCATCATCAATAACCAAAACCCTCATCAAAAATCTGCATATACCTCATATATAGGATTCTCAAGCCATAAAATCCTATTTTCCAATTTTCTTACTTCACATAACATATTTAATTCATTTTCTCATAACTAGACTATTTTCATGAAAAATACCAAATCAGTTCCAAAAATATTTCTTTTCTGGAATTTAGCATAATATAGTCCCATAGTGAACATATATTTTTCTCAGAATTTTTAAAAGTCATTTACTATTTTTCATATGGCCAAAATAGCCGAATATTTAGACATTTATCAAAAATTGTACTTTTGTCTAAAAATTCTGAAATTCACAGAGTATACTCCTATCATATACATGTACTCCCAATAAAAATTTCATCAATTTTGGAGTTAACCACAAGGAATTATAAGCTGTTACTTTTAAAATAGTCTTTTCTCATAAAATTCATAACTCTCAATCTATACATCCAAAAATCACCATTTTTGGACACAATCAATAAAACTCATCAAAATATCATTTTAAATTTTTCCAGAATTTTTGAAGTTCAGAAAAATTACGAAACTGAAACTCATAACAACCCTTAAAATCCCTTAATATCCCTTACCTCAAAAGAGCAGTACTTCTGACTGGATATCGGATATGATGCTGAAGAAAACTTGCACTGATGAATAGCAACTCACCAAGTATCTAAAAACTCACAAAATATACTTCACAATATAGAGAGAGAAAGAGAGAAAGCTTATGTTTTTGGTGTGATTTTCAATTCTAACTTAGCCCTCTATTTATAGGAAAATTTTTGTAGGTTTGACCTGCAACCTGATGGCTTTACCTGCTACTATTTCCACCCACCACATTTGAAATATAATTCAGCACATTTTTTTACCAACCACAAGTGGGACCCACCAATTCTAGAATTTTCCACCAAAATGATAAACTCCGAAAATTCAACAATTTCTGAACCAGTCATCTCGTAAAATTCATAATAAATCATACGTTCATTTTTAACAGTTCAAAATTTGTGGGCATATACTCAACTTATATATGTATAACATATCCAAAAATTACCACGATCCAACGGTCGGATTAAAAATTATAACCCCCGCAAAATATCTCAAAAACCCTGATTTTTAATACCTCCATTCCGACAAAAATACGGATAAAAATCTCAACATTAACACCTTCATTTTTAACCACAAAAATATATCCCTCGTTTATATCCACATAAAATAAATATTTCCTTATCATATGAATCAATAATTAATTATTCACAAATAATATTACAGAATCACATTTATGACAACCAGGCCGTTCCCAGGAAAGAGGGGGCTTTCCAATAAGGATTTCTCCTTACTGGCGCGCAATTAGATGACCAAACCTCTCCTTAGACAGAACTTTCTAGACATTGCCAATAATGCTATCTAATAATACTATTCAAATAATATGAATTATTGATCTGATAATGGGAAATACTGTGCAGCAACAATTATTGAACAACAAAATTTCAACGTAGCAATTATTGAATCAATAAAATAAAATATTGAACAGTAATTACTGTAACAATTATTGAGTATTGCCTTCTTACGTAAGAATCAATAATTTCAAAAATACTGTGCAATACCGTGTGCTACTGTGCAATAATGCGTATTACTGTATTTTAACCACCGAGTATTCCAATAGTGTTAACGGTAACAACTACGCCGTTAATTATAAAAACTCAATTTTTGTCGTTATCTACATCCGACCGTTTTCCGTTATGGGGCCCACAAACAGTTATGCCGTCGTACGAATATTCTCCGACAGAAACAATATTCCACGACCAAACGAATATTCCCCGACAACAATGATTATTTTATAACCACTTGCTTATTTTGAAAAAAAAATCATATTTCACTCATAACTTTAAACTTTTATCAATTTAACCATTTACTGAATAGTAATTATAAGAAAAATTGAATGCTTTTATTTCATAAAATTCGGGGTCTTACATTTGCCGTGGATGGGGGTGAGGATAACGTTGGAGAAGCGATTGATTATTCCGGCTGACCATCATAAGAAGACGAACCCGGAGAGAATCACTACTCGCACGGAATCGTCAGGGTCGAAGCTCTTGAAGGCTCTGGACAAATCCCCCATCGTGCCCCTCGTCAGCGAGTTCAGTGACTTCTTTTCCAGCGAGGAGTTTTCCATTTTGGATTCACATATTTGAGATTTCAATTTATTTTGTACTATCAAGTATTCATATATATATATATATATATATATATATATAGAGAGAGAGAGAGAGAGAGAGAGAGAGAGAGAGAGAGAATACTAATTAATTTGGAATGCCTGCGACAGCGGATTATGCACATCCAATGATGGTGGATACAATGTGGCAAAGTGTATGAGAGCAGTGGCTGAACCATTACTTGTTAGTCAATTTAGAGAAGCTATAATAGACGGGGTGTTCCAAAGGTACAAGGAGATCATTGCTGATCGAATCTCCAAAGAGAACACCCACTTCATCAATGTCACCGTCTCAATGACAAGAAAAGAATACGTTGAATGAAGAAGAAGGGTGATGGCTAACTGCAGTTATTATAGATGAGGAAAGAGAGAAGAAGTCATAGGTATAACTAATCCCTAAATTAAGGAATTCTAATTGAATACTAATTCCCTAAATTAAGGAATCCTAATTGCACTAGTATTATAAATAAATATGGAAGTGTATTAGTTGTATAAATATTATACGAGTACACTATTGTTGTAATTATTTTTAAAAATATAATAGAATATGTAATTTACACTTTTGTTAATATCAGGTTATGAAGAATGAAGATGAAGGTCCAATACTCTCCTTTAGATCATAAGATACTTAAATTAGTGTAATAAATTATGATATTAAAAAAAGAACAAGTAGTTGAAATTGGAGATTTTAAGAACAAATAAAGCCCATATGGTTGAAAAGCCCAAATACACTACAGAAAATAAACATCCCAATTCAATCTTTCACGATTTCGTTTTTAGATGCGACAAAAGTTGAGTTTCCCGCCCAAATAGAATAGTTCATCGTTTCATAGATTTACTCATCTGCTCACTCTATTCGTTTGCTGCTAATGGTGGTCTGACTGCGAACCGATTTGGAGAGTCCAAATTTTGTTCTCTGGCAGCAAAACCGATTGAAACCTTATTTTTCGAAACAATCAGGAACGTGAAATGGGCATTGAGATGGAATCGACGACCAACGAGTTCATGCCAACCGACTCGGACTCAAGTCGAGGAGGGAGATCTAGAGCTCCCAGACTGTTTATTAGCAAAATGGAAATGGAAAACTTTAAATCCTACGCTGGTAAACAAATTGTCGGTCCTTTCCACAAGGTTAGGGTTTATATCTGTGTGGACGTGTATGTATCTGGCTACCTTAATTTAGAAATTCGATGCTGTTTTATATTTCTTCTGGTTTCATTGAATTGGCGAACAGAGCTTTTCGGCAGTGGTTGGGCCAAATGGTAGCGGGAAAAGCAATGTGATTGATGCTATGCTTTTCGTCTTTGGAAAGAGAGCCAAGCAGGTTAGAAAATTACTGCAATCTGGTTACTTTTCTCTCTTTATTTTATCATCTTTTGCATTTTCTGGTGTTTTTACAGCTGAGAAATGAAATAAATTGATTGCTTTTGGTTTTCTAAATGTCACACCATAAATTTAAACAAATTTATGTGCAGATGCGTCTTAACAAAGTGTCAGAGCTGATTCACAATTCTACAAACCACCAGAATCTGGAGTATGCTAGTGTCACTGTATACTTTCAGGAGATCATTGATTTGGTAATTTTTATTGTTATTTTTTGGTTTAGGCCCTTCATTCCCCTCATTATATGGTGTGTAAAGAAGTTAAATTTCTTTTGCTTATAGGAGGACGAGACCTATGAAGTTGTTCCAGGGAGTGAATTTAGTATAACACGTAAGGCATATCGAAGTAATAGCTCTGACTATTTTATTAACAGTAGTTCAAGTAGTTTTACTCTGGTTACAAAGAAGTTGAAAGAGAAAGGAGTGGACTTGGACAATAACCGTTTTTTAATTCTTCAGGTTCGCAGTTTGTTATGTTTTGTTGTAGTTTGAGTAAAAAGTTTTATCTAGTGCTTTAAATTATTATTGTTGGCTTTTTATCAGGGTGAAGTTGAGCAGATATCATTAATGAAACCAAAGGCTCAAGGTCCCCATGATGAAGGTTTTCTTGAATATCTCGAAGATATAATTGGAACTAACAAATATGTTGAAAAGATCGACGAATCATCTAAAGAGTGAGTTTTATGATTTATTTCAAACATACCTGTTATCCCTGCATACACATTTATCCTCTATCGTACATCATATGTATATTTTTGGTAACTGCACATAAATTGTTGTTACTTAACTGTACAAAATGCAACGTCAATAAGTGCATGATTCAATAAGTTCATTGTAAATGGATGTGTTAGGAAGAGAAAATCTCCAATAGAGATGATCTAACATCATAAAACCAATGTTGTCAATTTTAAAGCATGCACTAGTGTATAGTAGGACGACTGATCATATCTGGTCAAACTATTCAGATGCTGGTCACATGATTTATCTATATATTTGTATTCCTACACGAATAACTCTTCGTCACGCACTTTGATTTCTGAATGAGTTCATCTACCTTTTATGGATGCACCTCAAGTTTCTAACACATACAAGGTTTTTTCTCCCTTACTCATAGGCTAGAAGCCCTTAGTGAGAGAAGGTCTGGGGTTGTGCAGATGGTTAAGTTAGCAGAGAAAGAAAGAGAGAGCTTGGAGGTATTCTTTTGTTTATGCAGAGTTTTACATTATCCGTGAGTTGTACTTTACTTAATCAGACATCTTTTTTCATATCATCAGAATGTGAAGAACGAAGCAGAAGCCTACATGCTCAAGGAGTTGTCACTATTGAAATGGCAAGAAAAAGCCACAAACCTGGCTGCTGAGGAAAATACTGCTCAAACGAGGGAAGTACAAGCAAAACTTTCCTACCTGGAAGAAAATCTTAAAAGTGAAAGGTAGTCTGGATTATAAAAGAGTTGACAAATTTTGATAAAATTGCTTGAATTGAAGATTTGTTTCAGTTGTCGTTTGGGCATTTATTCTCAGGGAAAAGATTAAAGTAAAACACAATACATTGAAGGAACTTGAGGCTATGCACTTGGAAAAAGCAAAGCTTCAAGAGGTATGCAGCATCAGTTTAAGTTTTTTGTGTGGTAGTGTTATTAGAACACTTTGCATGGTATTTTCTAGCTTGTAGTCTCATGAGAGAAAATGCACTCATCTCTAGATCCCTATGGCATATCTTAGGCATGTTGTCATTTATGGTAATGATTTTTGCCTTAAATTCAGTTTGTCTTGGTTCAGATGTTCTGATTCAACTTTTGCAAGATGTGTTCTTAACCTTTTTTTTTTGGTTGGAAATCTAGGAACTTGATAGTGATCTTAGACACTGCAAGGATGAGTTCAAGGAGTTTGAAAGGCAAGATGTAAAATACCGTGAAGATTTCAAGCATGTGAAACAAAAGATTAAAAAACTAGATGATAAACTTGAAAAGGCAAGTGAACAAGTGGTCATCACATGTATCCAACTGATTCATGCATCTTACTTTTAGATTTTGTTTTAGGATTCAGTAAAGATCACTGACATCACAAAGGAGTCTGAGGAGTCAACTGATTTGATTCCACAACTGGAGGGTGATATTCCTAAACTGCAAAAGCTTTTGGCAGACGAAGAGAGAATATTAGAAGAAATTAAGGAGAACTCAAAAGGTTGTCATTTTTTTTATTGAAAGAGCTTTATATGTGAAATACTTGGGGTGTGTTTGATTAGCTCTTAATGCCTCTTAATTGAAGTGCCTCTGATTCGGTCAGAGGCAAAACATGTTTGGTAAAAAATTTTTACCTCTTAATGTCTCTTAATCGGTTAGACACGAAATTAAAGCTTAACCATTTAGAGGCACATCTGAATGAGTTTAAATTCTGAAATTACAATATTGTCCTACTTTCACTTCCACTTCGCGTGCGGAGATTCCAAGGTTAGGCACCCGTTTCACCGGAAAGCTCAACTCGGCGGCGAGCCATGCCTCGTTCGGTCTGTCTTCTATGATTATATATCTGTATGTATATCTTTATTTTCTTCTTTTATAAAGACGACAAACAGATCTCCCCCATATGCAGTGCATCACTCTTGTTTCCCAAGTCTGTAAACAAAAAAATTATCCATTTCTCACCCAATTCATTCCACTCTCAACAAAGAGATGGAAAATGGTTGGAACTTGTTCAACATTAATAGCGCCGCTAGTGCTACTACCGGTGGTGGCCGTTAACGACAATGGTTGTAGTAATAATAACAATAATAGTGATGTACAACTTTAGGTTTTGACCGATGTAAAATATCCCTAATTTTTGAGCTCTGATGGGAGCCTTGCGATCCATGCCGGTATGTATCTCATTATATACATAGAAATGCAGATCTTGAAGCTCTTGTTTTGTCCGTGTATATTATGACTGCCAAAAAAGTACCTATGTTACTTGATATATTTATATAGCCATATATGTAATTATATGTTAAAGTACCTATGTTTACTTGATATGTTTATATATTTTTTTTCTTTAGGGTTAAAATGGTAAAATATTGTTATTCAGATATTTTGAAAAAAAATTTATCAAACAATATTTTTTCATTCAGATACAATTCTATTCAGATGCTCTATATTATTCAGACATCTAAACTGTTCAGGTCTTAACACTCAGTTTTATCAAACACCTCCTTAATCCAAGGTCCATAGATATTTCCTTGGATTATTTTCTAATTTCTATAGACTTGTAAATTTGTTAACTTTTTTTGTACATATTTTCTAATAGCACTACTGAACTTGTAATTCATTTGAAATTAGTGTAGTGATGATGATATTTGCAAACTAACCTAGTGCTAGCAATAGGGTGTAAAATTTTCCAGATAAAATCAAGAACAAAGCCAACCAAACTAACTTTTGTTTAAAATGATTTGCCTTTGCATTTTTTTAGTTCTGTTTTGGGTTATTAAAGAGAGAACCGATACTTTTGGTTGGTTACGTGTTAAATAGTTAGAATGCCAAATAACCCAATAACCAAGCCTCAATCATATAAGTTTTAGTAATGTTTAAAGTACTTATTTTTAGGGCTATTTTGCCACTTCATTTTGTTTAGTTGTTTTTAATATGTATGTGCTTTAATTTTAGTTGTTTGCCACTATTGTGTTCATTGTGAGCATCATTAATCAAATTATGGTTGCCAAAACATGTAAATTATTATATATTACTTTGAATTTTTTGTCTTTCTTATATGATTTTTATTCGGGGGATGACAAGGAAGGTAGAGAACATACATTCTCCTTGCTCTATTGAACTTTAGAATAAATATTATAGTACTCAACTAATCAGAGACAAACCGAAGCTTGTGTTCAGCGGGTTTGGTTCCAATCACAGTTAAGCTGGTTAGGGTTACTAGTATAGATCAATCATATTTAGGTTTGATACCTTGTAAATGTCAAATTAAACAAAATTTATACAAGGTGGGTCACATGGTGTAAGTTCTTCAAAATTTTAATTTGTGTTTTTTCATTCTCGTGAAAATCAACTAATGTTGTAAGAATTCATCATTTTATCAGGCACTTGTGTTCAGAAAAGTTTATTTTTCAGAAGATTTTGAATAAGCCGATGCACCTTTATAATGTCTTACTATCTTTGTGGAGATAATGGATGAAAAAGTTAAAGTCTAGAATCTTCTTTGAAATTTTAGAGTTGGACTAACTTTGCAGTGAAGTTTGAGATTTACTACAGTATTACCTTTTTACCTTGATTCACATATGTATTTACACTGAGCTATTAAATTTAACTGTTTATTCCTAATTTTCGTACACTGGCGACATTTAGTTACTTGAGATTTTAAATAATTGTGATGTGAAAATTAATTATGGGTTTTCAATTGGTGTGCAATACAGTGGAAACTGAGATGTACCGTAATGAGCTTGCAAAGGTCCGTGCCGAACTGGAACCCTGGGAAAAGCAGTTGATTGAGCACAAGGGAAAACTCGAAGTTGCATCCAGTGAGAGCAAACTATTGAATGAGAAGGTGAGATTACAAGATCAATATTTAATTGGAAAAATTCTTTTGAAAATAGGATAGAAGGTCATTGCTTCTTTGTTATGGTGATGAGAAGATTTTAATTGACTTTGTTGCCATCGCATGTTAGAGAGATATTTCTATATTCTATATGGGGCCATGATAAGTGATGAAATTTGCTGTACTATGATAAATCATTGTTAATATCGTGAATAAAGGTGGCGTACACGCTGTGATCAATATCAACCTGAATATTCAAAAATTACTCTTGCAGGCTGACTATTAGCAGCTGAAGGTATTAATTTATTGCTTCATTTCATTTCTCAAGCCTTTTTATCTTAACAGAAAACTGGTTCTAATGTTTAGTCACGTTTTCGTTTGTCAACAATCAGAGTGTACACATATAAGCTCATCATATGGATTTATACAGAACTGACTTATATTGAAACCTGCACTCGAGATGGATGTTAGTAATGTAATCATTCCTGTCAAATTTGAATTTTGAGATGTTTATTTCATTTACCAATGAGGGGGGGGGGGGAGACACCTTGTTTTGATATTTGCAAAATTAATTACACATTCAAGGAAATCGAAAAGCCTACCCATGCAAAAGGTATACTTTATATCATGCTTCATGTACGCGCTGTTTTATTTACTAATCACAAGAGTGCTCTAGTTTGATCATGGTAAATTTGTATCTGGGTCATTATCCCTCAATTTTCATAAAATTCTACACGTAACAAGGTATCCTAGTAAATTGGGGTTAGTGAATTTGCTATTATGGTCTATGGTAGAGTTGTATGCCATATTTGCCTGAACTTGATTTGAATGTTCAGCATGAAGCTGGTCGTGCTGCGTATGAGGATGCTAAGAAGCAGTTAAATGACATAAATCGAAACATCGAAACAAAGACTTTGAGCATGGAAAATATGCAAAGTGAATTGGAGAAAAATAAGCTTGATTCTTTGGAAAATCGTAAAGTGGATCAGGCATGTTTTCTTAATATTTTGATTATTGTATTACAATTTCTGTTTATCTTTTTCCCATCATTGGACATGGTGAGAATATTTGAGGCTTCGCAGGAATGCCTAAAAGAGCAAGAAGCACTAGTTCCTCTTGAACAAGCTACAAGACAAAAGGTTACAGAGCTCCTATCTGTTATGGAATCTGAAAAGAGTCAGGGATCGGTCTTGAAAGCAATAATGCAAGCTAAAGAGTCGAATGATATAGATGTAATTTATGGACGAATGGGTGATCTAGGCGCTATAGATGGTGAGGGTTTCGTATATATAGTGTCCATACAATATACATTCATCTTTCCATGGTTGAAAGCAAAAGCATTATGAGTCTACAACAGTGAATATATCAAAATTTCGAAAGTCTAATTACGAAACTTTTACACTGTTCAGTTCAAGAATTTGAGAAATGAAAAGAGACCTGTAGACTGATTTAGAAGGTAGAATATAAATATCCAAATTCTTTTCTTCTCTCTATCTTCTAGGAGCTGTCAGCATCCTTAGTCTTTCTTGTGCTTGGAGTACCTATCGTTGTTAGTTGGTCATATCTCTTAAAGGGAAGTAAATTGAACTTTATGGTAATGTGAATCTTTGATGGTTAAATGCATTCTAATATGAGAGCAATAAATGAGTCACTTGCTTTTTCTTTTAGGTTTACTGATGGGTCTGTCCAGAATGGCTTGTAAGGCTCCCCTCTGTCCCGTTTTTAGTGCCATTGACCAAAAATAAAGATATAGTAGAAAATATAATATAATAAAAATATTGAAGTTTAATGTGCATGTATTTTGTCATGTTTAGGAATCCATGATGAATTTCACCCAAATGGGAATGAGAGTAGTATATTAATGCATTTGAGGCATGCATTAAAATTTCACCAATAATGGGAATTATGGGAGGGCGGGATAATTTATTCTGTGCTGACTATTTTTTTAATTCCATTGTTTGGCTATATTTTTCCTTGCAGCAAAATATGACATTGCCATTTCAACTGCATGTCCTGGACTTGATTATATTGTAGTAGAAACAACTGCTGCTGCACAAGCATGCGTGGAGTTACTACGTCGGAAGAATCTTGGTGTTGCAACTTTCATGATTTTGGTAACTATTCTCCTATTAAAAACAAGATTCTCAGCACTACTCTTTAAATAAATCCTTTGTTTAGACTTCAACTGTATGGTTGTAAAAGCCAAATGTATCATTTGCTTGCTTCCTACATCACCAAACTCAATGATGATTTATATTTTACCTTCCTATACATGTACATTCTTTCATTTTAACATTTAATGATCGTTGGCACACAATTAAATAATATTTAAACCTCTGGCTTTTGAATATCTAAAATCTTGACATGGGGAGGTTTCTTGGTTAAGTGACCTTTATGGACCCTTTGCAGGTACATGCTGACCTATGCTTATCTTTTGCTAATTTCTCTTGCAGGAAAAACAAGCTAATCATTTATCAAAACTTAAGGAAAAAGTAAGGACTCCAGAAGGAGTTCCACGCCTTTTTGACTTGATCAAGGTGCAAGATGAGAGAATGAAACTTGCTTTCTTTGCAGCTATGGGGAACACTGTTGTAGCCAAAGATATTGATCAGGTATTTTCTGCTTATTATACACACACACACACACACACACACATATATATATATATATGTATATATCTGCAGTTGTTTTTTAAAGACCATTAATGGAATAAAAATGAGAATAATTTGTGCTTGGTTACTACCTGAAGGGCTAAAAAAGTACAATTTTTCCTTACTTAATTCTGATATGAATCGGTGGCATTTTGGGTTTTGAACAACAGTTACTGAGCTGCTTATCAGTCTAGAAACATTATGAGTTGGAATTTAGTCATTAACCTGCTTATAGTTTAGGAAATATTTTTTATGCTTAATTGCTAGAACCACATACTTTATTATGCACATTTTTAATTGGAAAGCAGAGGTAAACTACGTAAAAGAGTATAAATCCTCCAATGCTGCTACACAGAAATGATGATAAAACTTACATCTCCAAAGCAGAGATAAATGGTACCAATTTGGTTCCCAGAAAAACTTTCAAAAATAGTGGAATGCATTCAACTCTACTCGGATTTGAGTTTGTTGCACGAACTTAATTGTGTAGTTTTTGTGGGTTACCTTTTATACTTCATATAAATCTCATCTTGGGTTTGACAATTTTTGTGAATTTTTAGGCAACCCGTATTGCATATGGTGGAGATAGAGAATTTCGTCGTGTTGTAACATTGGAGGGTGCTCTTTTTGAAAAATCTGGTACAATGAGTGGTGGAGGAAGCAAGCCACGTGGTGGTAAGATGGGAACATCTATTCGAGTCTCCAGTGTCTCTGGAGAAGTTGTTGCAAATGCCGAGAATGAGCTCTCTGTGTTGGTTGCAAAATTAGATATGATACGCCAAAAAATTGCTGATGCGGGAAGGCGTTACCAGGCATTGGAGAAAGCAGTTTCACATATTGAAATGGATTTAGCCAAATGCCAAAAAGAGGTAAAACTTTGTATAAACTGTCCACCATTTTGGCCTTCTATATTAATGAGAGACTAATGTAGTCAACTCTTTTATCACATGACAGATTGACAGTTTGACATCCCAACATGCTTATCTAAAAAAACAACTCGATTCACTGAAGGTTGCGTCAGAGCCAAAGAAGGATGAGCTTGATACATTGGAAAAACTCGCCAAAATCATCACTAAAGAAGAAAAGGAAATTGCTAGGCTCACACAAGGTTCTAAAAATCTCAAGGAGAAGGTAAGGGGATGATTACCTATCATTTGCATCACTAATTGACATTTTTTAGAATTGTATATTACAAAAGTAGTTGGTCATTCTCCTTGGCCATCATGTAGTTGTATTATCATTATCTTTTCGAAAAGTTGCTTATTATTTCTTCAACCATCCATTCTAGGCTTTGGAGCTCCAGAATAAAATAGAGAATGCTGGTGGGGAAAAATTAAAAGGCCAAAAGTCAAAGGTTAACAAGATTCAGTCCGTAAGTATATGCTAGACTTGTTTATGCAAAGATTACATAGATAAGTACTTCCACCAATTAATGTTGTCTGCTTTTCAGGATATTGATAAGAAGAGCACAGATATCAACCGTCACAAAGTTCAAATAGAAACAGGTAAAAAAATGATGAAGAAACTAACAAAGGGGATTGAGGATTCAAAGAAGGAGAGGGAACGAATTGTTTTGGAGAAGGAAACATTGCTTTCCACCTTCAAAGAGATAGAACAGAAGGCATTTTCCGTCCAGGAAAATTATAAGAAAACACAGGAGGTTGTGTATCTTTATAATAACTTTTTGCCTTTTGGCATCTACTAAGCTAATTTAGTTAAATGGGTTCCTCGCAACTTATATTTGATTTATCCTGGATTTTTGCAGCGAATTGATCAACATAAAGATGGGCTTGAGAAATCAAAATCTGAATATGAAGAATTGAAGAAAACTGTGGATGAGTTGCGGGCATCTGAGGTTTTATGCCAGTTAGATCTCTATTTGATACATTTCGTTGTCAATTTATTATGTTACACAGCATCATTAATGGACAGGTTGATGCTGACTACAAGCTGAAAGATATGAAGAAGATATACAAGGAGTTGGAAATGAAAGGAAAAGGATACAAGAAAAAGCTTGATGATTTGCTTAATGATCTCTCAAAGCAAATGGAACTGTAAGTATTAGCCTATGACATATATAGGGAGGTGCACGATTCCTTAAAATTATATTTAACCCTCCTTTTCTTTTATTGTTTCTGGCTTTTGGTTGGTTGCAGGATCCAGAAAGATTTAGTGGACCCGGAAAAGCTTCAAGCAACACTGGCGGATGAAAGTCTAGCTGAAGCTTGTGACCTTAGAAAGGGTCTTGAGATGGCGACACTGATTGAAGCACAATTGAAAGAGATGAATCCAAATCTTGATTCCATCTCAGAGTATGCATTCTGTTCACACATTAAGTAAGACACTTGTGTTTTTTTAACTGTTTTACTTTGCTAAGGGTACTCAGTACGGCAGATATCGAACAAAAGTGTCCTTGTACAATGTACGAGTGGCGGATCTTAATTCTGTAACCCAGCAGCGTGATGATGTAAAAAGGCAATATGATGAATGGAGAAAGAAAAGGCAAGGCTTCCCTTTCAGCACACTCTGTCATCTTCTCTCATATATTGACACAATTATTTATTGATATTAACCAATTACTTCAGGTTAGATGAGTTCATGGCTGGATTTAACACAATTTCATTAAAGCTAAAAGAAATGTATCAGGTTTTCCCTCGATGTTTAATTCCTCTCTTTCTTTCTCTTGCTTGGCCACAGAGTTTCAGATGGTCATGCATCTCCCTTTTGTTTCTGTTCAGTTGGGATTGCAATGGCTGAATTACTAGAATCTGAATCTATAAAGTTTTTGTACCTAGTGGGTGCATTTTATCCTTTCCACCTCCCCCCAGTGGGGAAAAGAACTTACTCCTTTCTTAGTTCTTTACTACTTATTTATCAGTTCTGTTCATTTGCCCTATTTCAGGTGGCCTGGTGCTTGTAGTTCAGAATTCCCTATAATCGGTTTTGTCAAGCTGTCCTTTCCTTTTTTGTTATGCCATAATTGGTCAATGACTAGAGTTCTTATCATCTGTCGACAGATGATCACGCTTGGAGGTGATGCAGAACTTGAGCTAGTGGACTCTTTAGATCCTTTCTCTGAAGGTGTCGTTTTCAGTGTCAGACCACCTAAGAAGAGCTGGAAGAATATTGCAAACTTATCTGGTGGCGAGAAGGTATCCTTTGAAAACTGAAAAGCGTTAATGGCTTTAATTTGTATTATAACGTGAGTGGCTTATTGCTTTCAGACTCTCAGCTCATTAGCTCTTGTTTTTGCCCTTCACCACTACAAACCTACACCACTTTATGTGATGGATGAGATTGATGCTGCTCTTGGTGCGTCTTCGTGGTTTATATGTATTCATTTTTTGATTTTTTTCTTTACCCTTCTTTATGTGGTTTCCCTAGTCACAATTTACTTTTTTTGGTTTATATGGATGACAGATTTTAAAAATGTTTCGATTGTGGGGCATTATGTAAAAGATCGTACAAAGGATGCCCAATTTATAATCATAAGGTATGTTTGCTGGTAATTTGGTCGTTGTAGTATGTGTTTATATTCAACTTGTTTTTAATATTCCAACTGAAGTGCAGCCTTAGGAACAACATGTTTGAGTTGGCAGATCGACTTGTTGGAATTTACAAAACTGATGATTGCACCAAGAGCATCACCATCAACCCAGCAAGTTTTGTGATTTGTGAAAAAGCTGTATAAAGGAAGAGTTCCTTAAATTTGCATTTAAGTTCACTCCCATGTCCAGTTATCCGTATTTTTGTCCAGGAATGTGCTTGAAAACTGCTAATTTTGTGTTGGTGTATTTGTTAAAAAACATCAGTCATATGAATTATTACAGCATATATATATATATATATATATATATATATATATATATATATATATATATATATATATATATATATATGTGAAGGATGCATATAAGTTGGGAAATTTGCATTTGTAGTTGTTCAATGACTGTATTTAATGCAGCGTTTATGTTTTGTGACTCGTGCCTGAGAATAAAGGATTGGTTAAGATGGTAAACAGTAATGAAAGGATTGTTTAAAAATTTATCGTAAAGAAGTGTAGCTGTGTTTTTGTTGAGGAAAATAATTGAAGTTGCATTTCTTTTTTGAATGGAGGAAAATTGAGTCGAGGCTGTAAGCATCTTCTTGGAACCAATTTTAGTACAGGGAGGGAGGGAGGGAGGGAGGGAGGGAGGGAGGGAGGGAGGGAATTTTAGTACAGAAAATTGAAATTTATTTTATGATGTAGTGAAAATTTGAATCGCAATAATCATTATTAGTATACTATTTGTTTTTGTTTGCTGGTATATTTATTCAACGGTGGAAATCCGTGTCACTTGCTTTTGTCACTTCCAAAGTCTTTTCATTAGCACCGTATGCATCTATGTGCATCGGGTGAGTAGTTAAACGAAGGCTGCCTAAATGCTAATTAAACGAAGGTTAAACTCTTGCGTTGGGTCGACACTTTGCTCAAACAAACATGTTTTGCTCCGGCCTCCCTGGAATGGAATATATATATAGTCCATTTCTTAACTCACCTTGTTGAGCTCACCTCGAGCTCACTTTTTTTTTTTTTTTTTTTTTTTAAAAAACATAACTAATAAAAAATATATAATAATTTTTGGAATTGAAAGTTGTTTTTAAAAAAGTGTTTTTGGTACATATAACAAAACAGTGTTGTTATACATTTTTTATTAGTTATGTTTATTTTTATAAAAAAAAAAGGCAGGGTGAGCTCAATAAGAGTGAGCTTAAGATCTTTACTCTATATATATATATATATATATATATATATATATATATTAGACGGATTTCAATCTGTGCTCTTAAATAATTTTTTTTATTAAAATTACGTAATTTTGAAGATTTTTTTAAATATTTTCTCTTTTTTTTTTTTGCAAAAAGGTTAAAATAATTAAAACACAGACTAATAAAATACTATATCTACACTTTTTTTTTCCTGGTTGATAAAAAAACAGTAGAGTAATAGAAGAACAGCAATTTGACATGTGAAATTTGAAACCTTATCCGAGCGAGCGAGCGAGCGTCTTTTACGCTCTGTTTCTGAGTTTTAAAATGGACAGAAAAGAAAAGAAATGGACGGAAAATTTAAGTTTTCTTTCCCATTTTTATATTTCTGAGTTTTTTAATAAACGGAAAAGAAAAGAAATAGATAAAAAACTTGGCTACTTTTCCTGCCAAAGTTTTCCGTCCAAAATTGGCATGATTTGGACGGAAAAAAAATTAGAATAAGTAATATTTTTATAATTCCTATATTATCCTCAACTTTTAATATAATAAATTTTAAATTACAACTTATGTCCTCAATTTTAAATTTTCTATTTTTTTCTATTAAAAACTCAGAAACAACACAAAAAAAAATTTTAAATTTTTTATTATTTTTTTTTTGTTCTAATTTAAATTTTTTTTTTTCTGTTCAAAATTCAGAAACAGAGCGTCGTCTTGGTTTTTGGCAAAAAGAGGGCTGTAGCGAAATAATTTAGCGAGGCTACCCAGAACCCCACTTCCATGATTTTCAATCTACTGGGACCCAATTTCCAACGAACCTCCAAACGGAGACATTCCGGTCGCTTGTCGCTTTGGTTTTTCCATTTCCATTTCCATTTCAAACTCTAAACGCATCTTCTCCATCGAATCTGTTTCTTCTTCAATCCCATTACCATCACTTGAGTTTTTTAATCTCCCAATTTCCTCAACTTGGTTTCCTTTGGTCTCCACTAAAATCATCTCTTATGTTTGTGAGATCCTAAACTATAACAAGTTCTTTGCGCCAAAAGATCGAACATATAAATGGCATCATTGGCTTCTCTTCCGTTTTCGGTTGACACTGCCATGGAAAGTTCTATTCTTCTTCATAGTGGGAACTATCGTCGACCAATGTTACCAGTATCTGTTTGTCGCCCTAGAAAATCTCTTGATTTTTGCACTTCAAATGATTTGACAATTGGCTCTTTCAAAGTTATGGGTGATGACTCGTCCAAGTGGAAGATCAAACGTCTGAAGGCAACGGGAAAGGGCTCAGGGGAAGTTGAGGATGGGGAAGATCCAGAGGATGCTCTTCAGGCCACAATTGAAAAGAGCAAGAAACTCCTAGCCGTGCAAAGGGACCTACTTGATCAGGTTTTTCTTACTATATTTCTTCCTTCAGTGAATCTACTAATAACTTTTTCAGTTTTCACTACGTTATAATTGTTTAGTTTGTGTGGTTATTATATTTTACCGGTACAATTTAAGGGTGTTTGGTAATACTTTGGATATCTGAAATGTGCTGAATTGTGGGTTCATTTGCTATTCTTTAGACAAGTTGAGCTGTTGGATCTCTGTTGTTAAGAGTTCAGTAGGTTTATTAGTCCAAGCTCCTATAATTCTTGGTTAAAATCAAGTCTCATCGAATTTTGATAGCCTAAAATCTTTACAGGGTTACTATATGTTTCTCACCGAGTAGAAAACAGGTTTATCCACTAGTCTCTTAAGGGTGTGTATATGTTTATTTCCTTCTTTTTGTAGCAGCCTTTGGTCTAAATCACTCATCCACTTTGACCCTGCTAACTCCTCAAATAGATAAACTCGTTATGATTAACTAGCAGGCTGGCAGGCTCTGGTCTAAAGAACATTTGGCTGTGTGCAAATTTGAATCTATGGCTTAGTTTTGTTCTTACCAATTCTTTAATCTCTCCAAATTCCTACTTTAGGTTTTGGTACTTGTGGCTGTGTGGAGTTCAACTGGTCAGTCTAATTCAATTTCCTTATCTTATACGTCTCTTTTCATCATGTGTTGAAGAAAATGCACTTGCTCAACTTCATTTCGGATTGCAGATTGCAGGAAGAAGGAAACTGGTTTCATCTATAAATAGTAGCATGATTAATGCAAAAGGCGATGGAGTTTCTTTAGAAGACGGGGATGGATCTTTTTCAACTATAGATATTGCTTCAAATGATGTTTCCGATACTTATGAACACTATAATCAGGGTTTTCTATCTAGTAGTAGTGTTAATACAACAGTAAATGAGTTGCAGGAAGATCTATCCCTAGCTATCAATGAAGATTTATTTGAAGATGCAAAACAACATGAAAAAGGATTGCCCCTGAAAAGCTCTTCGGATTTGGATTCCTCCAAACAGTTGATAGTCACTGCTTCAAAGGTCGTAGTCTCCGATAAGGTGCCTGCCTTTCTTTGGGCTTCCACTGCCACATCAAGTCTGAAGCATGAGAGTTATGAAAATTTGAAAGAATCACGTGTAGAGGAGACCGGTCATGAAGCAAATGCTCCCAAATATGAAGATGTAAAGCCCCCTCCATTGGCTGGGGTTAATGTGATGAATGTTATATTGGTTGCTGCAGAATGTGCCCCTTGGATTAAAACAGGTACTCTCGTTAAAATAGTACTGGCTGCTTATGCACAGATGTCCTAGTGAAGAGGTCTCATATCCTCCATTTGTAAGAAGTAACTATATTCTAGTGGAAAGTAAGAAACCAATATGCGTATTTTATTTGTTTCTAATATTCTTTCCTTTTCCCTTGAAGATGACTGGAGAATGAACCGGCTAATATTCAGTGAAGTAACAAGTTTGGTGTACAGTTTATGATTCCCTTGGGGAATATAAGAGAAATTAAGAACAAATCTTAGAGGAGAGAACATATGTAAAAAGTATGAGAAAGATTAACTGGAACTGTCCTTTTCAAGGTAAAAGTGATCACAATAAAAAGAAATATAAAGAAAATATTGATGTTTATCCATTTTACCATGAAGCTGGGGGTTATAAACTTACAGTCCCTTTTGTGGCGTTGGCGATCTAATTTATGATCTATTTACCTTTTGTGTTGCACGTTCTCTTGGTTGTTTTCCAAGTTTTATGATTTACACTTATATATTTGTTTTGAAGAAATTGAAATCTCGCAATAATATATAAATAGATACATAGCAAAATATTATTAGTGCCTATTGTAAGCCTTCAAGCCTATATATATATATATATATATATATGTATATATATATATATATATATATATTTGTGTATGTACATTTTTATTATTTTCAGTGCAACTATAAGAATAACTTTCAAAGAGTTCTCTTAGGTGGGCTTGGAGATGTTGCTGGGGCTTTACCAAAGGCGTTAGCTCGGCGTGGGCACAGGGTTATGGTAATTTTGTAATATCTTTATTGTTAGCAACATAGTGGTAGGGTAAAGTATATGGTCAAAGTTAAAATTGGACTGTAAAAATTTCAACTTAGGCAATTATTTAGGCTTCACTGGACTGTGTGTATGTTTCTATTCGCATCAATTTCAGTCGTGTCAATGATAATATTCTTATTAAGTTGATCTTTATTCCATTAATGTGTATTTCTGACAATATGATGAAGTTGACTTCTGTCAAATTGAAAGACATTTAATTTGATTAGGGAATTATGAAATGAAAAGCAGATAAAAACAAAAATATGGACATGATCGACACATTATTTCTTTAAGATACAAAATTTGGATATGTAGAGGATACCACAGGATGCACGCACACGAATATTACTCATTTTATTATTGATAATCTCAACATTCTATTCATATTCCTTTACTGAAGTCTTTCGTTGGTCATAATCTTGATTGATATACTATTTGTTTTATTTTTTATTTTTGAAAATAATATTTGTTTGGCATAAAAGAATTTAAAAAAGTTATATCTTAGATTCAGAATTTGTTTATGGATCTGTAACGAGTATTCAAGAATATGTATGAAGTATCGGTATTCGTCGATTCGATACCTGTCCAATATGAATATGTTGCGATCTTAGAAATGTTCATACTTCACAAGTGGCCAAGTCATGAAGAACTTTCAAGTGACACACCTTACACCGTTTATAACCTATGAGTTTTTCTATTTAATTAGTTTATCATATTTATTGATTATGATATATATATATGGAAACTTATAGGTCGTGACACCTCTCTATGGCAATTATGCTGAACCTCAGAATACAGGGATCAGGAAAATGTATAAGGTAGATGGGCAGGTATGCGACCTATTGAAGCACTTGATGTGCCTCATTTTGTACTATAGTATGATCTACTTAACTAAATTTTTATTGAAACAGTGACAAAGTATGGTTTTTGTAGGATATGGAGGTGACTTACTTCCAAGCCTATATTGATGGGGTGGATTTTGTGTTCATTGAAAGTCCTAAGTTTCGGCATATAGGAGACAATATATATGGAGGGAATCGTACGGTAAGATATTTTGAAACTAGCTCTAACTAATCTTCATGACAGAGTCTGGCTGGTTGATGATCTCAGATTTTCTAATCAATTGGCATCACTCATTATATACTGTGGTCTCTTGCCTTAAACCCCTCATTGTTTGCCTCCCACTAGAATGCATATCTTTCAAGTTTCAAAACTTTGATGTATTTAACCTTTCACTTTCCTAGAAATTTTACCTTCACCACAACTTAATGTTGAAGAAGAGTAATCAATCTCCCATTACATGTGTTCTTCCAGGCCACATCTTGAATCTGTTTACTGGAAGTTGCATTACCTGATATGTACTAGTTAGACCATAGATCTATATATTATAGAGTATTTGGCTATTTGGTAAAATCTGGTCTAGTGGGAATAATGTCTTCATTATTATTTTTCTAAGCTTCTTAACATAATTTTGTTGCTCACTCTCGCAGGATATTTTAAAACGCATGGTTTTATTCTGCAAAGCAGCAGTTGAGGTATGACTTAAGCTGTGCCATGTTACACATATTTTTCCAGGATAGCCATTCAGATTACTTTGTTCTTGTTAAATAAGGTCATGAGTGGTTAATGATATACATTAAAGGAATGCTAAAAAATAAGTATACAGTAAAATGAGAGACGATGAAATTTGATTAGCATTAATTGTTGGATTTGTGACAAGTCCAGTAATAGCTTAACTGTTTGTTCCACACTTCGCATGCACTTGTTCAATTTCTTGTACACTTTCTGATATTCTGTAATGCCATATAAAATGGAGAACTGGTGATTTTCAGGTTCCTTGGTACGTTCCATGTGGTGGGGTCTGCTATGGAGATGGAAATTTAGTTTTCATCGCAAATGATTGGCATACTGCCTTGTTGCCAGTCTACCTAAAGGCATATTATCGTGACAATGGATTGATGAAGTATACAAGGTGCATCCTTGTGATTCATAACATTGCCCACCAGGTTTGTTCCACAATTTTTATGAGCTTGTCTCTTTTTTATTTTGTCAAATATTGCATAAATCCGCGTTGAGCTACTTGTGGTAAATCTTCTCTAAATTTGTGCTGACTGATTCAGTTTGATTTTTACTTTTACTATTTTCTGTACTGTTTTAATAGGATTTACTATTATTTGTCTGCGATACCTCGCATTTTTATTAGTCGCTGCCTTCATATACTTGTACCTACTGGACATGCCAACCTATTGAAATTTTTAGGATTTGATTATATTTGTATGCGATACCTCACATTTTTACTAGTCCCTGCTTTCATATATTTGTACCTGCTCATGCCAACCTATTGGAGTATTTATCCTTCTATAACTGCTTACGCACTATTGGAGTGCTGTATCTTACTAATTTAATAATGCTTACCCTCCAGTTATGTTTTCACCTGAACTGTTGAAAACAAAGGAACATATAAAATTGCATAAAGTTTGACCTCACTGGTACGAGATCTATTCCTATAATGATGCATCTATTTCCAAATCATGTTTGGTTTTCTCTAAATGTGTCCTTGAATATTTAATTGTTAAGCTTCAAACACAAAGCAACCACCATAAAACTGCTGTTGTCAGTTGAATTTAATATATATTGTCTCAATCTTCTTTAAACCATATACTTGTATTTTTAATTCTCTTTATCTTGTAATGCTTTTACACTGCATCCATCTTGTAATGCTTTTTTACACTGCATCCAGGGTCGTGGTCCTGTGGATGACTTTTCCTTTTTGGATCTTCCACCACATTACTTGGACCTTTTTAGAATGTATGACCCAGTAGGAGGTGAACATTTCAATATATTTGCAGCTGGTTTAAAGACGGCAGATCGTGTTGTTACAGTAAGTCATGGATATGCTTGGGAGCTGAAAACACCTGAAGGTGGTTGGGGTCTGCATGGAATAATAAACGAGAACGACTGGAAATTAAAGGGAATTGTGAATGGGATTGACACGAAAGACTGGAATCCTCAGGTGGATATTCACCTGACTTCCGATGGTTACACAAACTACTTTTTAGAGTCCCTTCAGACTGGCAAGCCACAATGCAAGGCAGCATTACAGAAGGAACTTGGTTTTCCCATTCGTAGTGACGTCCCATTGATTGGTTTCATTGGGAGGCTTGACCAACAGAAAGGTGTTGATCTGATAACTGAGGCAGTTCCTTGGATGGTAGATCAGGATGTGCAGCTGGTCATGTTGGGCACTGGGAGGCCTGACCTAGAGCAGATGCTCAGGAAAATTGAGAATCAGCATCATGACAAAATTAGAGGATGGGTTGGCTTCTCTGTGAAGACTGCTCATCGGATAACTGCTGGTGCTGACGTATTGCTGATGCCATCAAGATTTGAGCCTTGTGGCTTGAATCAGCTTTATGCAATGTCATATGGGACTGTACCAGTTGTACATGCTGTGGGTGGATTGCGAGATACTGTGCAGCCGTTTAATCCTTACGATGAGTCGGGGGTTGGGTGGACATTTGATAGGGCTGAGGCGGGACAGCTAATCCACGCATTGGGAAACTGTTTACTGACTTACCGCCAGTACAAGAAAAGTTGGGAGGGGATTCAGAGACGGGGGATGATGCAAGACCTCAGTTGGGATAATGCTGCTGAGAATTATGAGGAAGTCCTTGTTGCTGCTAAGCACCAGTGGTGAGTTTTGGTGGAGTAGAATCGGGTGTGGGAAGTAACCATATGCATCTGATTATTCTATTCGGATTCATCTATACTGAAGCAATTCTGATGCACAGGTAATTTCTAGAAAAGGAACTGCAGTATTCTACTGGTTATCAAATATTGTGTACTGTTTCCTATTTCTGCAATGGTTAGAACAGTAACATGAATCCTTAGTTCCTTGACACTATTCATTTTATCCACCTATATATTGTCTTGTACAATAACCAAATTAATTTTTAGTCAACACCCAACCCCCCCACCCCCCTCCCAAAAAAAAAAAAAAAAAAAAGAAAAGAAAAAAGAAGGCAATTTCCTGAATCTTGTTTCGCCTAATTTTTGGGTTGAAATGATGGTAATTGTAACGTGTCGGTTGGTGAAGTGATTACTAAAATTGAGTTTGCAATCGTTTAGGTTTTATCTTATGTTGTTTGAAGGTAATAAAAAATCCATGGCCATCTTCATATTTTCCCTGTTTGAGTAGTTTTGCAAAAGGGCGTATTTTGGAAGTAGCGTAATATCTATTTATTAAAATAAAAAAAGTTATGTCTGTTTAGTTAAGATGTTAGTATATTTCATGTTAGTTGTACTGTACATATGTATGCATGTATGTTTGTTATGAAAAGAGTCCTCCTGTCTGTCTGCCGCACACGTGGTGGTGGGAGATCAACTTTTCTCTTTTTACCCTTTTAAATAAATAAAGCAGGCGAACAGCAGCCACTAAATAAACTAGATTCTTGAGCTGTTTCCTTTCATCCAGGAGCTGAAGCACACGTGTAACAAGACAGACACGTGAACACACCTGATACGGTTTTTCTCACTTTTTTACTAGTACTACCTTTTTAGGTTGGAAAATGGTCTGACGGGGTGCGCAGTTTACTGAATTAAGGGTCAATGTGGGGTCCATTTACAGCCTATGTAGATGTTAATGTATGGATGATTTTAACAACAAAACACCTCGGCCTTGGTTTTTTCTCCTCGGCAAATACTCACTCGAAGACAGACAGGTGGAGGAATTTATTTTTATTTTTAAACCCAAGGAAATCGCCAAATACATGTATAATTGAAAGAAGATAGTAAATCAAATACTCTACTAAAAAATTACTACTTTAATTGTCTTCTTTAGACACCGTTTTTGACTTGAGAAACTTCGTAAACAAATTTGAAACCTAAAAATGAATATAAAATGAGATTAATATGTAAAGTAACATCAACTTTTACTTAAAACTTTTCACCAGAAAATAGAATGCACGTTGATAAAATTATGATACATCATTAAAATAAAAAATAATAAAATTTTTAAACTATAAATATTAAAATAAAAATGATATATATTATGAATATTTACGTCGATATTTCGATTGTCAGATATTATTGGTAATATTTTAAGAGATGTGTATAATAAGTATAAAAATTATACTCCCTCCGTCTCAGGATAAAAGTTCTGATAGACTTTTAACGCATATTAAGAAGAGGAATGAAATGACAAAATTGCCCATAATAATATGTCATTAATTATTTTCAATGTAGGTGAGAGAGTGACTTTTTAGCTATTCAATTCAAAATATTCTCTCTCCATACTTATTAAATATGGAGAGAGAATTAGAATAAGAAAAGTATGAGATATTTAATATTACGGGCATAGTAGAAAAAAATATGTAAAAATTTAGTTATTAAAAAAAATGAACATTTAATATGAGACTGTTAAAAATAATAATAAAGATTTTTATAATGGGACAGAGAGAGTAATTTTTTGTATGACCACTATCTCTTTATCTCACACGCACTAACTAAGAAGTAAAAAAAAAAAAAAAAACTTATTTTATGTATTAACTTAACATTCTTGGATACTCTTCCTTTTGGTTTACAACCCATGAATCACGATGCCTAATTTAAAATTATTAAATTAAGATTACTTATCCGGATGGATGTCTAAAATAGTAAATAAAAAAGAAAAGATTACTTATCCGGACTATGTGACTGACTAGATGAAAAGAAGCAGCGAGTTAATACTATTATATTGGGTGGGAGGGAAGGAAGGAGACTCCGAATTAAAGCACAACCATTCTCGTCCACATAAAACCTCAAAAAGCAAATATTCATACATTTTATTTTAGAATACTACTCCAGTAAAAAGTACGGCGACTTTTTGTAAAGGAAAAAGGGGTAGCCGAGGAATTGCTTACTCATCTCCACTTTATGCATCAACTTGTGAAATTGAGAAACCAAAAGTGGAGCGAGAGTGCAGATCTCAAGACCACATAGAACTTGTGGCTCACAATTGATTTCTCCTGCTGACGTGGCTCTCCGCACCTGGTTAGACTACATCAAGAAAATGTACAACAAACCAAATACTCATGTACTATCTCTCTCTCTATCGGAATTCGGAGTCCCAACATCCCCAACCCAAATCATCCAATCCAACTCAGTGACTGGCCCAAATCCCTAAATCTCCGGATTTATAGTGTCTCTCTAAAGTTAGTATCCTTCAATAACGGAAGACTAATGTCGGAAGCCAAAGATCCTGCAATAAAGCTCTTTGGAAAGACGATTCAGCTGCCGGAGATTGTGGCGCCGCCGGGGGGTTCTGGTGGGGTTAATCCGTCTTCTTCTGCTGAAGCTCCTCTACATGACGGTCCACCTAGTGAAGATCGTCGTTCGTCGCCCAATTCTTCAACTGAGGAACATAACTCGGACGGAGTCGGGGAAGACCAAGAAGCAGAGAAGGTATGGTTTGGATTGATTGTTTTTAGTTATAAAAATGACCCATTTCTTCAAACATGGAAAGGAATAATGGGTCGATCTTTGTTTTATGTAATTTGATAAATCTTTGACTTTGGCTTAAAACCCTGTATTTGGAAATTTAGGGTGTAATTTGGGTTTTTGAATGAAGTAGTTTTCTCAATTAAGATGGAAAATACTATAAAGCTTTGTGCTGAAAACTAGAATAATTTGGTACGTGTGGAAAGTAATTAAGGTTTACTCTATATGAGCTCTCCTAATTTGTAGTTATACTTTTTAGGTCCTCTTATGGATTAGTTCTGAACAATCACAACGTTTCAAGCAGTAGTCCCGATCTGCATACTATATATAGAAATTGTTTAATGTCTTCAACAGTTGAAGTTGATTATAATTTCCTCCATACACTTGATTGAGTTCTTTTTCATTCTTTGGCTCCTGTGTAGTTTGGTTTTTGCAGTTTTGCTGTTAAGGATTTGTTTGACTTGTGTAGTTATTAAAATAATTTGCTCGTAACCTGCTTGCTCTTTACGGATTATTTAGAAATTTTGATAGAGATAACTCTTTGTTTTTTTACTGTAATTGGGAAGTTTTGTTTGGATTCTATATTATGGCTCATGATTTTAAAGGGAATTTGTTGTGTCTTTTGTTTCATGAACTTAAGAAGTTGATCAAATTTTCCCTGTATGAGTTTATGATAATTGACTTTGTACTGCAGATAGTTGTGATATGCTTTTCTTTATTAAATTTTGGTGCTGTTTCTACTGTTGTTACTACACTCCCTGAAATGGGAGGAGGATGTTTGGGGTTATTCTCAATTGCGTCCTAAATAAAGAACTGTGTCAATTTCTTGTTGATCTTCAATTAGATGAATTGGTTGCGGCTCAGTATGCTACAAATCCCGTCTTGTTCATTTCTACATTTTCTTTGTGCCCTTTTAGATTGTCATGAGACTGAGTAGAAAGAATGACACTATAAATACGATAGTGGAGAGTTTAATCCCTCCCTTGTTATTACAGTATTTAATATTAATATTTCATTCTCAGATTTATCTTGCTTAACAGCTAATCTAAAGCTTGGCTGAGATGAATTGAGTTCTGATTTTTGAACGAAAAAAGTAAAAATTTATATCGAATTCAATTCTTTAAGTGGATTAGTTTCTCGTTATCTGTTCTTGTTATTCAAATTAGATGCACGCATTTTTTATACTGAATTTATTTGTCATATTGCAAGAAAAGAAAATCTAGCCAATGATTTATCAATTTAGTAGTTACCCTTGTCATTCTATAGAACTCTTTGGCAGGCTAATTCTAACACTTGAACGGATTCATTTCAGGATATGACAGCGGAATCACTGACCGATACTAAAGAGGAGGATGAAGCCCAACCTATGATGTCGGAGGAGTCTAAAGATCCAAATACAACTCCAATTGTAAACGAGAACACCAAACCACGTGATAGTGAAGCTGCAGATGTGGATGATCCAAACACTGAAGAAGCACAGAGTGAGACAAGTAATTCACAAGAGAAGACACTGAAGAAACCAGACAAGATACTCCCATGTCCCCGTTGTAATAGCATGGAAACTAAATTCTGTTACTACAATAACTACAACGTTAACCAACCCCGACACTTTTGCAAGAATTGTCAGAGATATTGGACAGCTGGGGGGACTATGAGGAATGTGCCTGTAGGTGCTGGTCGCCGCAAAAATAAGTACTCAGCCTCTCAATATCGCCATGTAGCCGTCTCAGAAGCTCTTCAGAATGCCCGAGTAGATCTTCCAAATGGAATCCACCATCCTGCTCAAAAGACCAATGGTAATGTCCTTACATTTGGCTCCGACACACCCCTCTGTGAGTCGATGACTTCTGTTCTGAAAATATCTGGAAAGACAATGCTGAATGGCTCACAGAATGGCTTCCACAAACCAGAAGAAGTCAGAATTCCTGTTTCTTACGGACCTGGAGAAATTGTGGATGATTACTCAAGTGGATCTTCAGTCACCGCACCAAATTCAAAGGATGAGGTTGGTAAACCAGGGTTACAAAATCCAGTAATTCAAAGTTGTCAAAGCTTCCCGCCTCAGTTACCATGTTACCCTGGTGCCCCTTGGCCTTATCCATGGAATACAGGTCAATGGAACTCTCCTGTAACCCAAGTATCCCCACCTGGTTTCTGCCATCCTGGTTTTCCTATGCCATTCTACTCATCTGCTCCTTATTGGGGTTGTAATGTACCAGTACCAGGCCCTTGGAACGTCCATTGGCTTTCCCCTACAAATTTGTCTCCAAGCCAAGCTGCTCCTTCTTCTGTTCCCAATTCCCCAACATTAGGAAAACATTCAAGGGATGAGACCATGCCTAAATCAACTGGCTCCTTTGATGAGGATTCAGTAAAGGAGAACAATCCCGAGAAGTGCCTTTGGGTCCCAAAAACATTGAGAATTGATGATCCAGGAGAAGCTGCAAAGAGCTCTATATGGGCGACATTGGGGATAAAAAATGAAAGAGCCGATGTAGTTAGTGGAGGAGGCCTCTTTAAGGCTTTCCAATCAAAAGAAAATGAAAAAGGTCATATCTCCAACCCCTCCTCAGTACTACACGCCAATCCCGCAGCAATGTCCAGATCACAAAGCTTCCGTGAAAGCACATAAGCAGGTAGGTATGTTTGTACAGTTCTATACGACTTGTGGCAATGAAAGGACAAGGCCATTGATTCACAAAGTTGTGCTACAATTTTGTGCATGGATGTCCGCCGTTCTGATTCGTTAGCCCCGAATGTAAAAAACAGTTTTTGCATAAAGATCATCAGCTGGGAGCAAGAGCAGGGGAATCCTGCACCGTCTTTTCAACAGGGGAGATACAATTGATTAGTTTAAATAGCCAGTAGCCACTGACTTCTACTTCTCTTCAGGTAAAAGATTAAATAGTTGGGTCTTGATTTCAGATGGATGGTTGTTTCCAGTTTTGTGTTCAAAAATTAATATGTAGAGAGCATAACAAGTTTTTGTACCATAAGCCATATGCGTGCCGTACTATAAATTTGGGGAAAGTTCCAACTCTTTATGTAATAACTACTACTTTTGTTCTTAATAATTCCCATTAAATATTAATGATCGATGTCTTGGTATTTTCTTTACATAGAATTTTCATAGCAAAACATCTTTAAGTTCACTGCTTGTTTCGAGGAAAACAAGTTCAAACACGTTATCGATGCAAATAAATCTGATACTCAAAAGATCCATTAGATTAAGGTCCAGAATCTTGTTACAAGATCTTTGTCTAGGGATTAAAATTGAGTTTATTTATTTTATTATGAGAAGTTTTTTTTTTATGTGAAGTTTGTTTGTGAGTTTATTTTGATTCTTGACATTATAATATACTTAATTATAAAATTATATATATTCCGAGATTTTCATTAAAAAACCCCTGAATCTTAATTAATGTCTCATCTTGCATGCCAATTATATTGTCATATGCGAGATTCATGCTTTGATTAGTGTACGAATCTATTCCAAATTTTATTTTATTCATAGTCAACTCATTAGTCCAAGTATAATAATTTGATAGTCCATATTTTTTTTTGTGATTTTCATATTTTCTTGGTCCTAAATTTTAATATTTACAAAACTCAACAACTAAGTTCGTAAAATGAATTAAACAATTCGAGCTAAATTTGTAATTGCTCGATTAAAAGTTCCAATTCGAACTCGACTCGAAATATAAACGATTTAAATACGAATAAATTTTAAAATTCAATAAATTACTCGAATCTCTTCAAATTGTAATTTTCTATTAATATTCGGATCATATTCGTTCAAAAAGTTCAAATTTCTCGTACTCGTTTCGAGATCGTGCTTGACTCGGTAGCTAAACGAGAGTCAATCAAACTTTATTTCATATTCGATAAATTTTATGAACCAAATCTGAGCAGCTGAATATTTGTTTCGACTCAATTCATTTACACTTTTATCAACTCCTCAAAAATTAAGTTTCTCACAAAATTTTAGTACATATTTATTATTATAAAGATAAAAGGTATCATTTATTATTAAGAATTGAGTAAAAATAAAAGTATTATTAAAGATACTAAGAATTGAGCAAAGAAAAGTATTATTAAAGATACTAAGAATTGAGCAAAGATAAGAGGAAAAAAACTTAACGTATCATTTGGTACTAAGAATTGAGCAAAGATAAAGAAAAAAAAAACTTTTGGGGTACTAAGTCACCAAATTTTTTCAAGTAAATTTAATAGTTCTACAAGTTTTTCTCTTATATGAGTTAGACCACACTTATTATTCATGTGAGGAAAAATTTATGAAACTATCAAATTTACTTATGGAAATTCATAAAATATTGCTCAAATATGTCATATTTAAAACTTAGTTAATAAGTCATTTCTAAGCTCTCGTACTTTGCATGAGTTATTGTTGGTCATATTTCGCTATCAATATATGCGTACAAGTATACACGGTCAACAAGTAATAAAGAGTAAGTAGAGTATCGTTCCCACAGAAAATTATTTAACAAAAATCACAGAGCACTAACCCGTAATCAACTTAATCTTATTTAAACGAATGATTTAGTATTTTGAATTAAAGTAATTAATTAAACTAATACTAACTATCCTTAGAATGAAACTAGATAATGAAGACTTGATACTATAATTTCACTTATTGTTTCATTTAAATTAATACACTTCCTGTTAAATCAAATTAATTATATCGGATTGTTAATCAAGAAGATGAAGGTAAAATATGTCCATCTCTCGATGTACCATATCCATATCACACTAAATTCACAATTGATAGAATGAATGTGAACACCCTAATTAACTAACTCACTATATCTCTATGTGAATTACAATTAAAGAAGGTTGAAGTGCAAGTTCTAAACAGTTTGCATGCGGTGCATAGGCATAGCTCTGTCCTAGGCACGAATTATGAATTCCATCACCGTGTAGAAGACACAAACACATGCTATTATGGTAAGATCTAAACCCATAATTCATCTCTCAATTTTATATGAATTATCACGATAATTGATAGCTAGACAATTAAGCAATTGAATACAAACCATAATAGACAATCCAATAATGATTAACAATACTAACAAGGAACATATCAAAGTAAACTACACAACAAGATCCATTATAATCTCAAAATAAAGTTTAATTCATGATTGAAGTGAAATCCAATATCCACAATTGTTTATTCATTGAAAAATAACAATTAGAAGTAAGAGAAAGTAGGAATTAAGAAATGCAAATCTGATCTCTCTTGCTTCAGTTTTGAATTTCCAATACTCTCAAATTGCTTCAATCTTCAACTCTAATCTAATCTACGGTTTTATCTAATCTACTATAATCTAACCTAATCTAAATAGAAAAGTAGAATTTCTAATAATGATATATACAAGATGATGATCCCAAAGGAAGGAATATATGTTTACATACTGATATCCTTCTATATATAAGTCCTAATTGACCCCTACTTCAAGCTACAACTCAATTGATCCATTAAATGAAAGTCAAATTGCTAGTCAAACTAGTTTGGGCGCAGTTGCGCTCCCCCATAGGCCATTTAGGGCACAGTTGCGTCGTACACCAGATCTGTTGCATTATCCTTTTGTAGAACGGTCATAACTTTTGATCCGGGATGAGTTATGGAGCCTGACACCTGTCAAATCGAAAATCTCGACGAGCTCTATAACTTTCATTCTTTGAGATTTGAGAGATAATGGACAGATGAAGGTTGAAATTGGGTTGAAAGTGATTGCTATGTAAATGAATGACAACTCCAAACTTTGAGGTTTAACGTCCGTTGATACAAAGGTCATAACTCTCGCATCCGAATTCCGATTGGGATGATTCAAGATGTTCTGGAAAGCTAAAAAGTAGCTCTACATTAAAATTCAAATTCCAAGCCAAGAACATGAAATGAACTTGAAAGCCCAAACGATGTCCGGATTGCATTTCCTTACTTTTTCATACCAATAGTCGCTCACACAGTTCCCAAGCATAATCTACAAAATAAACACAAAATGCATGAAAAGTAACTATGAAACATAGTGTTTACGCTTGACGAAATCACCAAAACAGCAGGCCAAAATAGCGCCAACGGTTGATGGAATAATTATTGTGAAATCAAACTCACGAAACACACTCACATAAACGTAAATTAATAAATATAAAGTATGAACACAAGAATTACGTGGAAACCCAATTAGGGAAAAACCACGGAGAGAGAGTAATTCACTATAATAATATTGAGAGTACAAGTTGTATATTTGTGTTGTTGTCTTTTTTTTTTCTTAAACCCTAGCTTGTAGCCATATATATAGAAGTAACCTCCACCTGCATCCAACTAGGAAAATGATTCCTTATCCCCCCAAATAAGGGAATATAATCCTAGTTTAATAAGGACTCTTCCACTATCATAATAAATACATATGGGCCATCACCAGATCCGGACCATTAAATAGATTGGGCTGTAGCCCAAATAATCACACTCCAACATTGCCCCCCAGTCTCTTATTTATAAGGAACTTATAAATGAGAGAGTATACAAATTTATCCCAATAAAACGACCATATTTGCCTGAACTCCATGTGCCGAACTAAAATTGTCGGCTCCCAATATCGCTGCCCTACTCCTCTTGTTCACTCATAAGATAAATAAATAATTTATTACTACCGAAGATATAAAGAACCAACCTTATACCAACCGAACCAACCTTATCCCTACCGAAGATATAAAGAACCAACCTTATCCCAACCGAATATATATAGAGAACCAACCTTATCACAACTGAACCAACCTTATCACAACCGAATATATAGAGAACCAACCTTATCACAACCGAACCAACCTTATCCCAACCGAATATATAGAAAACCAACCTTATCACAACCGAACCAACCTTATCACAACTGAATATATAGAGAACCAACCTTATCCCAACCGAATATATAAAGAACCAACCTTATCCTAACCGAATATATATAGAGAACCAACCTTATCACAACCGAACCAACCTTATCACAACCGAATATATAGAGAACCAACCTTATCACAACCGAACCAACCTTATCCCAACCGAATATATAAAAAACCAACGTTCGGACAACAACCAGAGGATGGCGTTGGCCTAAATACATAGACGAATTGATCAGACAACAAAGAAGCAAATAAAGACATATATACAAATGAGGATAAATACCTGAGTCTGGGCTCGGAGATAGGTAACCAGAAAATCCTCTGATGAAAAGTTCTTGAACCGCTCATCGTCACCGGAAAGCTTGAATTGATCAAGCAAATGGAAAGGAAATTTGTCAGCTGGGCTCTTCGGCCAACAGGTAGTTGGTGATCCTCCGGAAGAGCTAGCTTTGGATTTCAGGGAGGAAGCTTGGATCGGGGCAACGACCTCCTCGGCTTGGGAGGGCCCTTCGATCAACCGCGGCTTCTTCGAAGCAGGTTCCGGAAGCTGATCTTCTGTACCCTCCGAATCTTCGGCCACTGTCACTATGGTCGGAGGTGGGGGAGTTGGTTTGAGAACAGGCTTCGGCGGGGCCACAACGATGGCCTTGGGGGGCGCTCGAACAGAAGACTTTTTCTTTGACTTCTTTAACAAAGCCATCTTGTCGGCCCCCTTCATCTGCAACACACTTTTCGTGGAAGCATCAGCCTTGGGAGACTCGGGAAGAGGACCGGTTGACGATCCGACAGACATCTCGGCAATAAGAACAGCCTCGTCTGAAGGAGAGTCATCAGCGGCTGGGAGATGGATGGGCTCGACGAGGATCGGCAGTGGGGACAGGGCCACTTCAGTATTGTTAGGCTTGAAGATGGTCACTGCAACATAAAATAAAAGGATCATTAATAGAGTCGAAGCAAACGATCGGGAGAATAAGAAGACAGGGTCGGATAGAATAACTTACAGCCGTGTTCGTAGAGCTAGGATTCGTTGGACACGATCCCCAGACCCCAGTCGGTCTGCTTCAGAAGGGCGTAAAACTTCTTGAAGGCTACCGAACGACTCTTCGGAAATTTGTTGACCTTCATGGGGACGTCTTCGGGACCGGCCCAGTTGGGGAGTAGGTTGAGATCGGTTCCCCTCATGAAGAACCATTGCGAATGCCACCCCTTGTTACTGGATGGAGTCTTCACGAAGGTGTCCCGTCCAGGAACACGGTTCAGATGGCGTAGGCCGGGCTCTTTTGACCGATCAACCGAGAATAGGACGAAGAAGAAGTCCAGCCCGGGGGTGATGCCAGCCTCCTGGCAGAGGGCGATGAAGCTGATCAGCTGGATGTAGGAGTTGGGAGCCAGCTGGGAGAACCCGATCCCTACCAGGCAGAGGAAAGAAGAGATGAATTCGTGGAGGGGGAACCGAACCCCGTACCTTAGGGCATACAGGTGGACGGCTACCCAATAGCCCTCGGGTCGGTGGTACATCCTCTCGCTGACTTCGGGAACCCGAAGCTTATATTCTTTGGGGATGTTGAATAAGCTTCGGATGTCCGACAGTTGAGAGGAGGTGATGGAAGATTTGGTGTTGATGACAGCGTAGTCGGTTTCCGAAGCGTAAAGTTGGCGGATTCGGGTTTCGGCATTCCCCACGGAGACTTCGACCGGAGCGGCCTCCAGCTCGATTTGGAGAAGGTCGCCGGAAGTAAGAGTGGAAGTGCCGGCTGCTGTGACTGGTGTGGGACGAGGATCGCTGGAATCAGCCATTTATGGCAGTTTGAAAAGAGGAAAGGTACAAGACAAGAGTTTAGAGGGGAAATGGTACGGATTGAAGAAATCTGGAGAAATGAGTATCTCACCGAAAATCGCCCTTGCCGGAAAAGTTTGACAGAGATTCAAAATATTGAAGGCTCGAAAAAGTGACGGTGATGAATGTTGGGGAGCTTATATAGCCCGTCCGGCACAGCTTCCAAAGGCGGTTATTTATGGCAGGGGGGCCCAGTTATGAAAGAACGTGTACCAGCTCGCTGACCAAGGAGAAACCGCTTGGGTTCCCGAGACAACTCATCACTATGGCGTGACTATCCAAATTCATGTCCTTTCAAGTCTCCTGTCATAAACATCTTATAACAAGAGACTGGGGGGCAATGTTCGGGAGTGTTTTCCCGACCCTCTTTTGGGCTGAAGGCTTGGGCCGGGTCAAAGGAGATCGGGCTCGTATATTCGGAGATATAAGATCGGGGTCGGTTTCCCGATCCCAATAGGCCGGGGCCCCGTGTTCATCGTGAGGGTTGAGTTCGGGCCTGTTGGGTTTGGCTATTGGTTTGGGCCTGAGCATATGAGCAGTCCACGAGCAGAGTTGGTGTGACAAGGAGTTTACGTGATTAAGGGTATCAACCCTAATTATACACTAACAAGGCAACTCCAAAGGTAGTGGTGGAAAGGGACTCCACTTGCACCTTTTAAGGAGATTATGTTGGACCCAAATATGGTAGCTAACGTATTTAGGAGTCTTATGCTAAGTCGGAGGAGGATACCAAGGTGGTGGGAGCTCTATAAATTCAAGGCCAAGGCTACAATTAACGGGTAAGACCTACTTTGAGCACTAAACACATAACTTCCATTGTTAAACCTTGTAAACGGCCTGTACTTATTCTCACACCGGAGCTATCCCCCGGCGGCACGGCCGTCAAGCTTCTGTGTGATCTGTTATTGTGCAGGATTCAGCGCGTGGATTTTGTGATTGGACGCGCAGACGAAACTTGGCGTTAACATTAGCGCTAGAAGGAGGGCTTTGAAAGTGCTTCTTTGCAACCACAAATACTTTTCTTCGGTAGCAATCATGGCCAGCAAGGATAATATCGCTGTCTCGGAAAGAGCCAAGACCCAGCAGTCCCACCAAACCACTCAGGCGAGGGGGTCAGTGAAGGACCGACTGGGGTCTAAAGTCCAGGAGGTAGAGGAGATACCGGGCCATGATCTTCGGCGGAAGCTCTTCCCTGAGAGTCAACACACGCCTCATCAAGCGAGTCAGGCCGATGAGAGACATTCTCAAGCCCTCGTGAGGCGAGACCGAGGAGCAGGAAGCCGAGACCAACGAGAGTTTCTCTTGCAGAAGAAACTGGACCAGAACAAAGACGCCCTGTTGGCACTCCAGCTACAACAAGTGGAGTTGGAGAGACAGATTGCCAACATGGTCGGAGATCAAGAAGCGAGTTCCAGAAGGCGTAGGAATCGAAGCCGGTCCCGATCGCCTCGGCGGGGAGAGGCAAGAAGAGAACAGAGCAGGCACAGGAGTCGCTCTAGATACGGAAGGAGCAGAAGAAGGAGTCCTTCGGCCGGGCGCCGATCAGAACACCGAGGCAGGATGGGGCAAACGGAAAGGGAAGCGTCTCCTGACTATGGGAGGGACAAACCCCGATCGTCCCCTTATAAGGAAGGATCCGACCCCCTTACCCGAGGAGTGGCTGAATTAGAGAAATTCCTAGGGACAAAAAACTCGACGGGGACATCTTCGGCATGTTTAGGATCTCCCTTTTCACCCGAAATCAACCGGGTGATAGCCGATCCAGAGAAGAAGATGCCCCCGATGGAGACATATAACGGATTGGGAGATCCCTACGACCATTCGGATGGATATGATCGGCTGATGTCATACTATCGGCATTCGGATGCAGCCAAATGCCACATGTTTGCTACCACCCTCAAGAAGAGTGCCAGGGAATGGATGGGGACCCTGGCAGCAGGATCAATCGGATCATGGAACGATCTTCGTGAAAAATTCCATGCTCGGTTCGGAAGCAACCGAAGACGAGGGAAGATCACGACGTCCCTCATGCAGGTACGACAGAAATCAGATGAGACCCTAAGCCAGTACGTCAAACGGTTTCGAGAGGCAGTGGGATCGGTAGCGGAGCTGAATTCCCCATAAGCACTGGGATTTTTTACAACCGGCTTAGACATCGGGAGATCTAAAAAGCTGGTAAAGGATTTGGTGATTAACCCTCCGGCAGACTTGACCGAGGCCTTTCATCGGGCAGAAGGGTTCATCGCTATAGAAGAACCTTTGGGAAATTTCAAACCACCACAACCTTATGAGAAATCGAAAGACCGGGAAAAATCGACCTACCAACGTTCGGACAACAACCAGTGGAGATCAGACTGAACGGAAAAGAAAAACTACAACGGGGGAGGCTCAGGTAGCAACCGACCTCCACTACCCAACCGTAACGTCAGCAAGGTCTATACTCCCCTCACTGCGGATCGGTCAAAAATTCTGCAGGAGATGAAAAACCAACCATTCTACGAGCCATGCCCCAGGCGAACCAAGCCCGGAAGGCGAGGTCGGGATAAGTATTGTGAATACCATCAGAGTACCGGACACTTGACCGAAGCATGCGTCAATCTGATGGATATGATCGAGAAAAATGTCCAAAACGGACAACTGTTACAATATGTGGCAGGCCAGGGAAATGCAGAGGTGCCCCGAGAGGAGACCACAGATCAGATCCCGGATACCCAGACGCCACAGAACCCCCCAGCCCGAGGTGTAGTTGATGTCATTTCGGGGGGTTCCGTTAGACGGGTATCGGGAAGAAAAAGAAGGGGGACTCTGGAAGCAGTGCTATCTGTTGCGGGGTCAACCCCTAGAAAGGATCGGGCATATCCGGGAACGCCTATCTCATTTACGGACGAGGATTACCCGACGGATCTCATCGAGCCCCATGATGGTGCGTTGGTAATAACGGCTCAGGTCGGGATAGTGGATATGAAAAGAATGATGATAGATAACGGGTCTTCGGTCGACATCCTATATTCTCATGCCTATCAGAGGTTAGACCTACAAGGAAAGAAGATGGATTTGGGAGGAGAAGGACCCTTGTACGGATTTAGTGGAGATCCGGTGCTTGTGTCGAGCACCATCGAGATGCCAGTCAAATTCGGCACAGCACCTAATCAAGTTGAAATAGTGGTGAGATTTTTTGTCGTCCAAATAGACTCGGCATACAACGCGATCCTCGGAAGGCCTACCTTGGCAGCCCTGCAAGCAGTAACATCGATACCCCATTTTAAAATCAAGTTTCCAACACCGAACGGGATCGGGGAGGTAAAAGGAGACCTAGATATAGCCCGAAGGTGTTACCGAAACAGCTTGATTTCTTCAGGGGTCGGGGTCTGCAAACAGAAGCAGACAATGGCCATTGAGATCGAACCATTCACAGAGGGGAGCACAGAGCCACTTGCTCTTCCGGCCGAAGAAACTGAAGATGTAGAATTGGTACCGGGGCAGAAAGATAAACTAATTAAGATCGGGTCAGGGTTATCAGAACCCTTCCGGACCGGGCTGATAGAATTACTCCGAGTCTACGCTGATATCTTCGCATGGGAACCCAGCGACATGCTCGGGGTAAGTGAATCAGTGGCTCTGCACCGGCTGCACGTGGACCCGGGCAAGAAACCGGTCATATAGAAGCGAAGGATTTTTGCCCCAGAAAGACAAAAAATCATCGACGAAGAGATTGCCAAGCTCCTGAAGGCCGAATTCATCTTCGAGATTGATTACCCGGAGTGGTTGGCCAACGTGGATACCCGAACTTGGAAAAATTCGCCTACGCTTTAATCATTGCAAGCAGAAAACTTCGACATTATTTCCAGGGTCGGGTGGTGGTGGTATACACCGATCAGCCGTTGAAAAAAATTCTACATCGACCAGAGGTTTCGGGAAGACTGGCGGCATGGGCAATGGAGCTAACACAGTTTGCGCTAGAATATCATCCCCGAACAACAATCAAAGGGCAAGCGCTAGCAGACTTCGTCGTGGAATGTTCGTTCTCGGAGCCAGATGTGGGATCGGTGACCGAAACGCAACACATAAAGACTTCATGGACACTATATGTCGATGGCTCGTCAACGTCAGACATCAGTGGTGCAGGAGTCATACTGACGAGTCCCGAAGGATTCAAAGTCCAACAAGCTATTCGATTTCGGTTCAAAGCAACCAATAACGAAGCAGAATACGAGGCCATTCTAGCCGGTTTAAGTTGGCCCGAAGCCTAGAAGTACAGAACTTGGTCATCTTTAGTGACTCGCAGCTGGTCGTCAAACAAATTTCGGGAGAATATAAGGCTCGGGGGGTAAGAATGACGAAGTACTTAGCCGAGACAAAGAATAGACTGACATACTTTAACTCGGTCAGCTGTCAGGGGGTGAATAGATCCGACAACACAGTAGCAGATGCCCTGGCCCGGCTGGCGTCAACTGAAGCCAGCTCCTTCGATGGTTCGGTGTATCTGGAGACATTGGAACAGCCAAGTGTCCCGAAAGAAGAGGTGTTGTGCGTTGATCGGCTGAACTGTTGGCTTACACCTTATATTTTTTATTTGGCTGATGGAACATTACCTTTGGACCGGATTCTAGCAAGGAAGATCAAGCACCGAAGTTCGAATTTTGTACTGATCGACGGAGATTTGTACCGAAGGGCCTTCAGCTCTCCCTTACTTAAATGTTTAACACCGTCAGAGGCAAGCTACGCACTTCGGGAGGTACATGAAGGAATCTATGGGGATCACATTATTGTCAATGTCTAGAAAATTCTGTCTAAGGAGAGGTTTGGTCATCTAATTGCGCGCCAGTAAGGAGAAATTCTTATTGGAAAGCCCCCTCTTTCCTGGAAACGGCCTGGTTGTCATAAATGTGATTCTGTAATATTATTTGTGAATAATTAATTATTGATTCATATGATAAGGAAATATTTATATTATGTGGATATAAATGAGGGATATATTTTTGTGGTTAAAAATGAAGGAGTTAATGTTGAGGTTTTTATCAGTATTTTTGTCGGAATGGAGGTATTAAAAATCAGGATTGTTTAGATATTTTGCGGGGGTTATAATTTTTAATCCGACCGTTGGATCGTGGTAATTTTTGAATATGTTATACATATATAAGTTGAGTATATGTCCACAAATTTTGAACGGTTAAAAATGAACGTATGATTTATTATGAATTTTACGAGATGACTGGTTCAGAAATTGTTGAATTTTCGGAGTTTATCATTTTGGTAGAAAATTCTAGAATTGGTGGGCCCCACTTGTGGTTGGTGAAGAAATGTGCTGAATTATATTTCAAATGTGATGGGTGGGAATAGTAGCAGGTAAAGCCATCAGGTTGCAGGTCAAACCTACCAAAATTTTTCTATAAATAGAGGGCTAAGTTAGAATTGAAAATCACACCAGAAACATAAGTTTTCTCTCTTTCTCTCTCTAGATTATTGAGTGTATTTTGTGAGTATTTAGATACTCTGTGAGTTTCTATTCATCAGTGCAAGTTTCCTTCAGCCTTATACCGATCAGAAGTACTGCTCTTTTGAGGTAAGGGATAGTAAGGGATTTTAAGGGTTGCTATGTTTTTCAGTTTCGTAATTTTTCTGAACTTCAAAAATTCTGAAAAAATTTAAAATGATATTTTGATGAGTTTTATTGATTGTGTCCAAAAATGGTAATTTTTGGATGTATAGATTGAGAGTTATGAATTTTATGAGAAAAGACTATTTTAAAAGTAACTGCTTATAATTTCTTGTGATTAACTCCAAAATTGATAAAATTTTTATTGGGAGTACATGTATATGATGGAAGTATACTCTGTTAATTTCAGAATTTTTGAACAAAAGTACAATTTTTGATAAATGTCTAAATATTCGGCTGTTTTGACCATATGAAAAATAGTAAATGACTTTTAAAAATTCTAAGAAAAATATATGTTCACTATGAGACTATATTATGCTAAATTCTAGAAAAGAAATATTTTTGGAACTGATTTGGTATTTTTATGAAAATGTACTAGTTATGAGTAAATGAATTAAATATGTTATGTGAAGTAAGAAAATTGGAAAATAGGATTTTATAGCTTGAGAATCCTATATGAGGTATATGCAGATTTTTGATGAGGGTTTTGGTTATTGGTAATGAAATCTTATGAGTTTGGTATTTTTGAATGATTAAATGCATTATTTAGTAAGTGTAAACAATTTAAATAAATTGTTTATAAACTTAAGAAATGTTATTCTTTCAATATCATTATACCAAAATATTGGTATGGATTTTATTGTGGAATTTCTATCTTTTGTGTCGAAGTTACTATTCATGAGTTACTATTCACGATTTACTATTCATGAGTTACGAATATTACTCTTGAGATTAAAACTATATGTTGATCATATTATTTTTATCATCATATATAACATTTTTATAACTCTGATGTTGAAATTCTCTTTCACTGGAGTGTAAAGATGGGTAGATTATTGGTATGATCATGACTAGGTTCTCTTTGGCCTGTAGTGCAAAGTTGAATTGTGACTGGTATGATCATGACCATTGAATTTATAATTGAATATCTTAAGCTTAAGTGCAAAGGTGAATTGATCAACATGGTTATAATTATTGTTTATATAAATTCTGAAATGATTATATATTTCTTTGAGATATGAATATATTTGGCCTGTAGTGCAAATATGAATTGTTGATGAATATCTTTGGCATGTAGTGCAAAGATGGCTTGTTGATGAATATCTTTGGCCTGTAGTGCAAAGATGAACTGTTGTTGAATATCTTTGGCCCGTAGTGCAAAGATGGTTTGTTGATGAATATCTTTGGCCCGTAGTGCAAAGATGGATTTGTTAGTATGATTATAAACAGGAACTGTGATTTGGTATAACCATGATCTTTGATGTTTCAGGTAAAGACAGGTGATGAAAATATTCTTCGTCCTGGGTGCGAAGAAAAATTTATAGTCACAATTATGATTATGAGTTATTCATATGATTGTGGAAAGGAACTGTTGAGTGATGTTACATGGATAAAATATTGTTGGTGGATTTTTAACATGGAGAAGATAATAGACTTTATAGTCTATTTGACTCTTCTAATGGATTGCTCGTTCCGCTGCAACTATGGTTGAAATTTTTATCATTTAGCATATGTTCTAAATCTCTGATTTATTGTTGATGAAGGCTATTGATAATTGAATTATCTTTAGTCATGATATTCTTTACTGAGCTAGTTGTGCTCACCCTTTTGCTTCACAATTCCTTTCAGGTAATAAGAGTGTAGCTGGGTCGAGCGAGGGTAACGGGGAAATAGAACGGTGGTCTCTAGCTGTGGATGTTCTCCCGAAGCAGTATAGAAAAGTTCATTTAGCAGTTATATTTGGTGAATCCAACAGGGTAAGGTGTACCCAACGTTGGAAGGGTGGTTTGCCACTATCATACAAGATGTCTAACGACATACAACCTCGTGTCATCATAAGACAGGGATGTGCTCATCCACTTGCTGAGTATATCTATGGGCACTACCTATATAATCTTGGTGTTTGTTTGAAGTATAATTCTCAATTAGAGACAGTGAAGATAATGATAAGTCAAGAGAAGACTCACCATTGGGAAGAATATGATAGTAATCTTCTCGTTTTTCTTTGGGGTCTATTGGGTCAACCAAGGATAATTCTGTGGCCATATGATATCTATCATAACCTAGACGCGTGACCTCCCATGTACGAAGGTTTCCTTGAGCATTTCCCAAAGATTCTAATTTCTAAAACAGTTTTTGACTATACCTTTATGTAAGGTGTTATTGTGAGGTGATATCCACGGTTGGAACATGAGTCACATTTGGTATATATTTGTATCCAAACTCACAGCATATGTGTTGTTGTATTTTACACGACAATTGTTGTAATAAAGTTGTAGTTGTTTTCTGTACCATGTATTTGACGACTCAGAATGGGTTGAGTGGAATGAACCTATTTTGGGGTCGTTACAATTTCACCTTTGCACTTAAGCTGAAGATATTCAATTATAAATTCAATGGTCATGATCATACCAGTCACAATTCAACCTTGCACTACTGACCAAAGAGAACCCTAGTCATGATCATACCAATAATCTACCCATCTTTACACTCAAGTGAAAGAGAATATCATTATTAGGGTTATAAAATTATTATATATGATAATAAAATCAATATAATCAACATATAGATTTAATCTCAAGAGTAATATTCATAAATCAACTATAATTTGGTTAGAAAAAGAAACCAATTTTGTCGTGAATATTAACTCGTGAATAGTAACTCATGAATAGTAACTCGTGAATAGTAACTCGTGAATAGTAACCTCGACTCAAAAAGGTAGAAATTCCACAATAAAATCCATACCAATATTTCGGTATAATGATATTGAAAGAATAACATTTCTTAAGCTTATAAACAATTTATTTAAATTGTTTACACCTACTAAATAATGTATTTAATCATTCAAAAATACCAAACTTGTGACGCCCCCAGAATAGGTATACAACACCCATTCTGAGTCGCCAAATACATGGTACAGAAAGTAAACTACAACTTCAATAATACAATTGTCGTGCAAAATACGACAACACATACTGTGAGTTTAAATACAAATATTGTCTTCTAGACAATATCCACACTCAAATAAATCCTCATTACAATTATTCAAACACTATTTTACAGAAATAGTGAGGACTGCTAATATATCTTTCTAGAACCATTACTCCATACCCCGACTAGATCCTGCTATGTTCTCACCTCCTGAGAAGAAAAATGGAACAAAAAGGAAAAGGGTGAGCTCAACTAGCCCAGTAAAGAATATTATGACTAAGATAATATACAACAAATTATCGTTAGTCTTCAACAGGGAAAAATCTGATAAAATATAATCGACAACAAGTTTTAGATCAACAACTGCAGCGGAAACAACAAACCATTAGAAGAGTCAAGTAGAGAAAGAATTCTACTATCTTCTAAGATTTAAAAGTCCATCATCAATATTTTATCCCTGTAACATCAATTAATAATCATCTTTAACCAAATATTCATCTTTGCACTACAGGCCAAAGATATTCATTTGTATCATCAGTCGGTCATGTTCATCTCAACACCTGTTCATCTTTGCACTACAGGCCAAAGATATTCATCAAGTAATTATACATCTTTGCACTACAGGCCAAAGATATTCAGTAATATCATCATTTAGGACTGAGGATGATGAAAAATATCTTAAAGAGAACGAATCCAATGAGACAGAAGGACAAATAGTAGGGATTCGTATAACAGTTTATCCAAGATCAATAATACTTCATAATAATCAATTGTGAAGCAGAATTCAAAAATAAAGATCAAAACATGGATACAATCAAAGATAGTAACCATAATAGACATCTTGGACAAAAAGGAAAAATTTTATTTTTCGGTGAATAGTGCCGTATTCGTGAATAGTGCCGTATACGTGAATAGTGCCGTATACGTGAATAGTAACCCCGACACAAAAAGTTCCAAATTTGATAAAAACTCATATCAATATTTCAGCATAATGATATTGAAGAAAATAATATCATTTAAGAAGAAAATAATATCCCTTACCTCAAAATATCAGTACTTCTGGTCGGAATACCGGTATAAGGCTGAAAGAAACTTGCTCTGATGAATAGAAACTCTCAAAGTATCTAAATACTCACAAAATACACTCAATAATCTAGAGAGAGAAAGAGAGAAAACTTGTTTCTGGTGTGATTTTCAATTCTAACTTAGCCCTCTATTTATAGGAAAATTTTGGTAGGTTTGACCTGCAACCTGATGGCTTTACCTGCTACTATTCCCACCCACCACATTTGAAATATAATTCAGCACATTTCTTCACCAACCACAAGTGGGGCCCACCAATTCTAGAATTTTCCACCAAAATGATAAACTCCGAAAATTCAACAATTTCTGAACCAGTCATCTTGTAAAATTCATAATAAATCATACGTTCATTTTTAACGGTTCAAAATTTGTGGACATATACTCAACTTATATATGTATAACATATCCAAAAATTACCACGATCCAACGGTCGGATTAAAAATTATAACCCCCGCAAAATATCTCAAAAACCCTGATTTTTAATACCTCCATTCCGACAAAAATACTGATAAAAACCTCAACATTAACTCCTTCATTTTTAACCACAAAAATATATCCCTCATTTATATCCACATAAAATAAATATTTCCTTATCATATGAATCAATAATTAATTATTCACAAATAATATTACAGAATCACATTTATGACAACCAGGCCGTTCCCAGGAAAGAGGGGGCTTTCCAATAAGGATTTCTCCTTACTGGCGCGCAATTAGATGACCAAACCTCTCCTTAGACAGAACTTTCTAGACATTGCCAATAATGTTATCTAATAATATTATTCAAATAATATGAATTATTGATCTGATAAATGAAAATACTGTGCAGCAACAACAATAATATAAAATATCAACGCAGCAATTATTGAATCAATAAAATAAAATATTGAATAATAACTACTGTAACAATTATTGAGTAGTGCCTTCTTACGTAAGAATCAATAATTGGTGCAATACCGTGTGCTACTGTATTTTAACCACCGGGTATTCCAACAGTATTAACGGTAACAACTACGCCGTTATTTATAAACAACTTATACTTGTCGTTTTCTTCATCCAATCGCTTTCCGTTATGGGGCCCACACAAGGCTGCGTCGTCGTACGAATATTCCCCGACAGCAAGAATATTCCACGACCAACCGAATATTCACCGACCAAAAATAAATATTTTATAACCACTTGCTTATTTTGCAAAATTTGCACATTTCACCCATAACCAAAGTATTATATCAAATTAACCCCTTATTATTCACAATAATATTTAGAGAAAATTTGATTTTATTCATTAATAAGTTGGGGTCTTACAACCTCCCCTCCTTATGAAATTTCGTCCTCGAAATTGACGTACGTACCTGATGTTTCAAAAAGGTGAGGATACCTCGCTTTCATTTCTGATTCCAACTCCCAGGTCATTTCTTCAATAGCATGGTTTCTCCACAAAACCTTAACTTGTGGTATAACCTTCGTGCGTAGGACATGCTCTTTCCTATCCAAGATCTTAACAGGTACCTCCTCGTACGTTAAATCTTCAGCTATCTCGTCTGGTTCTAACTCAATAATGTGGTTCGGGTCTTTAACATATTTACGAAGCATAGATATGTGAAAAACATTATGAACACGAGACATGCTTGGAGGTAATGCGAGTCTATATGCCACATTTCCTATTCGCTCAAGAATCTCAAATGGACCAACAAATCTTGGATTGAGCTTTCCTCTCTTCCCAAATCTTGTAACTCCCTTCCATGGTGCAACACGTAACAATACATGATCCCCAATATTAAATTCCACGTCCTTCCGATGAAGATCCGCATAACTCTTTTGTCGATCCTGTGCCGTTTGTATACGTTGTCGAATCGTTTGGATCTTCTCTGTAGTAATGCGTACCAATTCTGGTCCCAACAATGTTGCTTCACCCACCTCGTCCCAGCATACTGGAGAACGACATTTTCTTCCATACAACGCCTCAAATGGAGCCATACCTATGCTCGCCTGATAACTGTTGTTGTAGGAGAATTCCACCAATGGTAGGTACTTATCCCAACTCCCTTTGAGATCTAAGACACAAAGTCTTAATAGATCTTCAAGAGTTTGAATAGTCCTCTCTGATTGTCCGTCCGTTTGAGGATGGTATGCTGAACTGAATCGTAAATCCGTGCCCATAGCTTTCTGCAAGCTAACCCAAAATCGTGAAGTGAATCTTGGGTCACGATCCGAAACTATGGATACTGGCATGCCATGCAATCTCACAATCTCGTTCACGTACATACTAGCAAGACGTTCAAGGGAATAAGTCTCACGTATCGGCAAGAAATGAGCGGACTTGGTTAATCTATCAACAATAACCCAAATCGCATCTATGCCTTGAGAAACCTTGGGAAGACCTAACAAAATCCATAGTAATGTGTTCCCACTTCCATTTCGGAATCTCAAGTGGTTGCAATGGACCCTTTGGTACTTGATGCTCCGCTTTTACACGTTGACAAGTTAAACATCTCGAGATAAACTCCGCGATCTCTCTTTTCATATTGCTCCACCAAAATGTATGTCGAAGATCGTGATACATTTTGGTACTCCCAGGATGGATTGCAAACGGTGTGTTGTGTGCCTCCATCATTATTCTATGCTTCAAGTCAAAATCGTTAGGAACACAAAGTCTGGAGTTGACTCGAAGTATTCCTTCTTCATCGATTCTTGCTTCTGGAATAGCACCTTCTTGCACTTTCTTCTTCATACGCATCAGCTCTATATCCGTAGCTTGAGCAGCTTTAACTTTATCGATTAAAGTCGGTTCTACTCGTATATTTGATATCATCATGTGGGTACTTGGAGCCTTCATCTCTATCTCCATCCTTTGCAAGTCATACAAAATGGGCCTTTGTGTTAAAAACATTGCACTCGTACCCGCATATGATCTTCTACTCAATGCGTCAGCTACTACGTTTGCTTTTCCAGGATGATATTGGATGGTATGATCGTAATCTTTCAACAGCTCAAGCCAACGTCGTTGCCGCATGTTGAGTTCCTTTTGGGTGAAGAAATATTTGAGGCTTTTATGATCTGTATAGATCTCCACTTTCTCCCCATACAGGTAGTGTCTCCAGATCTTCAACGCAAAAACGACTGCTGCCAACTCCAAATCATGAGTAGGATAATTCCTCTCATATTCTTTGAGTTGTCGTGAGGCATAGGCTATGACTTTCCCATGTTGCATGAGAACACATCCTAACCCTTTGCCTGAAGCATCGCTGTAGATAACAAATCCATCCGAACCAGATGGTATTGTCAAAACAGGTGCCGAAATGAGTCTCCTCTTGAGTTCTTGGAAACTCTTCTCGCATTCCTCACTCCATACGAATTTTGTATCTTTCCGAGTCAGCTGAGTTAACGGAGTAGCGATTCGAGAAAATCCTTCCACAAATCTCCGATAATAACCAGCTAAGCCCAGAAAGCTACGTACTTCGGTTACCGACTTCGGTTGCTCCCAACTTTGTATGGCTTCAATCTTCGCCGGGTCGACAGATACTCCATGTTTTGACACCACGTGCCCAAGGAATGCTACTTCCTCAAGCCAGAACTCGCATTTCTTCAGTTTGGCATATAGCTTGTTTTCACGAAGCCTTTGCAGTACCAGCTTCAAATGGCGCTCATGATCTTCACGGCTTTTGGAATAGATGAGGATGTCATCAATAAAGACAACAACGAACTGATCCAAATATTCTTTGAATACACGGTTCATCATATCCATGAAGGCAGCAGGAGCATTAGTCAATCCAAAAGACATTACTAAGAATTCATAATGCCCGTACCGAGTTCTGAAGGCAGTCTTTGGAATATCCTCAGTTTTAATCTTCAGCTGATGATATCCAGAACGAAGATCGATCTTTGAAAAGAATTGTGCTCCTTGCAACTGGTCAAACAGGTCATCAATGCGAGGTAGCGGATACCTATTCTTGATGGTGACATGGTTCAATTCTCGATAGTCAATACAAAGTCGCATACTCCCGTCTTTCTTCTTTACGAATAAAACAGGAGCACCCCAAGGAGACGTACTAGGACGAATAAAACCGATGTCCAACAACTCCTGTAGTTGGACTTTTAACTCCTGAAGTTCAATAGGAGCCATTCGATATGGGGTTTTAGAAATGGGCTTTGTACCGGGTTCAAGGTCAATAAAGAATTCAATTTCTCGTTCCGGGGGTAGACCGGGAAGTTCTTCAGGAAATACATCGGAAAATTCTCTAACAATAGAAATATTATTCAAATCTGACTTGTCTTTGTTCAAATCCATAACATGGGCTAAGAAAGCTTGACATCCGTTTTTCAATAAACGAATAGCTTTGTGGCTTGATATGACAGTGACTGATTTTAGTGGTTTAGTAGTTTGAATTCGTATGACAGGTTGGTTAGGAATATGAAAACTAACAACCTTACGAAAACAATCAATTTTAGCATGATGAGTGGTTAACCAATCAATTCCTAAAATCACATCAAAAGCAAGTATCTTTAAAGAGATAAGATCAACAGGTAATGTGATAGTGCCAACTTGGATCATGCAAGATTTATAAACTGTAGATGTAACGAAGGTTTCACCCAACGGAGTTTCAACAGATAAGTTAAAGTCCAATTTCTCCGGAGTCAAGTTTAAACGTTGAGCACAAGCAGGAGAGATAAAAGAATGGGTAGAACCGGTATCTAGTAAAGTATAAACTTCGCAAGAATTCAAGATTAGCTTACCCGTGATCACCTCGTTCGGGTTTCTCGCGTTTTGGCCAGTAACGACAAACGCTCTTCCAGGAACCGCTGATTTCGACTTATCCGGGACACCCTTGGAGTCACCACTCCCGCTGAACTTGGTTTCGCTATAGTACAATCTCGAGCTATGTGACCTTCCTTCCCACAGTTATAACACACCTTGGATTGTTGTGGACAGTTTGGGCTGATATGTCCCTCTTTCCCGCATTTGTAACATCTAACTGGCGGTCGTTCTCCTCCCCTAAAATTTGTTGTTGGTGCTGGTGCTGTGTCTTCCCGTCATTGTTGAATCTCCTCTTCTTGAAATTTCCTTGACTCACCCTCTCCTATTATCATGGCCACGATGACCACCAGAGTGGTTACCGCCTTTGTTCGTATTTTTCCTCCTCGTTGGTTTTCATTGCTCTGATGACTGCTGCCACCGGTATGACCCTGGTTGTGGTCCCTCGGTTGACATACTCATTATCTCGCTCTAATAATTGAGCCCTGTTTACAACATCTGAATATAAAGAAAATTTATGAGAGATAAGATATTGACGAATCTCGGTTTTAGACCTCTCAGAAACATCCTTGTCATTCGTTCCTCATTTTCGACCAAATGAGGTGCAAACCTGGATAACTCTGCAAACTTCGCCTCGTACTGGGACACCGTCATGTTGTTTTGTTCCAGTCTAATAAACTCAACCTCCTTCATATGACGAATACTTTCAGGAAAGTACTTGTCATTGAACAGTTTTTGAAATGTTTCCCAGGACATGTTGAGTGCGTCAGGCTGGGTACGCTTCACAGACTCCCACCAGTAGTCTGCCTCACCGCGGAACATAAATGTGGCGAATGGAACCTTCTGTTCCTCCGTGCATCCCAAGACATCAAATATCTTGGTAATTTGCTTGACCCACGTTTCCGCCATGATCGGATCCGGCTTTCCCTTAAATTCTGGTGGTCCCAATTCTTTGAACTGCTTAGCTGTGACAAACCGCGCGTTGTTATCATTTCCACCCGTATTCTGCACACGAGTCTCCCTCGTCTGATTTTGCATGAACTGCAAAAAGCTCCTAAACATTCCATCATTCATCGTTTGCTCGGTAACGTTGTTTACAGGAGGAATATTGCCTTCCTGTTGCACGTTCCCCTGGGTAGTGATCAAAGGTGTCTCCACGGTCTGATTTACTCCATTATTAACGTTCTCAGCTGCCATTCTTAAATACTGCCATAAAACAAGGGTTAATAGTCATGTCATATATTATCCCTATACTCTGACCGACCAAATAAACACCAAATAAACTTAGTCAGGTCATACTAGCGAAGGAATTCCCGTCTCTCCCCCCCTCTAGTTCTTGTCTCACATCTCAGCCAGGGATCATATCCCTAAGCTCTGATACCAACTGTGACGCCCCCAGAATAGGTATACAACACCCATTCTGAGTCGCCAAATACATGGTACAGAAAGCAAACTACAACTTCAATAATACAATTGTCGTGCAAAATACGACAACACATACTGTGAGTTTAAATACAAATATTGTCTTCTAGACAATATCCACACTCAAATAAATCCTCATTACAATTATTCAAACACTATTTTACAGAAATAGTGAGGACTGCTAATACATCTTTCTAGAACCATCACTCCATACCCCGACTAGATCCTGCTATGTTCTCACCTCCTGAGAAGAAAAATGGAACAAAAAGGAAAAGGGTGAGCTCAACTAGCCCAGTAAAGAATATTATGACTAAGATAATATACAACAAATTATCGTTAGTCTTCAACAGGGAAAAATCTGATAAAATATAATCGACAACAAGTTTTAGATCAACAACTGCAGCGGAAACAACAAACCATTAGAAGAGTCAAGTAGAGAAAGAATTCTACTATCTTCTAAGATTTAAAAGTCCATCATCAATATTTTATCCCTGTAACATCAATTAATAATCATCTTTAACCAAATATTCATCTTTGCACTACAGGCCAAAGATATTCATTTGTATCATCAGTCGGTCATGTTCATCTCAACACCTGTTCATCTTTGCACTACAGGCCAAAGATATTCATCAAGTAATTATACATCTTTGCACTACAGGCCAAAGATATTCAGTAATATCATCATTTAGGACTGAGGATGATGAAAAATATCTTAAAGAGAACGAATCCAATGAGACAGAAGGACAAATAGTAGGGATTCGTATAACAGTTTATCCAAGATCAATAATACTTCATAATAATCAATTGTGAAGCAGAATTCAAAAATAAAGATCAAAACATGGATACAATCAAAGATAGTAACCATAATAGACATCTTGGACAAAAAGGAAAAATTTTATTTTTCGGTGAATAGTGCCGTATTCGTGAATAGTGCCGTATACGTGAATAGTGCCGTATACGTGAATAGTAACCCCCGACACAAAAAGTTCCAAATTTGATAAAAACTCATATCAATATTTCAGCATAATGATATTGAAGAAAATAATATCATTAAGAAGAAAATAATATCCCTTACCTCAAAATATCAGTACTTCTGGTCGGAATACCGGTATAAGGCTGAAAGAAACTTGCTCTGATGAATAGAAACTCTCAAAGTATCTAAATACTCACAAAATACACTCAATAATCTAGAGAGAGAAAGAGAGAAAACTTGTTTCTGGTGTGATTTTCAATTCTAACTTAGCCCTCTATTTATAGGAAAATTTTGGTAGGTTTGACCTGCAACCTGATGGCTTTACCTGCTACTATTCCCACCCACCACATTTGAAATATAATTCAGCACATTTCTTCACCAACCACAAGTGGGGCCCACCAATTCTAGAATTTTCCACCAAAATGATAAACTCCGAAAATTCAACAATTTCTGAACCAGTCATCTTGTAAAATTCATAATAAATCATACGTTCATTTTTAACGGTTCAAAATTTGTGGACATATACTCAACTTATATATGTATAACATATCCAAAAATTACCACGATCCAACGGTCGGATTAAAAATTATAACCCCCGCAAAATATCTCAAAAACCCTGATTTTTAATACCTCCATTCCGACAAAAATACTGATAAAAACCTCAACATTAACTCCTTCATTTTTAACCACAAAAATATATCCCTCATTTATATCCACATAAAATAAATATTTCCTTATCATATGAATCAATAATTAATTATTCACAAATAATATTACAGAATCACATTTATGACAACCAGGCCGTTCCCAGGAAAGAGGGGGCTTTCCAATAAGGATTTCTCCTTACTGGCGCGCAATTAGATGACCAAACCTCTCCTTAGACAGAACTTTCTAGACATTGCCAATAATGTTATCTAATAATATTATTCAAATAATATGAATTATTGATCTGATAAATGAAAATACTGTGCAGCAACAACAATAATATAAAATATCAACGCAGCAATTATTGAATCAATAAAATAAAATATTGAATAATAACTACTGTAACAATTATTGAGTAGTGCCTTCTTACGTAAGAATCAATAATTGGTGCAATACCGTGTGCTACTGTATTTTAACCACCGGGTATTCCAACAGTATTAACGGTAACAACTACGCCGTTATTTATAAACAACTTATACTTGTCGTTTTCTTCATCCAATCGCTTTCCGTTATGGGGCCCACACAAGGCTGCGTCGTCGTACGAATATTCCCCGACAGCAAGAATATTCCACGACCAACCGAATATTCACCGACCAAAAATAAATATTTTATAACCACTTGCTTATTTTGCAAAATTTGCACATTTCACCCATAACCAAAGTATTATATCAAATTAACCCCCTTATTATTCACAATAATATTTAGAGAAAATTTGATTTTATTCATTTAAGTATTCTTACTGAATAGTAATGATAAGAAAATTTGCATACTTTTTATTTCATAAAATTCGGGGGCTTACATACGTGCCTGTGTTCAAAAGAGAGGATACCTCGCTTTCATTTTCGTTTCCAACTCCCAGGTCATTTCCTCAATAGCATGGTTCTCCACAAAACTTTAACTTGTGTATGACCTTCGGGCTAGGACATGCTCCTTTCTATCCAAGACTTGACAGTACCTCGTCGTACGTTATCTTCAGCTATCTCGTCCATTCTAACTCAATAACGTGGTC